>OW052221.1:96434550-96783470 GCA_932526605.1 Nephrotoma flavescens
AAATTGTTCTTTTTCAATTCCTTATTTGTGGTTCCCATCACATTCAGACGCACTCGATAATAAAAAAAAGAAAACACTAGAAACGGGACCAATGCGAAGGATGGTCGTTTTTCCGCATATATCGAGTAATTTTAATTTCGAATGGTAGAAAATAACCGTAGTCGTAAATAACATTTATGCGTTTTCATATTCTGTTTGTGTTGTATATGTGAATGTCTTCGGATAAAGCTTTGTGAATTTCTTATTATTCAATCTATTTATTTTTATTTTTCCTTTTAAATTTATTATTTTGGTTTTGAAAGCAAAAGCAGTAGATAATATTATGATTATCGCAAAATAAGGGGGATGTTCGTGTAATAAGATTTTAATGGATTTTTAAATGATTATACATATTTTATAAATAAAATATATTACGAGTAGTTCTCCTTTTGTTGTTTTGGAAAATGGATCCTTTGCTTCGCGCCTTGGGATTTTTATAGTCGAATTTCTTTAAAGGGGTTATTGTAAATTATGATTATTTATGATTACTCATGATTTTAAGTTAAATATTTTATTTCCATAAAGAATCCTTTTATATATTTTCTATTCTTAAATTTTCCGTATTATTGTGAAAATTCTTTTCCATTGAGTACGTGTATTTCCTCGTAGAGCTCTTAAAAAGAGGGAAAAAATAATGAAAGTTTTATTTATTGACTGCAATTGGTGAAATTTGGAAGATAATTATTATCTATTAAAATAAAATATGGGATATACGAGTTTCCCTAAAGGATAATTATTATTTTTCCTTGCATCTCTTATAATAGAGTGTAGTAGTGATTAAGGAACTGATCTTTTTGCAATGTATTTATATCCGTAAATAGTTTTGCGATGTATTATTAATGCTAAGCAATTCTAATGTTAATAATTTATTACATAAAGCAAGAATAACATTTAGAGATTTAGATGCAAATAAATATTCAGGGCGTCCATATGTAGCGGATTTGGGAATGCCCTCACCAAAACCGACAGAACCTAAGTCTATGGTATCAGGTCCACAGTTGTGAGGGGTTTAAGGCCGTTCTTTACTAAATTAAAATTATTATTGGAAAGTTTGCTATCGGTGCAGATTTTGCTACAATCATAATGTTAGGAATAACGTTTCCATTAATCCTTAAAAAGGAGTGCATATGAGCATTTGTAGTATGCATAAATGGGAGTATACTATCAGAACTGCCGTGGGCTTAAATCAAAATTATCTAACTTGATGTTGAATATTTCTGCAAATAATTATGATGTGATTTGCCTAACGGAAACGTGGCTTAACGCAACTATGATCGTGAGCATATTGACGATTGCTATTTTATATTCCGTACGAACCATTAATCTCTCCTTGCTGATTCTAGATGATGGAGATGGTTCGGTTGTTGTTAGTGGTCTTAACTCGGACTAAGATGATATTTGGTTAAAAATTAGTTTACGTAATGACAAGATTTTAATTTTAATGTAATTTATTTTCCTCGCGATACACCAAATTCGATAATTATAAATTCTTTTGTGATCATCTGTCTAATTTTATGCTATTTTCACCGACTAATTATAACTTTTTAGTCCTCGGTGATTTCAATCTACCGTATGTATATCCTGTAATCCTCCTACAATTACGCTTGTCAAGCTTTATCGACATATTCATGTGACTAACTGTAACAATAGATTATTAGACCTTATATTCTACAATTTATGCAATAGTTCGTTAAATGTTAATCATGCTTGGGATCATCTCTCAAAGGTGGACATTTATCAACATCCAGTTATTAGTCTAGTTAACCTCTCCCTCAAAAAACTGCCATATATGTTAATACTTATTTATACACCAATGTTAAAAATTTAAACTATGGACGTATCCGAGAGCAACTAGCTACGGTTAACTGGATTGAGATATTTGCAACAATCACAATTGGATATTGAGAATGCAGTCGATATTCTATACAACACACTGGATAGATACTACAAACACAAGTACCATAAACTTTTAAACCTTGTAAAAATTCAATTGACTATGCAATCTTTTCCAACCTTCGCAGATCAGTCAAATTGGAAATACGTAAATGTTATTCTGAATATCTAAAAAATATGGAACGAAACTTAAAACGTAATGCTAAGCTTATTTAGCTTGGGACAACGAAATATAGCCTCTTGGAATTCAGTAATATAATTTGCAATTTTTTTGCTGCCTACCTCGCCGTGCAGTTCCACTGACGTACACAGATCGGATACTCCGTTGGAACCATGTATTTTTCATCACAAGATGTTTTAGGTATTCTAGAGTCATTAGATATAAACAAAGGCTCGGGCCCCGATAACATATCTATTTTATTTTTCATTTGAAAGAGGTACTAGCCAATCCACTAACTATCATCTTCAATATCTCTTTAACCTTTATGTGATTGACAAATTTTACAACCTATCTTTAGTGGCAAAGGTACATTTGTACCTTCATACGTTTTGTATGGGAAATGAACTATTTTCGTGATTTTTTGCGTTTACGGAATATTATTCCGATGAAATAGCAACTTAAACATGTGCATTATGAGAAAGGAATTCATATTAAACCCAAATTATCTAACATAACGTTAATTAGAACGGTACTTAATTGGTTTTTGTATTGCTATTCTTTTTAAATAAATATGCAATACTATATTCGAGTCATTTATAGTCGGTAATTTGGTGTGAGTGAATATAAATGTAAATTGTGTGTGGATTTTTTCATGAATTTATATACACCCTTCGGAATATCAAAAGTTGGAACTAAATATGGACGAATTATCCCAAGCTGAAGTGCACGGTAAGTTTGATAATTTTTCAAATCGACCAGTTTCCAAACGAGAATTTGATATTACGTGTTTTGTTTTTTCGAAATTTTTTTACAGACGAAGTTATGATCAACAACAAGCTTATTTAGCTCGCTTATTGGAAGAAGTAAACACTGGCGATGAAATGGATCTTGAAGAAAACCGCTCAGAACACGAATGGGTCCCTCCACGTCATTCAAGTGTTCAGGGTGTTGTTGAATTATCGAACGTTGAAGATGCTTATCATGCATCTGATCGAAATAGAGCTACATGATGATGTTCCAGATGAATACAAGCCAAATGAAGATAATGATAGTGAAGAAGAAATTTTTGGTGCAAGCGCATCTTCAACTCCAGGTTGTATTGCTAAAGATGGTACGGTATGGACACAAATTCCACCGGCTGTAACTCTGACACAAAAACAGAACATTTTGCGTCATAAACCGGGACCACTCGCTTCAACAATATCTTTGTCTGTTGCAAATACATTTAAATGTGTATTTTCGGAAGTGATGGTGGACATTATTATACGTGAATCAAATCGGAAAGCTCTGAAAACATTTGAAGAGTGGAACGCTCATAATCCCGAAAAACCTGCAAAAACCTGGAAGTGTTTATCCTCAAAGGAGTTTTACGCCTATATTGGAATGCTTATTACAATGGGTGTACATCATTCCAACTCTGAGCACCACAGTGTTTTATGGCGTGTGGATTCTTATCCAATATATAGAGCGACCATGTCGATCGACTGATTTTGTGGTACATGCCGATTTATTCGGTTTGATAACGATGTCAGCCGTCCTCAACGCTTGCATTCAGATACAGCAGCTGCTATCAGTGATATCTGGCTGCTGTTAAATACTAATTTATCATCAGATTACATATTTTCAGATTGTTTGACCGTAGATGAACAACTATTTCTCTACCGAGGAATGCCACGGTACTCACAATATGTACCATCCAAACCGTCCAAATATGGGTTAAAAATATTTTGGATTTACATATCCCATCACCGTTCAATTGTACACGGGAAAAAGGACCGGGTGGACCAGAAAAAGATCAAGGACAGCGAGTTGCACGCGATTTGTGCCACCAATTTAAAGGTTCTGGCCGGAATGTCACCATGGACAATTTTATTTCCGCACTAGTCTTAGCGCGTTTATTGTTATCGTGGAACTTGACAATGATAGGCACTCTAAAACAAAACATACTTCCCAAAGGAGTACAAGAAATGTGCAAGTAAAGAAAAATGTTCATCCCGGTTTGGGTTTAGTGACGATGGGAAAGTGTGCATTTGTTCATATGTTCTGAAAAGGAATCGTATTGTAACCTTGTTGTCGGCGATGCACACCACAAATATAACGAGTGGTCTAAAAAACAAATCAGAAATGATTTTGTACTACAATGCCACCAAAGGAGGAAAACATCGATAAGATGGTGACGAATTATACGACAAAACGCAAGATGCTCAGATGACCGCAGGCTATGTTCTAAAATATAGTGAATGTCGCCGATCTCGCTGCATACATACTATAGTGAAAACAAACCGGAAAGTGCAAAATCTTCTCAAAGATGTGATCTGCAGGATCAAGGCACACAATTGGCTATGCCGGCTATTGAAGATCGTGCGAAAAATACAAAAATGTTAGCTCATTTTTCCACTAAATCAGGAATACAGTCTATGTTAGGCCATTCTGTAATTCTTTTTACCCAACCATCGGTATCTGCGACTAAAACTGTAAGTTTGCATGTAAGAAGCTGCTATATTTGTCGGTCAACTTCACCATTTCAACGAAAACCTCGAAAGTGCTGCTTGATTTGCAAACGGCCAATTTGTAACGAACACGCAGAAACAATTACAAAATGCTGTCAGTGTACAGTTTAAAATGAAATTAACAATTTGTTGATCATAAATAGGTGTTTTTTATTTTATTTCCCATTTTCTTGGCTTCGCTCAAGGAGTTTTCACAGAAAATATAGATATAGGTACAAACGTACCTTTGTCATCCGTTAAAGGGGTATTGTTTTTTTGCGGATTAACTAAATAATTTTGTTCTACACTTTAGTTGATAATAATTAAAACCGGCTAAAAAATGTCAACAGAGGCTAAGTAAAATTTTCGAGCATACAGCGAAAATAAAAAAAAAATTTGATTGTAAACGAAAAAGGTACAATTGTACCTTGTCACGTACATAAAGGTTAAAGTCTGCTGTATTTCCAACAAGGTGGAAATCCGCGTTTCATGTTCCAATATTTAAGAAAGGTGATAAAAGTTGCATAGAAAATTATAGACCAATATCTCATGTGACATAACATGTATAATTTAAACCAATCCACAATCGTCAAAATGATGTTATTTTTTGTTCGGAGTTTTTTTCCATCAAGTTGAATTAACTTTATCTTTTTTGTCTGAATGAACAATGTGCGAAAAAAGCGGCACAATATCACTTGAAAAGAGGTAGTAGTAATCTTTTAAGAAAAAATGATGTTTCATTGAAATTTGAAAAACGAACCAAAATTTTCACATTTCATTGTGTATGTTATACGGGCCTGAGATTCGTCAACTACTCTAGGATCATTACTTTTCATAAGTTTCATTAAGGACCTATCTCGTGCGCTTGTATGTCCCCACCAATTCTATGCTGACGACTTAAACATTTACTCAACGATTACAAACTCGATCGCTATCAAATGCAGACTCATCTGCAAACATTAAATTCAGGTGTGTGACCAATAAGCTAAATCTAAACATTCAGAAATGTGTTGTAATTACCTATTCTAGAAAAAGTAACCCTGATCTATTTGGCTATTCCATCTCAGACATTAAACTGGCTAGAGCCAATCATATTACTGACTTAGGAGTTACTTTTAACTCAAAACTATCATTTAGCAACTCAAATTTGGAATCCATTTTACGATAAATTTATTGACCAATTAGAAAGGATTCAAAAAAAGCTTACTAGATTCTTGGTATATAAATCTATTCCGTTTTCTGCCAATATTATACAGGGTGCCCCAAAATTCGTAGATCAAACGAAGCAGGGTGATAGGGGAGCTAATTTCCAACACAAATAGCCATGTAAAGTTTTTTCGAATTGTTGATGCTGCAAAAGTTATTCAACTTTTAGTGATTTTTAGTGAATTGCATGCGCCACCCAACAAAAAATTAGTTTAAAAGAAATCAAAAGTTCTTTTGTTTAACTTTTTTTTAATAGGATCTAGAAAGTGTACCTTTCCAATAAATATATTTTTATAAGCTGCATTATCTTCTGTTAAATAAAAACTTTTGTTTTGTAAACTTTTTTTGTTTCTCAAAAATTTTTGTTGATGTTTAAGTGGCGCCAGCGGGAAAAGAACGTACTACAGAAAGTTGACCTACTATCAGAAAAATATGTGACGCTAATGCAGATTTTAAAATGGTATCACACACCGGGCTATTCACAATACAATGTTTTTATCAATTTTTATTCACAAAGTAAGTGTGTTTAAACGCACTTAACAAAATCCCGAGTTCTAGAAATAGATGCTTTGTAAGAAGAAATAAAACAAAATGAATAAAATAATTTTTGTTTATTAATTTTAAATATTATTATTCGGATTTCCTTCGAATTGGTCGGATTTTTCCCAGATTTCCACAAAATTTCTCGGGTTTCCCGGTCTTCTTTTGGATTTCCCCCGAAATTCCCACAGTTTGCTCGGATTTCCGCCAGATTTCCTCCGGATTTTCCTCGAATTTCTCTGGATTTCTCGGGTTGCTTCCGGATTTCCTCCAGATTTCTCACAGATTCCATCGCTCGGATTGTTCCGGATTTCCCGGTTTTCTTTCGGATTTCCCGGAATTTGAGGGAAACCCGGTGAAAATCTAGTGGAAATCCGGGGGAAAACCAAATCCGGGGGAATCAGGTGAAAATCCGGGAAATTCGAGGGAAATCCAAATAATAATATTTAAAATTAATAAAAAAAAAATATTTTATTCATTTTGTTTTATTTCTGACAAAGCATCTATTATAGAACTCGAGATTTTGTTAAGTGCGTTTTTTAATAAACACGACTTACTTTGTACAAAAAAATTGATAAACAACATTGTATTGTGAATAGCCCGGTGTGTGATAACATTTTAAAATCTGCATTAGTGTCGCATATTTTTCTGATATTAAGTCAACTTTCTGTAGTACATTCTTTTCCCGCTGGCGTCACTTAAACATCAACAAAAAATTTTGAGAAACAAAAAAAGTTTACAAAACCAAAGTTTTTATTTGACAGAATATAATGAAGCTTATAAAAGTCATTTTATTGGAGAGGTACACTCTTCTAGATCGTATTAAACAAAATAACTCTTGGTTTCTTTTAAATTAATGTTTTGTGGGTGCGCGTGCGATTTCACTAAAAACACTAAAAGTGGAATAACTTTTGCACCATCAAACAATTCGAAAACATTTTATTTCGCGGTTTTTATTGGAAATGAACTCCCATATCACCCTGCTTCGTTTGATCTGCGCATTTTAGGACATCCTGTATACGGCACAAGGTTGAAAATGTTCAGTATGGTTAGCCTTAAAAATAGGAGACGTGCACATGTTGAGTTATTTCTGTACAAAATTGACGACTGTTAAAGTTGGGAATGTGACATATAGCGCATTAAAAATAAGCTCATTCAGTTTTTTTTCCATGAAATTTTAGCACGGGTACTTTATGAAAATAAAAATTAACATACAAAAATATACCCAATAAGTTTAATTTTTTGCCGCAAATTTTAAAATTGAAACCTCCGCCTTATCATCGTTGAATTTGTATGTTCCTGCTTATAGGACGAGAAACCATCAGTTTTTTCTTCCATCACAATCGCGTACTAATATTGCATCCTCAAACCCGCTTACCAGAATGCAAGGTAGTCATAACGAGGTTTTCTACTCCTTGGACTTGTCATTGTCGTCTATGCAACAATACAGATCTGGGGTTATCGTTTTCTAATACAAAATCAACATTAACTTGTCCTGTCTATATTAGTTGCTTTGCTTCTGTGTTGCACTTGATTTTATTGTCCTAATTGTTTGATCGAGGTATTTCAACTCTAATTACACGCAAAAGTATCGGTATTAGATAACTAGTAATGGTTAGAGGCTTCCATATATGTATTATGTAAGCGGTCCACTGTTAACTTAATTTTAACTTCATTTTCACTTGACTAACTTTGTCAATTTATATTTAAGTAAAAATTTATTTTTAATTTTTTATATTTTGTATCTCGTAGTATTATAAATATAATTATTATTCTTATTCTTTGTATATGTATTTATATTTTTTATTATTATATTTCTTAACTTTGCATGTAGATTAAGGCGACGCGTAATTGAACTTTGTCTGTGTGTCGTCCAATTGAAAATCTTAAATAAATAAATAAATCTTAAATTATGCACTCCTTTTTTGACGATCAATGGGAACGTTATTTCTAACTTTATGATTGTAGCAAGATTTGCACCAACCCCTCACAAGTGTGGACCTGATACCATAGACTTAGGTCCTGTCGGTTTTGGGCCACGGCTGATTTTTTATTTGCCATCTATCTACCAGCGAATCGGCGAGGGCGTTCCTAATAAACTCAACCGAATCACAAGGCTACAACATGGGAAATTAATCGCCATTCGACATAGTCTATTTGCACAATATTTCCACCAAACCCTAAATATCGAGTAAAGAAATCACATTTGAAAATTTACAAGCTCAATAAATGAGCTACAGGCACAAATTAAAACGCGATTTTAACCGATCTAGTAGTTGAGGCAAGAACTGGTTTCGAAGCCCTTTACAATTCAGTATAATTTTTACTGTCGTTTGGTTTGTAGACCACCATGTTTACTTAAACATTCTGATTCGAAGCCAGAATCCCATCCTACATCATTACATTATCCATCAATAATTTTAGTTGTGTCTTTTAAATATAAGCTCATAGTGGGAATTCATTATGCCGAAATTGTATCACTGAAAATTTTTGTTGTCGAGGGAAAATACGGTGAACTTTTTGTCTTTTGTCATTAGTCGTATGTCTACTACATAGTAATTAAGGTTATTCAAAATTCCCATGGAATACAACCATGGGAATACATACCTTCTCTTGGTGGCACTATTCTGGCTTTCCCTGGGAATATTGAATTTGGAAAAATATTTTCATAGCATTTTTGTTCAAATTTTCTCCTGCTGAAGGAATTAGTTTAGTGGAAAAATTTTTAAAATATAGTTAATTTCTGAAACTTTTGTTCTACAAAATGTTTCCAGGGAAATATATTTTCCCATTTAACTTTATTTCGAAAATATTTACACCAAAATTATTGCCTCAGTAGAACAGAAAAATAGAATTTGAACAAAAATGCTATGAAAACATTTTTCCCAATACCCTATTCCCAAGTAACGTCAGAATAGTGCAATTGGGGCCGAATACAATTTGCTAAGCAATTCTTTATATTAATCGAATTTTTCGCTACTTTAATCATTTTTTTTAATATGTTTTCTTTTTTTAAATTAAGAAACATAAATTTTTTCTCCTACTAAAGGTTCAAACAGAATGTATCCGTTCTGTCCGCTCCATTTTATGAGAACTGTCAATTTATATGAAAAAACGAAAATATGAATACAATGAACGGAGGAGAAAAAAACGGAGCGGACACTAAACCCAATTTCAAATTTTTGCGGACGACGTAACCTCACATAGTATTTGACATATCAGAAAAAATCTTTAACGAGAAGTTTTTGTAATAAAAGACCTACTTTGTATTAATTCTATTAATCTCTTCTAATAATCTCCCACAAATTAAAATTTCCAAAATATAATATATAATTAATATCTATTTTTGACAAGCGAAACGGATATGTTGTTTTAGGAAATCAAACGGACCGAGCGGAAACGAAATGAACGGACCGGGCGGATCTATTCTGTTTGAACCTTAAGGGAAAAATTCCGACTGGTAAATCGATTCGAAATTGTTCCCTTAGTATGAGGAGACAAACATGTATTAGTAAACTTGAAAAAAAATTTGAAAAAATGATTAAAGTAGCCAGCGAAAAATTTGAATAATATTTCAAGAATACGGCCCCTGGATTGTCTAATGGTTTCGCAGCAGCGAAACGACATCTATTATGAAACAAATGCTCACCGAAAAAGTGCTCATCGCATAATGGAAAAGCGACTATTACTTTTTGTAGTTATTTTGTTTGACAGCTGAAATGTGACGAGAAAAGAAATTTTTTTGTGAGATTGGGATTGGAAGTCGGAAAAAAGTGACGCTGATCTATACATTTTATAAATAACGCGTGCAATACATAAGAGTTTTTGATGCTGCAAAGAAGTAATTAAGTGATTAACGGCGGAATCAAAAGTTATATAAAACCGAGCGTCCATTGCGAACCAAAGTGCAGTGAAAGTGAAGTTAGCACCGTTCCAACCCAGGGAAATTTTAGAATAAAGCACACACCTTATTGAGCGAACATTCGACGAGGATTCGATGGTTACAGCACGGTATAATCGGATCAATTAACCGCAGTGCATGGATCTTTCAGAAAAGATAACCGTGTGGCAGACCAACAAAAACGAGAAGAATCTGTCGGAAACTTAAGCATCGACCTAAGCTGCAGGATCAGCGGGGACCATTTTACCAATGAGAAAAGAAAAATTGGATTGCAACAAAATCAATTCACAATTAAAAATTCGAAATCCGTTTGGTTCGAAAAGGCAGTTGGAAATCCCCGCTAGTTATGTTATCCATTTCGAAGCAAGTAGAAGCCCGGTTCTTATCACCAATCCAAACATACAGCCCTTCACATTATAGACTAAAATATTAAAAAGAATAAAATATTCAAAGAATACACATAAATGTAAAAAATTTCAAGTCAATGATTCGAGTGAAAAAACTGGAGTTTATGTGCACCATTGAAAAAATTTTCCTGCAAAAACGACATAGAATCATTTTGATAAAAACGTATGAAGGTTTCACGAAAATTCGATCTGAGTACTATGCTTAAGGTCTGTCGCGTAAAGTAAGGAAACCATTTTAAACAACTGTACTGAATCATTTACATAAAAAATTATTGAAGTTAAATTTTATTTTAATTTCATATTGATAAAGCTTTATAAAAAAGAATATTTAGTTTAATCCAAAAGAGGATGCCTCTGGAATTCAAGAAATTTCCTTTGATGTTTGCCATAAGGGCTCGAAGGACGTTTCCATCCATTTTTCGTTGAATTGATCGATAAATTGTTTTCAATTCTTCAACTGATTTCACAGTTCAGCGATTGTTTCTCAAATTCCGTTTCATAATTGCCCAAAATCTCTCAATTTTGGAGTATTCGAATTCATCTCCTTTCGTACGAAATTCACATTGTTTGCGGCTAGCCACTCCAAAGTTTTTTTCGCGTAATGCGCCGAAGGCAAATCCGGCCAGAATAATGTGGAATTGTTATACTTTCGTACAAGTGGTAAAAGGAGTTTTTTCAGGCACTCATGTATGTAGTTATCAGTATTTATTGTCGATTTTGTGGAAAACAGGGTGCTTTTAAAACCACATTGACAGATCGCCTGCCAGACCAACAGCTTTTCTTCAAATTTCTCTTGTCCAATTGCAGTAATCGATTCATCCAGTATTTCTCCAGATTTTGCTGTATAAAATTGAGGACCAGGTATAATGTTGAAAACCCCATTTTTAAGTACGTTTCGTCGTCCAGAATTGAACAGCTCGGAGATTTGTTGATGAGATGTTTGTAGAGCAATTTTGCTCGTGTTAACGCAACATTTGTTTGCTTTTTCGACCGTTTAGGTATTTTCTGCTTCTTGTAAGTTTTTAGTCCATGATTTTTTTGATTCGCTGAACCATATCTTGTGTTGTTCTATTTTTCTTTGCAATATCCCGAACTAACTTAGAAGGAGTATTCTTCAATGTCTTTAAAACGTTTAATTCTAATTTTTTGTTTCGCGTTTCTCTCGGCCGCCCACTTTTTGGTTTTGATTTTACTGTGCCTTCATTGGGAAATCGATTTATCGTCTTACAAACATTTGATTTTGTTGTTTTGCAATTTTTTGCGATCACGGAATAGTTTGTTTATTTTTCTGTTTGTTTATTCATGCACCATTTCTACGCAAACAACTTCTCTTTGATATTTCATTTTAGCTTCTGTCACAAACAAACGAAAATAACACTAGTTTACTTTGTTTGAAAATAACTGTACTTTTCAAAAATCAACAAATAAAGATAAACAATTTTAGCGTTTTCGATTTATATAAGAGTAAAATCGTTTCTATAATTTACGCGACAAACCTTAAAGCAAATTTTCATTCAAAAATTATTGATGCCATTGTGAATTTGTACAACAAAGTGGAATCAAAAATGCAAAAATGCCCCTTCTTAGTTCAGTTCATAAGTGAAAAGGACAAAGTTTGTTCAAAAGATGACGTGTATAAACTCTAAAAATTCACACGAACCTGTAGTCTCGGTTTATTATTTTCAAATGTAATTTTCGCCGTGTGTGCTTGGAAAATACTTCGCACTTGATGTCATTAGCTTCAAGCTCAGTATATACCTGTGGGAGTGGATGCGGCAGAAATACTATGGTATCGCACAGAATGTATTAAAATAACAACAAAGTTAAATATATTTCAACTCGAGTGTGGAACTAGTTGGCGGGACATAAAGCATTGCAGCAACGAAATTTGATTGGTTTTGAGTTCAGGAGCGAGTGTGATGCTTTTCAATTCCGCAGGTATCTACTGAGCTTCAAAAAAGAATTTTTAATTTTTTTAAGTTTACATCGTAATATGATGAATTTTATAACGGTTCAAAAAAAATGAAAAAGAAAATATTGATGCCTTAATCATAACCGGGATTTCTTTTCAGATGTTTGACGATTACGAATATAAAATACAAAGTATTTTTGAGACCGTGTTAAAATTAAACTTTTTTTTATTATTCCTGCAATCTGTTCTGAAGCCAAGGCTCTCCCAACACCTTTGAGGTTTGCTTTTTCCGTCCTTACTTTTACGCCGTTGCCAGCGAATTCGAGGACGTACGGCTATAGGTACGAATTTATCACCATCTGTACATTGCATCGCTCCATGCTCCAAGATGGGTCGCTCATGAGTTTTGCACTCCGACAGGGGTTCTTAGATTTGTTCCATTTCATCACAAATCGTAATTTGTTGATGAAAATTCCCTTTGCATCCTGCTCCTATCGGGATTCGAACACGGTACCTCCCGACCCAAACGGCAAAGCTTTAACCACTGTGCCATTTGGTCAGTAAATTTAATTTCACTAAACTGAGCTTTCCTCGTTAAAAACACACCTCGTTGAGAGAAAATTGAACAACGATCCTTTGTGAGCGGATAAGGGTCTAAGGTCGGCTATACGTATACGTGCTGTACTGGTTCATTTGTGCTAATGTTAGATTATATATGGAGAGCTTCGTATACCTGTGTTGTGCAGTTGTTGATCTAATGTTCAAGTTTTTGATTTCTAAAGCATCGGAACGGCGCAAGCGACAATTATCCTGGCACTTTCCAAATTGGAGGTTTCTGATTTGACTTACGGATGCACAATATTGGGAGTTCCTAAGCAGTTATCATTGGCCAATTCTGCTTATTCAATTTGTACAACTAGGTCATGATAATGCACAATCAGTAGTAATTGACATCATCAATAGTGAGGAAGATGCTCCAAATATCACAGTACTGCGACTCAAGATACTTACTATGCCAAAGTAACAAAATATACACTGCAACTCAAATTTAGTTAATTTTAAAAAATACTAAAAATTGAACTTTCATCATAAAATTTGAAAATGGCAGGATCCCGAAAGGATTTATCATTATCTGGTTTCGATCGGTGATGTATAGCCTGGCAAGAAGCTATGCAGTTTTGAGTTGGGTACTGCGTAAGGTACAACCTGAAAATAGTACCATGAAAAACTTTGGTGTGTTTCGACCCTACAGCAGATTGCAAAGTTTAAAAACATACAAGCAAACAAAGTTAAGGCTAGGCCTAGATAACATCTAGGTCGAGGTTACACGGAGGTCTTGGCTAAACATTGGTACGAGTATTACAAGCTTCTTGGTTGCATATCTGGATCAAAAATTTTCTACAATATTAGAAAAACGGCAAAGTAATAATAATCAAAAAGAACGGTATAGAGGCCACACCAATGTGAAAGCATACATGTCAAAAATGTTCTTTCCAGTTTTAGGTAAATTACTTGCGAAATTATTTCCTGGCACACTGATGAGTAGTCGGAAGTAGTAGGAAATACAGTAAAATTAGCATTCGATGTAAGAAACCAATGTTACATAGCCATATTCTGGGAAATCTCTGAGATTTTTGTTATTCGAAGAAAATATCTTTGGGTGTTATACAAATTTTTTAATTATTTAAAAATGTTTATCTAGAGCCCTACAGATCGAACAAAGGTGATCGATGTGGTTCTGAATTAGCAATTGATGTTAGATACCTAGGAGATTTTCGAGCAGATTAAGTAAAATTAATTTCTGACATCATATGCTAATTCAGAACCTCTTCCATCATCTCTGTGCGATTCGTAGTGTGCTTTATTTTAAATAATTTCATTTCATAACTTTCACTCAAAACTTTTCCAAAAAATTATATTTTTTCTATTTGATAGTGTTGAAATACTTGTGTTTAATAGAAATGTTCAAATATTAATATGAGAGAGTAATTTTGGAATGTTTCTTCTTTTGATAATCTGTGGTGTCCTGAAAAACATAAAGATAATGGATTATCTTATATATAATCTTTATTTGGTCAGTAACAGCTACGTCTCAGATAGAATAGCTACTGTTGTGAGAAACTAAGACACACATTAGCGCGTAAAGGGGAATAGTTTTTGGTTTTACTAAAATCTAAAGGACCGTAAACTCCGAAGCGGTCTCTGGCCAGCTGGGGTCATTACAATAGGTTTTTTATTGAGTTGAAAATTGGCCTAAAAATGCTACAGCATTACTACCCTACATAGTGGAGGATCACAGTGCAAAAAATGATACGGCAGCGAATTCAAGACGCAGTGGTCTTGTTTCGGGTTAAAGAAATATTGAAAATGTGTATTTTCTTATGCCTTTCGTCTTCTTGCCATATTCTGGGAAATCTCTGAGATTTTTGTTATTCGAAGAAAATATCTTTGGGTGTTATACAAATTTTTTAATTATTTAAAAATGTTTATCTAGAGCCCTACAGATCGAACAAAGGTGATCGATGTGGTTCTGAATTAGCAATTGATGTTAGATACCTAGGAGATTTTCGAGCAGATTAAGTAAAATTAATTTCTGACATCATATGCTAATTCAGAACCTCTTCCATCATCTCTGTGCGATTCGTAGTGTGCTTTATTTTAAATAATTTCATTTCATAACTTTCACTCAAAACTTTTCCAAAAAATTATATTTTTTCTATTTGATAGTGTTTAAATACTTGTGTTTAATAGAAATGTTCAAATATTAATATGAGAGAGTAATTTTGGAATGTTTCTTCTTTTGACAATCTGTGGTGTCCTGAAAAACTTAAAGATAATGGATTATCATATATATAATCTTTATTTGGTCAGTAACAGCTACGTCTCAGATAGAATAGCTACTGTTGTGAGAAACTAAGACACACATTAGCGCGTAAAGGGGAATAGTTTTTGGTTTTACTAAAATCTAAAGGACCGTAAACTCCGAAGCGGTCTCTGGCCAGCTGGGGTCATTACAATAGGTTTTTTATTGAGTTGAAAATTGACCTAAAAATGCTACAGCATTACTACCCTATTCATAGTGGAGGATCACAGTGCAACAAATGATACGGCAGCGAATTCAAGACGCAGTGGTCTTATTTTGGGTTAAACAAATATTGAAAATGTGTATTTTCTTCCACAGATTTGAAAACCTTATAAGTATATCATATCAACAGAAAGAAGATCAAATTCACCAAGCACCATAGCTTCAAATGATAGTGCTTAGGAAAAATTGTGTACTGGTTGTGAAGGTGAAACAAAAAAACATATATGCCGCAAGAATTAAGGGATAAGTTCCATTAGCCGGGGTTTCCAACTGAAGAGAATAAAAGAAACGGTTGTCGCGACTGCACTAACAATTATGTTGTGAATGTTTTTGTTCTTAATGGTTTTTATAATATACGCAACGTAAAGCGCCCGTGGACGCTGACTTCTTCTGAAGAACTGGAAAATTCTAAGCTTCGGTTATCACTAGGACCTCACAATTTACGGAACTATTTGTTGCGACAATTTGTTTTACATTTTGTGAATAAAAACCTTTTACAATTCTTGTATATATACATCGTAATGATGTATGTATATACCCTTTATAATTGTTAATACAAAAGTACTTACTAATTTAATGAAATTATAATTTTCATAAAAATATGTCTAATTAACAAAACTGACGTACATAATTAAATGAAAATCTATCAGAAAACATTTTAACACCTTCATTTTATAAATTAATTACCTTATATTTTATTTAATTAACTTACAAAGGCAGTTCAGTTTCTAAATATAGTACATAGATACAATTTTACGATAAGAATTTATTATGGGGTAGAACCAATAGAAGCATATTTGAAAATTGGAAGCAAACTCTAAATTTACCCTCAAGCAAAGCTAAATTCAAAACCGGCCTAGATTATTTCATTTGCCAATGAAATACAGGGGCCTAACTATTGAATTCGACGTTCATTTTAGAAGGCTATCGTTTTCCTATGGCTGACAAAAGAAGAAAAAAGAAAAATGTATGAACTTTTTACTATTCTTTTCTCTTTTTTTTCTACGCTTGCTATAGGAAAACGATAGCCGTCGAAAATGAACGTCGAATTCAATAGTTAGGCCCCACCTAAAATCTACGTAAACTAGCTTCAAAATTGTATACTATGATAATAAGTGGGTGAGATTTGCAAAATAAGTCACAAATCCACAGTGCGAATATCTCGGCCAAATTTTTGAATTTGTACAGCGATCATTGCTTGTGATGAATGTTATATACTACAATAGTCAACCAAATATCAAAAACTCTTAGAAAATGACTATATGCATTCGAGAGGAATCCCCATGAAGCATACGGGTCATATCACTGTAAATTATATACAGCACAGTATACATTAATTAATTTCGAAATATTAAGAATAATAAGAATTAATATATGAGATAGAAATAAGAATTAATTAAAAAATTAATTACTATGAGTATTATATGTGTACCCCGCCCCGTATGCCTAAAAGTTGCTGTTGTCCATAATAATTTCTTGAAATTTATGTCACAAATAAAATAAAATTTTTTAATTTATTTTGCAATTTTGATAAGTGTTTTTTTATACATAATTACCAGCATTATTGTTACACAATTTGGTGAATTACCTGAAATAAAAAAAATACAAGTTGTAGATTAGTTTAATATTATTAACAAAATATAAAATTTTTTATTTAATTTTAATGTGATTTCAGATTTAAAATTTTGCTTATAACATTGAAAAACCAAAAATTTTAACAATAATCAATTTTTGATCATTGCATATTCATTTGGATACATTTTGATGGTAACAAGGAATCCTTCTTTGCAAATCCAGGAGAATGAGAAAAATGAGTTTAATATTTTTAATAAACAAATGGAGGGATGAATAGTCTAAGGCGAAAAAGAAAACTTACCAGAGTTTTGGTAAAAATTTCGTATGCCGCCACTTCTGGTAGACCGAGTTCGAACTAAAATCACTGGCACCTCCCAATTTATGAAAACAAGGTTAAGTATGAAGTTTCAACCCGATCAGACAGAAAACCCGTCTGGACTGTAAAGAGGACACATACATTTAGTCTGCACAGCACCAAACACACACATACACACACACAACACAGACACTCATACGCATAAATCTGTCATAATTTCGAGGATGAAAAATTTCATGATTATTTTACTTTTCTTCGTAAAAGAAAGTAATAAGAAAAACCAATCAAGCAAAAAGAACCTTTACGCTCTAAAATTAATTGGGTTTATAGAAGAAAGTTGATTATTAAAAAAAAACAACTAGTTTCAGAACCGTGACAAGCTAAATCCAAAAAGGCGTTCACTATTTATGGTTTTAATAACAAAGAAACAGTGGCAAAATGAGAAGCCAATTCACCTAAAAAGAGTGACTGTTTGGTGTGGAATATGATCCAAAGGCATCATAGGGCCATTTATCTTCGAAAATGAGCAAGGAGCCGCACTAGGTCAAGGGCGACCGTTATCGTCCCATGTTAGCTGACTTTGTATTCCCAACGATTGAAGAGGAAGACTTGGCCGATATTTGGTTTCAACAAGATGGCGCCACTGCCCACACAAAAAACATTTATTTTATTTTTATTTAAGATTCTTTTTTAAAAAGAACTAAAAGTTTCCGCACCCTGTATATAGACGTTACAAAGGGGTTTAAAACTAAAAATAAAAATCTAAACTAAAATGTATCAGACGATTTTTAAAACCAAGTAAAAATGGTCCAGATCGATATTGCGAGTAACAAGCGGACAAACACTAAGAATGCCCTACATACGAGTGGTGTTCAATAAGTTCGGCAAATATACAGCCGAAAACGGGGATAAACGAGTGGTTATATAATTATGGATCGCACTTTTTACTATTATTTTTAAGTAAAGTTATAAAATAAAACAAAATTTTATTTAAAAAAAATTAAATAACTGCGGGGTACTATGATCGCACGGAAATATTGCAAGTTATGTGCGAAGTTCACACAAATTTAATACAGGATTTTTATTCGATTTCACTAGGAATGATATTTTATTTTGGGTACCGAATTCATTTAGAATATTGTGTAACGGAGGAGAAGCTTGGAAAAAAGTACTTCAACCATGGGTACTGAATTCCGTGCACATAGGGAGCACATTTCTGTGTACGCTGTGCGATTTTCGAGACGAAAGCGATCCGTTTTCCGTGCGCATTATTTGTTGGGTAGCAGCCTTTACACTATCAATATTAATATTAATATACCGTACAAGTGGCGCAGTGGTTAAAGCTTCGGCATTTAGACCGGGAGGTACTGGGTTCGAATCCCACCAGAGGCAGGATGTAAAGCGAATTTTCTTCATCGATTACGATCGGTGATGATAATAAATCAACTTAGACCCTCTGGTTTGAGTGCAGAATTCAGCGCCGACCCACCGTTCATGTCAGTGTGCAGGTTGACATGGAGCTTGCAAAATGCAGGTGGTATACTGTAATTGTGTGAGTAGGTGAATGGGTGGTTGTGTGTGTAAATGAAAAGGGAAGTATTAATTGACCTTAAAAGGTCATTAAATCCACTGGTAGATTAATACTTTCTTTTATATTTCAAAAAAAAAAAAATAACATTAATTTTTTTTTTTTTTTTTTTTTTTTTTAAGTTCATTACCAATTTTTATTTACAAGAATTATACAATAATAAGAATATGTACATTGGTAAGAAAAGTGTACCTTTGGTTCAAAAGAACACGGGCCAGGTACACTGATTCCCTTTTAACGAAATTATAAGATACGTACAAAAAAAAAAAAATTTAACATAACAATACAATTTACAGTATAAAATAAACTTATAATTTAATTAATTAATAATTTACGGTATAAAATACGAATGAAATATATAAATATAATAGATAATAATAATAATATAATCTCTAGACAAAAATTTATGGCAGATGAATCCAATTATTATAATATAAACATCACGAAAGTATAATTCTACTCGTACTAGTGTTAAATATGGAAACTGAAGAGCTCCTCAATATTCTTGGTTGTACTAAGCCAATGTTTTAGTTCTTTTGAAAATAATGATAAGGTGCAACACCTACGAATCTTGCAAGGTAACTTGTTAAAGATAATAGGTGAAATTACATTGAAAAAACTTCTTCTGAGATGTGAATTATATTTTGGGATATTTTTTTTGAATTGGAGACTAGAACGAAGACTATAGTCTGAATAGTTAATAAATGAGTTTCCGCTAATATTGTAAAAAATTCTTAATACCTTGAAGACAAACATGTGACGCAGTGGCAAGATATCGAGAGTTTGGAATATGGGCCAGGAGGGTGAACACGATTCTTTAAAACACATGATTCGAGCAATGAGTTTCTGCCTATTAAATAATGGTATTAACGTGGTTTTGCATGCACTACCCCAACAGGAGAGACCGTATTGCAGAATTGAATCAGCTAGTGCGAAATACACCATTCTTAATAAATATAATGGACAATATGAACGCAAAACGTACAGTTTCCTTGATACCAATAAAAGCTTAGATTTCAACCCTTCAATATGCGCCTTCCAGTTTAATTGTTCGTCTATTAAAATGCCAAGATAACGATAAACATGAACCAAGTCAACCATGAAACAACCACTGGAATTACAGATCTTATTGCAACCATACTCATGGTACTTAATGGCTGATGGTGATGACAATCCTTGTCGAAAATGTAATATTTTCGTCTTATCGCTTAGATGAAGATTGTGAGCCTTGAGCCAAACCGAGAGCATATTCAAATCACTATCAATATACTTAATGTTATCTTGTAAGCTAAGACTACTGTAAGCAAACGAAAAATCATCAGCAAATGCAATGGGGGAGCCACAGAATGGTTGGCTAAAAATTCCGTTTACATAAATGAGGAACAGTAGAGGCCCAAGGACTGAACCTTGAGGAACCCCTACACTAATCGGCAGAACATGGCTAAAATGACCATTTATTTTGACTACCTGAGTGCGACCATTTAAATATGAATCTAACCACTTGTGGATCGTATCGCGAAAGCCAATGCGGTAAAGCTTCATTACAAGAGTAGAATGTTCCACTCTATCAAAGGCTTTAGTCAAATCTATAAATAACACGGACGCCTTTAGACTATGGTCAATGTTTATACTTATTTGTTCTAAAAATGACAATAGAGCTTGTTCGGTATTTCTGTTCTTTCTAAAACCAAATTGTAAGGGAGATAGAAAATTGAATTTATCCAAAAAGCTTACAAACCTAGCTTTCATAGCCTTTTCGAATATTTTTGAAAAAACCGAAAGAAGGGAGATTGGGCGATAATTATTTACAGATGCTCTATCATTTTTTTTAAATATTGGAACTACCACGGTTTTCTTTAAGGTAATCGGAAAAATTCCTGTAGCCACACTTAGGTTAAATATAAACGATAATACCTCAACCAGAAAGCAAGCCGTTTTTTTTACAGTACAGTTAGACACTCCATCTATACCAGGAGCCGATCGGTTTCTAAGAGAATTAATTATTAAATACAGTTCCCCAGATGAAATAGGTGAGAAATGGAAACTACTCATAATATCATAGTGTTCTGTGATTAATTTGTTTTTTTCAGAATTGCGCATTTTGTAAGTAGACTGCGTTGAGCCACCAACAGTTGTAAAAAAATTGTTGAATGCATTGGCAATGTCAACTGGCCCTTGAATGGGATTATTCATCTCATCAATAATTTCTGTAATTGGAACATGCTGTGCATGGCCAACTATTATTTCGTTTACAGTTTGCCAGTTTTTGCGAGCGTTTTTGCCATTACTACGGAACTGTCGAACATAAAACTGTTTTTTAGTAGCGCATATTTTCTCGTTTACAGACTCACATAACTTCAAGCTGTACTGTTTTAACCTATTATTATTAGGGTGCTTCTTGACCAGTTGGCAAATCTTGTTTCTATTCCGTATTTGTTTCAAGAGATAATCGGACATCCAGGGCTTTAACTTAATTAATTGCTTGTTCACTGATTTAGAACTAGTACATTTATCAATGTGATCTCTAAATATGTTTAAGAAATGGTCAAAAGCCAAAGACGGATCCTTGCAGCAGTATACATCTGCCCATTCTTCATATGTCAATTGTTGACAATATTACCTAAATTTAAGCATCATTACTTCAAACGCGAATTGTCATAGCTCTCGAAATGCAATCTCGGGAGACATTTGCAACAAGCAGATTTACTATGTTTCTATTGATGTACCAACTATCTGCCCAGGCACACCAAATGTTATTTTTGTTACAAAAGCTGGGTTCTGGACATGCCCAACATTTTAATATTTTGTTATTAGCTTTCATACTTGGAGAAGTTGGGCAAGCTCTATCGGAATATAGATCAACAATACCCAATTTTTTTCGCAATAATAAAGTTAAATCCATAGTCTCGTGTCACGAGTTTTTTAAACAATTATTTTGTAAATTTAATAATTTTGTTACCGAGAAGATGAATAGTCATGTCGCCTCAAGTGACACGACTAAGGAAATAAGGGTGTAAAACAAGATATCAGAACCAGTTAATATGTCATTTTGTACCAGGGTTGCAAAAAAAAACTGTTTTTTTAAATTTAAAACAAAAAACACGTTTTCTTTGTTTAAAACATGTTTTTTTTTGTTTAAAACATGTTTAAAACAAACCAAATAAAATATGTTTAAAACATGTTTTAAACGTGGTTTTAAACATATTTTCATTACGAGGTAATTTAATTTTTTGTCGGTTGTCTTGTAATTTGCCGATGCAAAATAAAAGAACTAATCGAACGTACAAAATGTCTAAATATGAAGCATGTTTACCCAAAGCCATCTTTACCACGGGCCTATTAGCTAAAACGATGACGTAACGCTATGATCACGGTTTAAAGAAATTTCAGTCTCTTAATAGGTTTAGAGTTTCTTCATCAGTCGCTTTAGAAGTTGATTTTACTTTTTTCTTCTGTTTTAATGTCCTCTATTTTCAACTAATAAACTCGATGATTTATTTGTGTTGCTGTATTAAAAAAATAGTAAAAGAGAAATTTTCGAAATAAAGTGACGATATTAGCAACAAACCAATGTTGTCACTGACCATAATGGAAGATAGCCCTGGTTTACCACTTATATAATTATACTAAATAATAAAATACTAATTCAATATAATTTGTATTTTATATGTATATAGTTTTTATCTAGTATAAAGAGTCGCATAAACCTATTTTGAATTAATTCGTTTTTCTCTATTTTCGTTCGTTTTACAGCGTTTATCATTTTTTGGTATTTTACATTTGGTAACTGTTCTTAAATCGAGCCGTGTCTTCAAACTAGCCGTGTTCGTCTAATACATTTTTGGGGAAATCTCTTCTACTAATCGGCACTATTTTTTGTAATTCAATTTTTAGTTCACCGTTTATCTTGTGTTGATTACCATTTAAAAATAACAATGACTTAGAAGAAAAATTTGCTTCTAATACTTGTACGCCTGATGCCGATTTTTTGTCCGAATTCCCGGTTAACTAAATTGATAGTTTGTTCATAAAAGTTATTGATAGATGTCTCTAAGGTTCATAACCAAAATTTGCCTGAAATTTTGTTTTAAACTGAAAACTTAGTTAAGGTTTATCAATTCTAGATAGAAATATTTAAGAAATTAATAAATTTTAATTTATTTGGCAAATTTTAATTAAAAAACACTAGACTAGATTAGTGCCTGCCTAATTTTCGTAATCGGAATACAATTTGCTATGCAATTCTTTATATTAGTAAAAATTTTCGTCGGCTACTTTAATAATTTCTTTAAATTTCTTTTCTTTTTTTAAATTTAGAAACATATTTTTCCCCCCTACTAAGGGAAAAATTCCGACTGGGTAAATCGATACGGGATTATTCGCTTAGTAGGCAAATAAATAATAGAAAACTTGCATACAAATTTGAAAAAATGATTAAAGTAGACGGCGAAAAATTTTAGTAATATAAAGAATTTCATAGCAAATTATATTCCGATTACGAAAATTTCCGCCGATTTCAAGAATAGGGCCCCAGATAGTTGATTTTTACAATTTTTGCAGTTCAAACGTTTATACTGTATGCCTGACACCGATTTTCTTGTCCCAATTTGAGGGAAATTTTTTTTACTTCGAACCACTCGTTCGCAGGCACTAATCTAGTCTAGTGTTTTTTAATTAAAATTTACCAAATAAATTAAAATTTATTAATTTCTTAAATATTTCTATCTAGAATTGATAAACCTTAACTAAGTTTTCAGTTTAAAACAAAATTTCAGGCAAATTTTGGTTATGAACCTTAGAGACATCTATCAATAACTTTTATGAACAAACTATCAATTTAGTTTATCGGGAATTCGGACAAAAAATCGGCATCAGGCGTACAAGTATTAGAAGCAAATTTTTCTTCTAGAAGAGTCATTGTTATTTTTAAATGGTAATCAACACAAGATAAACGGTGAACTAAAAATTGAATTACAAAAAATAGTGCCGATTAGTAGAAGAGATTTCCCCAAGTTTGAAGACACGGCTCGATTTAAGAACAGTTATGTAAAATACCAAAAAATGATAAATGCTGTAAAACGAACGAGAATAGAGAAAAACGAATTAATTCAAAATAGGTTTATACAACTCTTTATACTATATAAAAACTACATACATATAAAATACAAATTATATTGAATTAGTATTTTACTATTTAGTATAATTATATAAGTGGTAAACCAGGGCTATCTTCCATTATGGTCAGTGACAACATTGGTTTGTTGCTAATATCGTCACTTTATTTCGAAAATTTCTCTTTTACTATTTTTTTAATACAGCAACACAAATAAATCATCGAGTTTATTAGTTGAAAATAGAGGGCATTAAAACAGAAGAAAAAAGTAAAATCAACTTCTAAAGCGACTGATGAAGAAATCGATTTCAATAATAGGGGCCTGGGGCCTTGTTCTTGAAATTGTTGGAATTCACCCATTCAGAAAATGGGATTCTATATATTATTTGTATTTTTTGCTGGATACATTGAATATTTTTTAATTTATGATTATTTTTTTCTCTGTATATTTTTAATTTTTTCCCACTAATAAGGGAAAAATTCCAACTGCGGCGCGAATTATTCAAAGGCGGCGAAGTATTCGAATAATGCAGAGAATTCTAAAGCAAATTGAGTCCCAATTGGGAAAGTTTCTACCGATTTCAAGGGCGGAGCTTCTGGTTTAGTCGTTAGAATGAAAGAGCACCTGAAAAAATGCAAGTAATTTATTTTACTTGTAATCAAATGTATGTGTGAGCGATGTAATTAGCTCAAATGTGCAGCGGAATGAGCTTGCGACCTGAACTAGGCTAATAGAAACTACATTTCTCGCTTAGCTTAGCTGAAATGTACCACGGGCGATTATTAAAATTAATATTTTGTAAATATGATTTATGCAGCGAAATTGCTAAGCGACATTATTTTTTCACTGGAGAAACTCTTAAAATTCCATATTACAATCTAAATAACTAAACGAATTTATTGAAATTCAGAAATGGCTTACACTACGGCCAGCGAGACTGGTATTTCCGATTACCAAACATTGTTTAAATATTAGTTAACCAACATTTCAAATTTAGTTACAAGTTAGTTACAATATTAAAATCATTGAATGACAGAAATAAAACCGAAAATTGAAGTCAATAAGTCTTTTATTAATTATACTAACTGAATCTGACTCATGAGTTTGGTTTTTGTGGCCAATCATATTTATTTATTTCTATTGTATGTATTTGAAGTAACAGTTACTATATTTTTAAGATTTTCTAAGTTTAGTTTAAATAAATAAAACTTTTGTTTTTTTTTTTCTAATTAAAATCATGTTTTAAACACTTGTTTAAAACAAAATGTTTAAAACATACCGCTTGGTTTAAAACATGTTTAAAACATTTGTTTTAAACGTTTTGTTTAAAACATTGCAACCCTGTTTTGTACCATAATTATTTTTAGAAAATAATAAACCTCATCCCAATAAATTTTAGTGCGAGGGTTGACTGAAAAGTTTCTAACCTCAACATGAAGATGGCAACACTCGACAACAAAAGTGGGGAGTGTGTTTGCGCATGTATTGAAAGGTACTCACCCAATTATCAGCCATTTTGGATGCGCCTTTTTAGGTAGCTTAATAATCGTTTGAGTGTGTTTTAGTGAGAATAAAATCGAGTATCATGCTGTCATTAAATACTTATTTTTGAAGGGCAATACGCCTACGCAAATCAAAAATTTAGCTATCCGCGCGTTTGGTGCAGGGTTTGCACTTTGACCCAAAAACGCGTTCAAATAAATATTTCTAACCTCTGTTGGCGCAGTTTAGGCGCAATAAAGCAAAGTTTTAGCACCGGCTAATTACTGTTGATGAATCTTGAATACATCATTACACCCCAGAATCAAAAATACGGTCAAAAACGTCGTCTGCCAAGACTCCATAAAAGACTGCAGACTTTTCCGTCGGCTGAGAAAGTGATGCTGACTGTATTCTGAGGAGTTCAATTAGGAGTTTCCTCAAACAAACTATTATAATTCATAAACTATTAATGAAAACAATTAAACATAAGTATGTATATGGTACTAACGAAACAAGGAAAGGAATTCTTAAAATAAGAAATGCTAAGTATGTGGAAGAAAATTCTCGTTCTAGAAAAAATCCACTTTATAAAATAATATTTGGCAACAGATATACAACTGTTTGGCATATCGAGAACCAGACAAGTGGTGCAGTGGTTCAAGCTTCGGCACTTGAACCGGGAGGTATACTGGGTTCGAATCCCACCAGAGACAAGATGCAAAGCGAATAAGATCGATTCGATTAAGATCGATGATGTTAATAAACACAACTAAGACCCTCTGTTGGAGTGCAGAACTCAGCCGCGATCTACCGGCAATTAATACTCTCTTTTTACTAAAAATAAAAAAAAATAAATAAAAATAAAATTATAATCTTGGATATTTGCACTTTTATTTGTACTTTTGAGTAATTAATTCCTCTAAATTAAATAACATTTCTAAACTTAGGAAATAATTATTAAAATTACGAAAAAATAAGTTAACAAATTTTCAAAACAACAAGGAGCTACATTGGTTAGCTGAAAATCCTCATTTTTCTTGTTTATAACCCATTTCTATTTATCTTTTAATAAACTTGCTTCTCAAATATAACAAACGGCTAAGAATTGGTTAAATAATCCCTTGTCGATACCAAAAAAATTAAGAATGAGCCGAGTGTCCCTTGCAACATTTCGCCACTATATAACAATACATAATGATATTAACATATTTCTTAACAGCCTCGCTCGGCTGCAACTAAGGTATTATTTAGAAAAGGTTTGATAAGGATTGGACAAATCTAAAGAGATGGAAATTTCGAGCGTTGTCCTGAATACGGTTCTAACGGTTCTAATTGTCAAAAGTTTCCGATATACGTCAAATAAAATATTTATCAATAATTTACAATAAATTATTTCTCATTTTCCTCTCCCCTCCATATCATACAAAAAATTTATTATATTTAGTACCAACAAATATTACATAAAAAAATTATTGAAAATATCAAACAATAATTTTACTTTTGTCAGGATACAGTTGTAGGAAATTAAATTTCCGAATAAAAATGTATACAATAATGCCGTTTTCTTTTTAAAGAATGACATCGTCACACATTTTATTCTTTCAGTATAATAAAAGCATTCATTTCATCCTACCTTATTGAACATATCATCCAACGTATCCATGTCTGAGCATCCATTGTTATTATTATTCGTCAAATTCGAACATGATGACGATATGATGTGGCTGCGAAACGATTTGATAAAAGATTTTTTATCATCAGACGACGATGATATGCACGTCCGAGTCATTTTCATAATCACCACCGAATTCATTTTCGAAAACCGTTTTTTTTTTTTTAATTTCTTCACCAAACCATCATATTTGTTAATCAATAATCTCACTCACAAAAACGAAAAAAAGATAAACTGTTTTCCAACCATATAAACATTTTTTTCACCGTGAATTAATATTAAAAAATATTTTCCAAAACCGCCTAATTAATTACAATTAAAACATATAAATTAATGCATTTTTTTACGCTGCTGATTTATTTATTATAATTTTTCACAGTGGTAATTACTCTTACTCTTCTACTATATCATATAGTAAAATACACAGTTGCGGAAAAGCGCGGAAAACCAAAATAAATAATGAAATAAAGAAAAAAAACACGACTTTTTTATTATTTTTATTTTCTACACACGATTTGGATATGTGATGACTGACTGAAAAAAGCAGAAGCAACAAACTGAATTTATTTCCAGTGAGATTCTTACGTGATTGTTGAATAAACAATAAAATTAAATAAAATGAAAATTTTCAGAGAGGAGTTTTCCGTTTTTCTTGTTTGCTGTGTTATGTGCTATCCTTGTCGTGAGGGGAATTTATTTTTATTCTTTTATTTATTTTTTAAATGAAAATTGCTTTACTTACATGTTGTAAATTTTCTATATCGCAAGCGCTTTTTCAACTGGTATATGTGTTAGTGTGTATATTTTATTTCATTTCGGGGGAGATTTAGTAACAACGATATTTTATATGAGAGGGTGACCAGATGTATCAGTAATTATTTGTTTTATAGTAATTTAGAACAAGTTGGCAGATTGGTACAATGCATCATTCGCGGTTATTAAGGGAAAATTTAATTTATTTGTAAAATTGTAAAATAATGATTCAAAATTGATGTTCTTCTTAAAATGAGAACAACAGGTATTGAAAATTTCACCGTAGATATCATTTTTTTCTCTCTTACAATTAATATTTTCTAAAAATAAGTATAATCTTTACATCAAGCGAAATACAAATACAGAAAAGTATTTATCGCTTGCGTGTAAAATTTTTGAACAAAAGAGAGATTCAAAAAATAAATATCAATTCCTTTCCATCCCTTAAAAAATGAATATCAAATATTTTTACTAGGTGCGCAACTAAATTTGTAATGAATCCGATATGGTTATCCGAGGCCTTTGTTTAGGGTTCATAACTTGGTGAGTTTTTATGAGGGGAGGTTGTTGGCCTTCCGCTCAACCCGCTTGTTACGTGTGTGGGTCACGTACTGGTGAGAATCTTGAGGCATCCAGTCCTACCTTGAACACATTTATATAGCGAGCCGCTTGATACAAGGCAGACGCCCGCTTCAGCCGCTCCTAACCTGGAAAACAGACGCTGGTTTGGCATTGGTTTTGAGGCGCCAATGGCTCGCCCTGACATGTAGTGTCCATGACTATAAACAGGATTTAGCTGCTCGTCTCCACTACACCGCCTGATTCATTTAGAGTTACCCAGAGAGCACCGCGAGGAGGTATGAATCTCGGACTTCGCCCTCGGAAGCGAGAGCTGGACCATGACCTCTAATGATTGTAGATTGTTATCTACATTCGAAAGGAAGGTCATCCGTTCAATTTTTGGTCCAATTAAAGTTGCGAACAACGAATGTCGGATTCGTATGAATCACGAAATAAAGCAACTCCTCGGAGGCAGCGATATCATCGGATTCATTAAATCCAATCGAGTGAGATGGCTCGGCCACGTTACAATGTCCCAACAACAACGGATGATATATAAAGTGTTTCACCAACAACCAGCCGGAGTACGTCGTAGAGGAAGACCCCCACTACGCTGGCGTGACGACATTGAACAAGATCTGCAAGCATTAGGATGTCGAAACTGGAGGACGAGAGCAATGGATCGGGATGGATGGAGGGCCATTGTGCAGGCGGCGAAATCCCTTCATGGGATGTGAAAGCCAGAGAGAGAGAGAGAGAGAGAAAGCAACTAAATTTCCTGTTTTTTTTTTTTTTTTTTTTTAAATCTCCCTGGCAATACATGAGTACCAAGATGATAAAACGACGCGTCTTTGGACCAAAACCTTTCATCCACCCAATTTTGCACTTCTCGAAACTGGCGAAGTGTAGCCCTGCCAAGCCATGTGGTATCAACCGGAACAAGTGATAATCCGAGGGGGCCTAGTCTGGCGAATAAGGCAATGAGAGTGCGATGGCATGGAGCATTGCCATGCTGCAATATCACTCGTTCGTGTCCCGTGTCCCATTTTGGCCGTTTTTCGAGCAATGCGTGGTTCAGATTGATGATTTGTTGGCGGTAGCGTTGCCCATTAACAGTTTCACCCGGTTCCAGCAGCTCAAAGTATACGATTTCTTTCTGGTACCACCAAACGCAGAGCATTTTCTTTCCCAATCGATTTGAACGTGCCGTCAGTATTAATGCTTCGCTAGGTGAAAGCCACGACTTTTTACGTTTGGGATTCTTAAAAAAGAACCAATTCTCATCTCCCGTAACTATTCGATGCACGAAGCTCTTTTTTTCGTACTGTGAAAGAAAAATTACGCAAGCGGCTCTTCGATTTTCCATCTGTCTCTCAGTTAACTCATGCGGCAACCATTTTCTCTCCTTTTGATTTTTTCCGATAGCATGTAAACGTTTGGAAATACCTTGGCGAGCCTTATTTAATACCTCCGCAAGTTGGTCTTGAGTTTGCGTATCATCTTCGTCCAATAACGCTTGCAGCTCGGTTTCTTCAAATGTTTTTTGTCTTCCAGAGCGATTCTTGTCCTCAATGAAATCGCCACTTCTGAAGCGTTTAAACCAATCTTCACAGGTAGTTTTCCTTGGTGCATGTTCGCCGTAGGCCTGCTCAAGCAAATGACGTGTTTGTTTAGCACAAACTCGACTTTTTTTTTCCTAGAAAAAATATTTTTGCGTTGCGATGTGTGCTGCGGTATTACAACTGGTTATCGTTAATAACTGTCCACGCTATGAACAAAACACAACTTCTGACATAAATAACAACTAGATGTGTGGCTAGCACCACCTATGTGTGAAATCCGCACTTTAGATGCGCAGCTGATAAATAAAATTTGATTTTTTTTTTGGTTTTTCGACTATAAGTTTTTAACGGGTGTGCATAACGAAATCCCGGTTTGTAAAAATTCCATTTTTTTATAAATCCCGGTTTCAAAATTCTGGTTTTTAAAATTCCGGTTTTTAAAACCCAGGGTTTTGTATAAAAAATCCCGATTTTTAGGAAATCCCAGTTTGAATTTTTGACATGTGGGAAAATGGGGCTCTCAAATAATTTTGACAAAATTTAAAAATGAGTTTGCTATATAGTTCTAGAAAATGGCTAATAGAGATGGAACTAGGCCATTTTTAACCGATTTAGTTGAAATTCGAAATGTGCGTCCTAAATGGAAAAAAATGCGTTTTTGATAAAGTTCTGGAATAAGGCGGATAGGCATGAATACTGGCCTTTTCTTAACCGATTATGTCGAAAATCGACATGTGGGATCTAAATGAGATTTTAAAATGATGTTTGATAAAGTTCTGGAATATTGCCATTAGGGATGGAACTAGGCCATTTCTTAATCGATTATGTTGAAATTCGCGTCACATGCGTGAATTCGGCCATTTGTTAACCGATTATGTTTAAATTTGACACGATCTAAATGAGATTATTACATGATTTTTTGATAAAGCTCTGCGTATCTGAACAATAAGGGCGACATATTTCACAACTTAATCAAAAAATCATTTTAGAATCTTATTTCCATCACACATGTCAAATTTTATCATAATCTGTCAAGAAATAGACAAGTTCCGTCGCCAATTGCTTTATTCTAGAGCTTTAGTAAAAAATTATTTTAGAATCCCATTTAGACTTTACTTGTAGAGTTTTAATATAATCAGTAAAGAAATGATCATGTTGCATCCCTATCGACCATATTCTAGATCTGTATCAAAAAATCAATTTTGAATTCGAATCATTCACTAAGAATAAAACTACTGCTCCTTTATTCCTGACAAGTTTCTGAACCCCGCTCTCCTGGAATTTTTTTTCTAAAGGCCCTCGGAGGGTTAAACGGAGGGGAAGAAGCGATGCAACTTCCCGCGTGCCCGCGAGAGTCATTGAAGCCTCTACAATTCGGTATGATATCAAAGGGCTGAATGTCGAAGGGCAAAATTACGAAGGGGTGAATGTGTCAAAGGACCGAATCTCTCGAGCTGCCGCAATTTTTTTTTCAAATATTAATGAATTTGCTTGATAAAATTTTCCTTCACCAAGATGTATCACTGACTGGATACGTGGAATTTTGACATTCGGCTTCCGTCGATTACGGAAAGAATCGACTCGACTTATATAATCCGATCCTATACTCCCGCTCCTATCGGTTTTTAAATTCCTATAAACTAAAGTTTTTTTTCTAATTAGGCTACGGGAGCTCTGCGACCCGACTTACATATCCCGATTCTTTACTTTTTTACTGTGTACGGAGGGTTTTACTGTTTTAGTTTTGTTATAGTCATTTTTCAAGAAATTGGAATTGTAATTTTAAATTTCGAAAATCATCAAAAACTAGGAATTCGACTAATTCTAGAGCGGATGTCAATATATGGCACTGTTGTTGTAATTTGACAAAAAAATGGGAGTTTAATTTTTTCCGACTCCGACTCCATTAAAATAGCACCGACTCCACGAAACCAACTCCCGCCTCTGACTTCGCCGCCTTGGTCGTTTCTAGTAAATTTTTGGGCACGATATCTATTTTTATGTTAAAATATTAGTAGTCCGGCCGGCCCAAATTAAAAAAAAATATTTTTTTTTTCAAAATCAAGACTTTAGAACTAGAAGAAAAGAAAACCAGGATTTTAAAAACCGGGATTTTGAAACGGATATTTTGAAAACCGGGATTTCGTCGTACACCCGTTTTCAACACATCACGCGTGATTAGTGACGTACACACCCGAATAAGGTTTACAAATTATTGAATTTTATTATCGTCCATTTTATGGTCGTTATAATCGAATTACTGAGCAAACAATTCAAGCCATTGTGGCCAAATTTCACACCAATTTCATATTATTGGACATCAATCCACCAAATCGTTTGTGTAGGGTGCATATGAGGAAAATATTGTAGCAGCGGGTGTGTAACGAAATCTCGGATTTTTATAAATCACGGTTTGTCAAAATCTCGGTTTTCAAAGTCCCGGTTTTCAAAATCTCGGTTTTCAAAATCCGGGTTTTGTATAAAAAAAAATGATTCTTAGGAAATCCCGGTTTAAATTTTGTAATGTGGGAAAATGGGACTCGTTAAATGTTTTTTTGACAAAATTCAAAAATGAGTTTGCAATGAGTTCTACAAAATGGCTAATAGGGATCCAATTTGGATGGACGGCTTAGTACCTGTAAGAGTTATCGAAGCCGTCAGCCTTTACAATTATTGCATTTTAAAATGTTTCATTAACAAAATATTGCTTTTTTATTCATCTTGCAACTACAAAATGTTGCAATTGCAAAATATTACAAGTACAAAATCTTGCAATTAAAAAACTTTATTAATTATTTTGTGCAATTAGAACTAGAAGAAAACCGGGATTTTGAAAACCAAGATTCCGTAATACTCACCAAAGATAAAAAAATATTCAATATCATTCTAATGATGTGATGAGCTTTATTGCAGCAAAAGACTCAAATATTAGTTTGAGAGCGGCACGAATTCTTAAATGGTCGCCTGCCGGTTCGCTATTATGATTAGTGAAATCATCGTCAATTTAAAAATTTTATATTGGTAAAAATTTTCATAACGTTGGCGGCGATTTTACTTAACATGTTCCCACCAACAGTTGGGTGTCCCGAAAGCGCCCAATGATAAAAATGTATTGTCAAAATGAACAGGAACCAATATTTTGGAGAAATTTTTTACTTTGTGAAACAGACGGATATTAAATATTTTGTGGCACGTCAAGATAAATCACAAAATAGGTACAGCAACAATGGTAGAAATTTTAACGGAACTGAAGCTATTCTCAGATACCGAGAACTTTATAAAATTACATTCCAATCCTTATCTAAGTTCCTTGGTATGGTAATCAGTGGTACGAAATCCTATTTGAAGGGGTTGTCCGCAATATCATTTTTACAATGGAACAAATCACAAGGTGAAGTACGGGAATAGAGGGCATCCTAGATTTTGAGCTGATTTCGAGGTTCACAACAATGTGAAGAGTTTCGACCAACTAAAATTATTTGGATCCATGGCTCTTCGAACGATGAAGAATTTTGCAAACAAAGAACAAATTTTGATAATTCATTCCTTCTTTAAAATGACCAATGGAAAAAGTGAAAAAACCTGGGCGAGACAACCACATTTAGATCGTTATACTTAAAAAAGCGCAATTTTGCAGCGCCTTATTATGAAACATTGTGTTTCCTTAATTCAAAATTTCATAATAACATGAACTTAATATCAACAAACCAACATCGATGGCGCAAACCAACATCGATGTACAAAACGACATTCAATGGCGCCTGAATGAAAGGCTCAACGATCTCGACTACGCTGACGACATCAGTATGATGACTCACAGATTAGACGATATGACGCGTAAACTTGAGAAGCTGATTTAAAACGCTGAAAAAGTTGGCCTAAGGCTTAACTACTCAAAGACGAAGTTTGGCTGCGAATCGGAACGACCGATAACACTGAATTATCTATAATCACCAACGATGCAACGATAGTCATTGAAGACGTGGAGGAATTCAGCTATTCTTAGGGAGCCTATAAGTACTAAGACAGGCGGGTCCTTTCTGTTTGTTTGCTTTTATTATAATGTAAAAAAATGGAGGACACAAATAAAGCAAAAATATTAAAAAAAATAATAATAATAAATTCATTGAAAGACAAATTGTACAATTATAAGGTTCGGTTGTAGACGATTTCATTTCTTAAATTTCATCATGTTAGAGTAACGTGTTTTAAGTTTACCAATGTACCTTAATTGATATGAATATAAAAAGTTGGAGGTTGGCTGGTAGTATCAAAATAGAGAATGATGCGGGTAAAGATGGAGGGTAGCAGCCGGGAGTAGAGTGTTTGGCCCCAAGTCCAGTAATAGTGTAATTTGTACTAAAATAATAAGAAGGCAGTTTGATAAATCAGTGGCTTTTTGAATGAAAGACAGTTTTTCGGCAAAAACCAGTTTTATTCCTCAACATAGTCTCTTTTAAGTTCGATGCATTTAGTACACCGTTTTCCTGAAGGCCCTCAAAATTGGCGTTTGTTTCAGTGATTACCCAAATCTCTTAACACTCAGCCATTTTACAGGGTTGGAAGGAGAAGGAAATAGTCGCAGGGGGCTAAGTCTGGAGAATATGCTGGATCGGGTAGCGGTTCGTAGTCGAATTTATGAATTTGTTCCATGGAGACTACACACGCGTGCTTGTATGAAATATTCATGTAAAATGTGATGTGCTCGCTCAGTTGAGATGCCTATGGTCTCAGCCACCTCACGCACTTTCATTCTCTGACCGTCCAATATCATTCCAGGGATTTTATCGACTATTTCTGGCGTGACGACCACTTTTGGGCGAGCTGAACGTTCGGCCTCACTTGTGCTAGTGCGATCATAACGGAACTCAGTAAACCCACTTCTTTACCATTGAAATTATTGGTGCAGAGTCCCTATAGTATTTAGTCACATTTGACTAAAGTTCAACACTTTTTATGTAATAACCCTGAATAAAAAAGTGATATCAACAGTTTCAAGTAGCCATTGGTTAACTTTAAAATGGTAATGCATTAAAAAGGTTGGTGCAGCAACAAGATTAGAGCGACGGAAGTGGTCCTTGTCAAATCTTGGAATGTTAAAGAGAAATTGTTGGTTGTCGCGAACATTGTATCGAAAATCGTTTCTCATTATACGAGTGTGTTGACCACTTCGATTAAAAAACTCTCAATACCTGATAGACATACAAGTGTTTTAACGGTAAGATGTTGGTTGTAATAAATAAATTACAAGATGGTTCAGTTCGTGGTTTCTTTAGAAATATTCTCAAAATCATTTTTTGTTGGACATACAGAGTCGCTGCATAACAACCACCCCAGCACGCCAATCCATATTCTAATTTAGCCATAACTATAGTGCATGATAAACAATTACATACTCCGGTGTAGGACAATAATCATGAAGGAGGTAGAAAATTCTAGCAGTTGATGGCAGATACTCGTTGACCGAATTCGGTTTACGAGTTAGAATTTCGTTCACTAAAATCTAGTTGTTTTTAAATAACCGCGGTTAACTTAAAACAGACTAATTATGGTGCACATTCTATTTTACCTCTCGCGAAGTACTGCATTATCAGGGCGCTTGTTTATCTTGGTTCCTTTTATTAATACGTTGCGCAAGATCTAAGGCTGAAACAGCGCTGTCAAAAGAGGCACTTATGAAGAATATGAGGCATTGAGGCACTTAAAGGCACAAATTTAGAGGGAACTCTAATATTTAATATTAATAATTAATAGTAAAGTTGGCTTTTGTGATCAACGTTATAGTAATTCCACATCAACACCATCTATGTTCTGTTAGTTAAATCTACTACTCTCAGCGCAATTTATAGTTTTTGACATTTTTTCTGTAAATTGTACGTAAATTTCCCCTGTACTCAGCGAGCCAGCTAAATATTTTGACAGTTTTGCTATTTTTCTCCATACCGTCTTAACCTTAAAACCTCATACGCACTACCCAGAGTTCGGAAATATTTTCTTTGTTGCGATACCCAACTGACACAACCGCGAATATTATTTTTAAGTACATAATTATTAACAAAATGCACAAAAACAAAAAAGTGAAACAAACCCTTTTGAAGTAAGTAAATATAACAGAGCAGTGAGTGTTGTGAAATGTTTTGGTACTAGGAAAATTAATATTTACAGTTTCGTAAAGCTTTATAAAAATAATCCAAATAGGAATGATGACTTGCAAGAGGATTTACCTGTATCATCTGCGGTCTCGTTCTTTACTTTTAGATATTTCTGAGAACATTTCCACCCAAAAGGAACTCCGAACCAGGAACATTACAGAGAAACAAGGGTAAGTCAAGTGTTTGAAAAAAACAGGGTAAGCCAACAAAAAAAAATGTATTGTTATTTTTTTGGATTTTAGCCCGATACCGACGTACACTATGAAATTCATCCGGAACATGTTTCAAATGACAGTTTAGTGGGTGTGTGAAAGCTTTTTTGCCAAAACCACAAGGCCTTTTAAATTTAAAACTTTTTTAGATTAATGAAACGAAATTCTACCGCTAACCGAAAATTTTACTCAAATTGGCTTACTGTGTTTTCTTGGCTAACTGAAAAAAGTACCGTTACCGAACAATTTCTCACTGTTAAAAAGGCACAATGATTCTATTCCCATGTAACCGTGATACGTTTATTAAAACATCAAACGCTCATTGTTAACGCGAAGATGAGTAGAATTTTAGGAGAAAACAGAAAGTTGACGATTTGAAAATTTTGATGTTCCTCATCACAAATAATTTACTATTTAGTTTAATTGACCCATTAATCGATTTAATTAAGTCTATTGATTTAGAACCGAAAATATGACAAAAATTAAAATTTTGCCGCACAAGAGCTACGGATACAACAACAACGCTACTTGCTGAAGAAGGTACTAAAACATTAACCAGGAAACTTCAGAATCAATATTTCTCAATTATTATTGACAAAACGACAGACATTAGTTCCAAAAAGTGTTTGCCATTAATAGCACGATATTTCGATAGTACAACAAATTTGGCCAAAGATATAGTTTCCTCGTAATGATGGAACTCGATAAATCAGACGATCAGTCGGTGTACAATTGTATTACCAAATTTTTAGATGACCACCTAATTCCAATAAATAATTTGATCTGGCGCTGATAACGCTAGCGTAATGATGGGCAAAACTGCTGGCGTCCAAGCATTACTCAAAGCAAAAAACCCGGGCTCCGCACGAAACATGATATTTCAAAACGCGATATTTCAAAAACGCGATATAGTACAAAACGCGATAGTACAGAACGTGCATTGCAAAGCGACGGGAGCGCAACGGCCCGCCTGATATAACCCGGTCCTATACTCCAGCTCCTATCGATTTTTAAATTCCTCTAAACTGAACAAAAAAATCTAACTAGGGAGCAAAGCGACCGGAGCGAAGCGACGGGAGTGTAGCGACCTGACTGATATAACCCGATCCTATATACAGTCGCTCCTATCGATTTTTAAATTCCTATCAACTGAAATTAAATTTCCCCTTCACCCGCTTCATATAACTCGATCCTAAACTCCCGCTCCTATCGATTTTTAAATTTTACATTTTTAAAATATCGCGTTCTATTCCGTATCGCGTTTTGAAATATCGCGTTTCAAATGGAACCCCAAAACCCATACATATTCACATGGCTCTACGCGAATAAATGATTTTAAATCGTTTCAAACAAGCTTCAATGTCCCAATTCACAAAATTATGAATACCTCAACTACTATATGGCTTGCCTTAGAAGGTGTAATTTTACGCATTATCCCAGTTGGAAATTTGTCAACATCCATGTGGTTTATATTTTTCACGGAAGCATACGTTTCCATTTCTTACTCTTTTTTATAATTGTGTATGGAAAAGAAAAAAGCTTAGTTTTGTCGTTTTTTGATGGTATGTTGACAAATGACTAATTTATGACAAGCTACATTTGATTCTCAAATGACGCGTACAGTGCCTGTTAATGAACAAAGCCCAGTGTGAGACATGTCATGTACACAACTTCTTTCTTGACAATGTTTTGAGAGAAACATGTATGACGTGTCTTCGATGTTTCTCATTCCATGGCAATTTTTGGAAAACCACGTAAGTAAACAAAATCGATAAAAATAAAATATTTTGCGAGTCTGTCTTCTATGTAATAATTTTTCTTTTTATATATAACTTTTTTTATAATATATGTAGTGTTGCAACATTTTTAGTAATAGTTTTCTTCCTTTAAATAAAATGTTTTAATTACATATGTCAATTTCATCTCAGACATGTTATCTACAATTATAGATTTTAGGCAAGCCACATAATAATATGTCTATTAACTGTCCTAGCATTGTCACACATGATTACTCACATACAATTCATCTCAGACATGTCACGTACGACTCATCTCAGACATATCACAAACGAAAATTAGTCCCATTTTCTGAAAAAATTCTATATACATGACTGTCGCTGATGAGTCATTAATATATCGTCAATAACTTTCCTGCTGGGATAGAACAGTGGCAACCACTAAAGCACTACTTTTCGCTCGAAAAATTTGAAACTAAAAGTATCTACGGACTTAGCTTCTGACATTTTAGACCAAATCAAGACTATCAATTTAGTATATTTTCATTAAAAAATTTGAAAGTGAAATATCCCAAATATATAAACTGCTGCCTTCCGTTGAAACACATCGACGAAAATAATTTGAATAATATTAACTTAAAAAGTACTGCTCCTGTTTTCAAAAATTTATGTTTAATATATTTAGGTCCAAAAGCTGAACTAGAAATAAATAAAGTAAATTATCTACCGAAAGTAGTTTGGCAATAGGAGTAACAATAGTACCTCTAATCAACTTATATCGCCACTTGCGTGAGGATAAAATTGATCAAACAGAAGAAGAATTTAGGACTGTAATTTTTCAAAAAATTTGTTCGTTTCCTCGAATTTAGAAAAGTTTTGGGACAACATTTTTGAACTACAAAATGCTTTAGGAGAATTACGATTTCCAAAAAAAATATTGGTGGTTAGCTTAAAAGGCCACATAGTAGCGCTGCCGAGGAAACATGTTTCTCCCAGCTCCCACAAAAAACAGAAATTGTTTGAAAACAAACAGTAAACGCATTGATGATAGCTAAGCAGCACACCGATGGCTTTAGTTTATGTGATTATCCTCCAAAGAATTTAGATAGAAAATATAAATTAGCTTAAAGCGCTAAACCCTTATTTCATGTGTATTTTAATTTAGAATAAGACAAAGTGATAATAAGTAGTGCTTTAATGTTTTTGTGCACTGAATAAAAAATGTCGAGTCACTGAAAATTTGCAGGACTGCAGGTGTTTGATTTTAGAAAAGCAATATGTGTAGCAGCGTTCTAAAATAGTCGAAATATTATCCAAAAATACCTCACGAGCTAGCGATGGCTTGTCGATGCTAAAATGAAATTCCAGTCCATATGGTCCAACGTTTTATATAACAATAACAGATTGAGCTTCTTTCTTCTTCCCGTAGAATTTTGGTTCAAACTAGAGCCTGATAAGAAAGATCATTAGACCTCACGATGAAAGATCATTAGACCTCAGTCGAGCACAAAAGGGGTCAATGCAAGTTGATGAAAAAGCAGTCATTGTTAGATTGATTAGAATCAATTCTTAACGCATCAACTTTTCAACATCCAATCCTAGATCCTAGCGGTCCTTCTGCTGTTTCTATTCATACTTCCGAATAGATTACCAAACATTCTATGTTTACGTCTGATGAACTGATAATACTACGCCTATCACAAAATTAAATTTTTCATGTGTCCTATCATTACTAGAGTTGTCCACGGACCTACGTCTACATTTTATATCAAGTAACAATATTTTCAAATGGGTCAATTGTGCAATTTCTCTAATTGGATTTTTAAAATTGAAGTTTCCAAATAATAGGCGAACAAATTTTAATCGGTTTATTGACGACTGAAATTGCAAAGCATTTCAACCATATTTTTTTGGAACCGGTAGAACCCAAAATGGTTACGAATGATCCTGAGCTACGTGAAGTTAGCACCCTTAGTTTACCGATATTTTTTCCACCAATTTAAAAATGTTGCCCACCATCAAAAAGCTTTATAATGTGCTTTCGACTTGAAAAGTAGTCCAATTTTAAGCAAAAAACATTAAAAGTTTTACTTATTAGAGAAATATCATCACAATTTAACCAGGTACAGTGTAAATGTGATCACCTTTAAAAAAACAATTCTAAGATGACAAACGTAAAGGAAAAATAATTATTTACACTAGAAAAATGTTTATTTTAGCATTTTCATATAAACAAGAAAAGAAAATAGCATAATAAAAATAAAAAAGAAAATTAGTTATTTTTCTTTTCAATTGTCCTTTTACACTATAAAAATAATAATAATTATGATACACATAAAAAACGTGTCTAAGAATAATTTACGTTTTTTTTTTTCTTAGGGATGATAAACGAAATGAAAAACATACACACACAGACAAAAAATAAAGAGCATTTTCTTCTCTAATAGGCAAAATGTATTCTACAATAACAACGTCTTAAAACGTATATATGGGATACGTATAATTTAGTGTAACAAAGATTGTTGTTTTTCTTGGTTTTGTGGTAACAAAAAATAAATTTCATGTACCTAAATACCTAAATGTAATAATCGTAGTTTGGAGAACGTATAACAAGGAAACATCCTATTTCATGTTTATTAGAGATAAGTCAAATGAAGAAGAATTCGTATTATTGCTGTTATTTATATTGTTAAATGATGATGGTTTTCTATCAAACACACAAGGAAGAAAAACGATGGAAAATCATCACCAGGTGTTTCATAGCTAATTACCTGGCAATTGATTTTTCCATTTTCTCTCTATACAACAACAACAACAACAAAAATATAAAACACTCAACCCGTGTTTTTGTACTCGTATTCCCATACACACGTTTTTTTTATGTTTTAAGTGGTTTGTGGTTATTTATGCCTCTTAAACATTTTAGCTTTTGTTTATTTATCATTTATGATTGCTCTCGATATATAATGTCTACATGAAGTACCATTTGTCTATTTTACGCGTCAACTAAATATTTTCGTAATCAACTCCTCAGGTGCTTGTAAAAATAAACCGCACAGAATAAAAAATAAATCTCGTACGATAAACATTTCATTTACCAATTCATTATTGCATCTTATACGTACTAGTTATTTATTCAAAATCCAGGCCATCGTACGATGATGAATAAAATACTAAATTATTTATCCGCGAAGAAACAAATCGTTTCCAACAACTCGAAAGCAACCAACAACAACAACAACAAGATATACTCGAGAGAAAAATTTTGATTTTATTTTCTGTCTGTTTTCCTCATCTTGCATGCTTGTATATACATATGTATGTACTTGGGTATATATTCTTCAGAGTCACGATTTACAATTTGAGTTTTATAGGTTTACGGAAAATTTGTTACATTAAATAAGAAAAATTAGATCTAAAGTAAAATAAACGAAAATAAAATTTTGTGAAAATATTTATTACACCTTACAAAAAAAAAAAATTTAATACTGAGTTGTAAAGTGAAATTGAAATCAATAAATATTTACTTTTCCAATAAAACAATTTTGAAGGAATTTTCCTATTTTGTGTTTGATTTTCCGCGAGGAAAATTGATTGGATTCAATAATTTACGTTTATTTGAATATTAGCAAAAAAGGATTAATTGGGAAATGGCTTTAAATATTATTTGGTTGAATAATTTTTAGGGATTATTTTGGGTACAGATGAATATTTTGTTTAACGTGAGCCCTACCCATCTTAGCGGTACAAGACATATTTGATACGTATTCGTGTACACGTAGGAGACAAATCAAACATTTACTTAAGGTACACAGAGATATAAATCACCGATCGATGTCAAAAAATATATTAATGTATTTCTTACATACCCAGCAATCCCAATAAAAAGAGTGATCGTAGTAACGGGCAGTACTTTACGGAGGTAGAAATTTATTATAATGGCGAGTGAATTTAATTATCGTTGCTCGTTGTTAACTACCCTCTAAAGAAAAAAGCGAGCCGCTTAAAACGGCATAAAACTGAACGATTACGTGACGCGGTTTTGAGTAACAATATGGAAAAATGTCATCGTATGCATACATAAAGATTATAAAGAGTCCGCCATTTGTAATTATACCTTTTGTCATTCTTTTCAATCGTATTTTTGCTTTTCGATCGTCACAAACATTACGAATATCATTCAACCATTTGAGGTAATAAATTTAGTTTAAATATACATATATAAAAAAATTAAAATTAAAAAATCATCTACATATTAATTATGAATAATCGGCTAAACTAAGTAAATAAGTGCAATAATTAAGTTTTGAATTTTATATTTAATAAATAAGCATTAATGAATTTTTGAATTATGAATTTAGTAAATAAGTAAATTAATGAATTTTTGAAATTTCTAATTAGTAAATAAGTACATAAATTAATTTTTGAAATATTTAATTTTTTATTATGAAAATAAGTACCTAAATGAAATGTAATGAATTGTTTTGCTATAATTTTTAATAGTATTTTGTATTGAAGTAGTATTAAATCCTAAATGAGGTTGTGATATGATTGTGATAATAAATTGCCAATGATATTAAAATTAAATAATAAATTTGTTATATTTTACACATAAAAATAATTTTATTTCATTCCAACAAAGAATATTTCTCTAAATTTACCCAAATGGAATCGAAAATACTACGTTTTGGCGTTATAAAAAAAGTTCTGTTTTGCGATACAAAGGCATTCCTCTTTTGCACAACGCAAACATATCGCCTTGGCGTTATAAAAAACCTTCATTTTTTCGATATAAAATCATTTCGTTTTTACGGTACGCAAATAGGCCGCTTTAGCGTACCGAAAACGTGATACATCAGTGGTACGATTTTTATTTTAAAATTCATAGTTCAAAATTTACGGAAACGGTTCGCTTTCTTAACGCCAAAACGTTACGTTTGCGAAGTCTTATATATAAAGTTAACTCATTTTTTGTTTCGCTTATGTTACGCTTTACTTAGAGGTTAGCACACCGACGACAGTGACATTAGTTTTGAAGAAACTTTATTTTGAAGAAACTTTATTTATAAATTCTAACCAGTATGATGCAAATGTGAGCACTCGCACAATTCAATTGGAATGCACATCAGTTACTTGTAACTTGTACGAAAATGAGACTGACGAGATAGATAATTCTCAAATCAAGAGGTTCTTATTGATGATGGTTGAAGAGACGCGCAGGATATCGAAGAACCAAATAAATATGATTTATTAAAAAATGGTTGGCTATTAACGACAAACTTATAAATTTTTTTCAAAATATTGAAAAATTTCTGGAAAACTTGCAAGGCAAGTATAAAATCGACAAATCATCGAACTAAAAAAACAGAGGCTTGTAGTTCTCAAAAACACAAATATTTTGAAACGTCAACAAATTTTATAGCAATTTCTTTCCAAAAATAAAAAATAAATTGATTTTTTTGTATGCCAAAGAACACGATACACGATTGATTTTTTTTGGTAGTGTATCTGTGAAAAAATGACATTCCAGACTTGAGTTTATTGTCAAAAATTTTGATTGACAGATTATTGAGTTTACAAAATTATTAAAAAAATTATTTTAATACAATTAGTATAAGGCGAAATACAAATAATAATTTGATACAATGCAAGACAATTTTTATAGTGAAAAATAAATTTTGTATGTCAAAATATCACGGTCAACTAGTCAAAAAAATTATAATGTTTATGTTTATATTTGTTGAAGTGTTTATGTTTATATTTTTGATTTATGTGTTTGTAAACGTCAAAAATAAATCTAACGAAATGTTGAGATTTTTCAAAAGTGATTGCGATCAAAAAAAATCATTTTTTTACTTGGAAAGAAATTGCAACGGTATTTCGATCAAAAATTTTTGATCTCAAATCAATTTTTTTGATTTATAAATCAATTTTTTTTTGGAAAGAAATTGCTATTAGAATTACAACGGATGGAAAATGATAATTCGTATATGTACGCATTTTCTTTTAAATTCTCTTAAAAAACAATTTGTGATGAATGACATACACTAGTCATGAAAATAAATTTGCTCAAAATTGCTCTATATAATTTCCCTACGGTGTTTATGATACGGATTTTTTTCGGGTTGGATTGATAAACGACAAAAAACGACATCCGTCTAGTGTTGCCGTCCGAACTTCATGATACTATCCCTGTATTTAAAACTGTTTTGAGTTGATTCTACGTTGCTTTTTTAGTATGTATTTGTAAGCTCTAAGTTTAAATTGCGCAAGGAAATTTGGCTCTCTATATACATTCACGGTTTTATATTCTATGATATTCAGCAAAAGTGAAAATGTAACGAATACAACTCGTACTGCAAATGCAACGAACCGCCAAATTTGGGACGCAAGTTTGGAGGTATGTTAATCATTAGACTTTAAAACAGCACGCCCATTAAGAAACCCCAAGGTTCAACGGTGCATCAAAGAAGGGGTGACATGTTAACACATCAGATTTTTAATATACTGGCTACTGTGTCGTGTATGAGTTACAGTGTGTCACAGTCGTATTCGTAATTCCTTGATTTATTTTTATTATCGATTTTAAGCTAAAAAGCAATAAATATTTTTAAAATGATTGAGCATTGATTACTGTTATCTATTGTAACGATGAATCAGTAGCAAGGTTTGACTTCCCTGAATTCCTCGTTACAAGGTTTTCCTTTCATGAATGTATACCGTTTCCCAAATATATATATACAAACACAATTATGCAAACCACGGGAAATCAATGAGAGAAACAAAGGTTTTAAAGCGGAATTTTAAATGAATTGCCTCGTTCTATTAATTATTGAGTGGGGCGATCGATTGTAGCAGTTCTTTTTCTATAAAAAGGTGAAACAAATTTGGATGCAGTGGCCCTATTCTGGTAATTCCCGGGGAGTGGGAATTTTAAATTTTGTAGCAGTTTTATTCCCTTTTCCCCAAAAGTGTATTCTGGCGTTTAGGAAAAAAATATTTTGGGGAAAAATTATTCCCCATTATAGCAGCTTTGACGTTTATTATTCCATACCTATTTTAGGAAAGAATTAACTGGGAATAGAATTTAACGGAAATTTATTGTATTTTGTACTTATAGCAATATTATGACTGTAAATTTATACTGAAAACTGGTATATTGGAAATATTAATAGCCAATGTTTTACTTTAATAAACAAAATTATTTTTTAAGTAAAATTCGATTGAAATATCAATAAAAACCAATTAAATGTAGTAAACTACTTTTAGACTTTTGTTTTCTTGTTTTATTGCGATCACTTTTCAACTAGACCACAGATCACTAGACCGCGAATAATTAAATTATTTAAATTATTCCCCAATCGCCAGAATTAACTTTTGGAAAACGGGGAATTGGGAAAAATATCTGGGGAATAACTGCTACAAAAATAAATTATTCCCTATTCCCGGGGAATTACCAGAATAGGGCCACAGGAGAGAAAAAGTTTCATTTTTTTATTCGGTTTTTGGTTAGATCATGTTTAAAGTGCAATATATACTTTTTTACAAGGCGTATTTCTTTTTTGTAATTTATGCATAAATTTTGCGTAATTATATATTTATAGTGCACGTCAGCAATTGTGACTTTAATGCTTGTGAACATAATTGTTTTTTTTTTAGTACAAATGGTAGATGTGTAAAATATTAAATTAAGTAAAGTGACTTTATCCATTAAGCAATATTTGTATCTACTTAATAAAAAAAAAAAACCAAACTCATATATAAAACAATGCGTTAAAATTCAAGTGTCTATATAGTGGCGGACAAGAAAAGTGGCAAACGAAGATTGTCTTAATATACGGATATTAATAATGCAACGATATTTTGTGATACGCGAATAAAAAAATCCCGTTCATAATTTGGATTACCTAAATGCATAATCAAAAACGTTGATAATAAATTTTTGTTTGCTAATACTCCGAATTATAAATCAAATCCAAATTAAAACGAATATCAAATAAATATAAAAAAAAACATAAACAGAGACTAAGTGTGTGATAATTATAATTTAAGTGAAAACAAACTTATTAGTGGACTATTAGTGCAAGTGCAAATAAAAACCGGTATAAAAATACATATAAAAAAAAACTATAATTCTACGGTTAATAAATAAAGTGATTCAGGCCACACCTCGAATATAACGGCCGCGGCCATAAGCTATTGTAAGCGTTTTTTTTTCTTACTTTAATTTTAATATAATACAAATTATTTTTTTTTTACATTTATATAAATTTATATTAACCTTAATATAAAATTTTTCCTTTAATCTTAGTTGGTAGTAGTTAACATTTCGTTATCGTCCTTAAATCTTGATTTTGAATATTATTGTTTTATTGCGGAAACGAACCGAAATGTTAACTACATATTGTAATGACGTCAAACATTAAAAATAAGAACTAGTTCAAGAACCAAAAATTTATTATTTTACGCATATTTCGTATCTTGTCGGCAGTAAGAGAAAATTTCTTAAATTTAATTTTTCTTTTTTTCTCGTGATTTTGTTTCATAAAAAAAAAATATATAATAAATATGTTCACAATTGATCTTGAAATAATTTGGCTTTTGCTTAGTGATGCTTATTGTTTATTTATTGGGTTTCACCAAATTCGCTTTGTTTCCGCCATGTTATGTAATTGTTTTTCAGATATGAGAAGCTAAAAGCTGTTATGTTCGGATGAGGTGGTAAGTTTCTGATCGCATGGTTTGGTAAGTTGATCCAAATTTGTTTCCTATCCCCGCCATGTTTCATTCCCTCCTCTAATCTATCCTTCTTATTTTCTTTTCCTGCAGTCTAACATGATCCATTCAAGTTTCGGGAAACCACACGCAAGTCCCCTGAGCTCTAGCCGGCCTTTGATGACCGCCCCGAAGCCTCTGATTAGATAAATTCTGTTAACGGACCAATAATTTCGTTGGTCCCGTTACACTATTTTCAAAATTCAATTCACCAATTAATTTCCCACACATTTAAACAAAACAGATGACATATTGTTACATTATCGACAAAAAAATATCGCAACTTACATATTCGTAATTTGTGTCGTCTTGTGTCACTCAGAATACCGCATCTCAGACGTTTTCCAATAGTCCACAAGTTCAAGTATCCAGTGAAAAATAACCACCTTTTCCGACCATGTATTATTCGAACTTTACAGATATGAATAGTTCTGCTGAACTAACATATACACCCATGTCAAATATTGATGCTGTATATCAAAAGAACTATCAAAAACCGAATCTCCAATCTATGGCGTTTTCACCAAACACAAACATACCTAAAACGACAATGTATTGCAGGAATTGTGCTTCACAAGGACACTTCTTTTCAAAATGTCCTTTTGGAACATTATTACATCAATTCTGCAAGAGGTGTGGATTACCCAATGTATAGATGAGGTTATGTGTCCTCGCTGTAAACTATATTCGGGAAACTCGCCAAAGGTGGATCTTGTTGTTGGAAGAGGAAACCTACCGAAAACTGCACAAATGAATCCCACCCCACCGAAAGCGACAACAGCCATGAATACCTCGATAGACCAAAATCAGAAATTTCTGTACCAGAAGTAAATATCTCTGTACCTAATTCTATACGTACCACATCTCCGACCGAAGGAATTTCAAGAATCTCGAAACGAAGAACCAGATCAATTAGTTATTGCCGTAAGTGCAAACTGCTCACTAAACTAATAACTTCCTCAATAATTTTCGACTCACCCGAGATCTCGTGCTAATGTCAATGTTCTCAATCAAATATTTAATGGACTTCTTGACTGTGGTGCCAATGTGAATGTGTTTGGGAAAGGGTGTGAGGAGTTCATAAGCAAGAACGATCTCAAAATTTGTGAACGACCATCCTATGTACACACTGCCAGCGGTCAAAAGAAACGTGTTCTTGGTTTTGTTACTTTATCTACCAGTTCCAATGGAATCACGAAAATGTTTAATTTCACGTTAGTGCCCGAGTTATTAGAAAAACTATACCTTGGAATTAATTTCTGTGGCTGTATTCTGGCAATTCCCCGGGCATAGGGAATTGAGGAAAGATTTTATATGTAATTTCAGTTCAAATATTTTTTTTCTGGGTTACTGAGGTAAAAAGCTAGTGTTATTTTTTTTCAAAACAAAATTAAATTGGGAATAATTTTCCCTACCAATTTAGGTATGGAAAAATTATTCCCAATTTATAAATATTTACATGGAACTTTTTTCGTCAGTAGGCCGGAAAAAATATATTTGAACTGAAATTATATATGAAATCTTTCTCCAATTCCCTATTCCCGGGGAATTACCAGAATAGTGCCACTGGCGACAATTTGGGAATTTTTTTTACTGTTCTCTCTGAACTAACATTCTCTTCTAATCCGATTCCGTCCAAACCAGGGGGTCTATTATGAAATTTTCAACCGCGTTTTTTCGACGTTGTCGAATTTTTGTATTATGAAATACTCGAGGGGTTTTTTTTTAGATAACGTCAACTATTTTACGACAGCTCTTGAGGTGTCGAGTCGAGTACATAAAAGCAAAATGTTAAGTGTTGAGAAATAAAAAAAGTTTGTAAGTAAAAATAAATTAATAATTTAAACAAATAATAATTTTAATGAATAAAAATTAATTAATTTAAATTTAATAAAAAAATAATTAATTTAAATTTAATATTTTTGATAATTTCCAACAATCAATATTAAATTTAATAATAAATTATATTTTTTTATCAAAATGTAAGTATGATTTAAATTTTGTAAATTTTTATATTAGTGTTTTGAGAATTGTCAACATCGTCGAAAAAAAAATCATAATAGCGATTTTCGACGTTGTCGAAAAAAAGCCGCGCGTCAAAAATTTCATAATAGACCGCCAGAGTAAAATTTAAATACTCACGAGCTCAATGAATCTCAAAGATCTAAACTCGAAGAAGTCATTAACTCGTATCCTTCTTCAGAGATTTTACGTCTCGGTAGCACGTTAAAGACTTTCCACGAAATAAATTTAATAGAAAATGCGATACCGGTTAAACAGAGATATTATCCTGTCTCTCCGGCAGTACAATCCGATCTGTACACAGAGATCGATAGGATGCTAGCTCTCAGTGTAATCGAAGAGTGCCGTAAGAGTGAATGGAATTCCCCGGTTACATTAGTCCGAAAGGCCAATGGTAAAATCAGATTGTGTTTGGACGCCCGAAAGGTTAATGAGGTTACCCCCGTAAGGATTCTTATCCCTTACCTAACATCGAGGCTCTGCTAAGCCGTCTAGATTAAACGCGATTTATATCGAGTATTGATCTAAAAGATGCGTTTTTGCAGATCCCTCTTGAGGAAGATTCAAGGGATAAGACAGCCTTTACGGGTCCCGGTCGTCCGCTGTATCAGTTTTTGGTAATGCCTTTCGCGTTGTGCCACACACATCAACGTATGTGCCGATTGATGGATCGGGTGATTCCATATCATCTCCAGGTTCGGATCTTCGTTTACCTCGACGACTTGCTAATTACATCTGCTACATGGCCCGAGCATCTATCTCTTCTCCAGGATGTCAGTCGACTATTACGAGAGGCAGGACTTACCATTAAACACAAAAGCAAGTTTGCACTAAAATCGACCAAGTTTCTAGGATACATTGTAGGAGAAGGAGGACTTCGAATCGACCCTAGCAAAATTGAATCGATCACTAACTATCTACCTCCTAAGACAGCTCGAAAAATCCGCCAATTTCTTGGAATGACAGGAATATTACCGACGGCTCATCAAGAAATACTCAATATTAGCTACGCCCTTAACAAATCTTTTGAAAAAGAAAGCAAATTCGAATGGTCAATCGATGCATAACATGCCTTCGAATGTCTAAAAGTTGCAATGACAACAGCACCGGTGTTACGTCATGCTGATTGTTCAAAAGAGTTTATCATACAGTGTGATGCTAGTAGCACAGAAGTCTGTAGTGTTTTGGTGCAGTACGATGAGAAAGAGGAACATCCAATTGGCTTTGCATCGAAAAACTTAATTCCGCGCAGCAAAAATACAGCAATACAGAATTAGAATGCTACGCTGTAGTGAATTAAGGCTTTTCGCACGTATATTCCTTCACAATTCTAACTGACCATGCTGCTTTGCAATGGCTTATGTCTCAAAGAGATTTCGCCGGACGTTTAGCTCGATGGGCACTTAAGTTACAACCGTTCGATTTCAAGATTGTTCATCGCAGCGGTTCACAGAACATAATCCCGGATGTCAAGAATTTATTCGGACAAACTCATTTTACAAGGTGTTTCAGAATTAAAAGAAGCAACGTATAACTTTATCACTCCACTTTATATTGATTTATCTTCCTAGCATTTTAACGACTCTGAATATAAAGATACGATTGAGAAATTTTTGAAAAACGATGATCCTACCTCTGCACACTTAGGAATATCCAAAACATTAGATCGCCTTCAACGTCAATTCTATTGGAGTGGAATGGCCAAGGATGTTAAACGTTATATTAAGATGTATGCCGTTTGCAAAACCTGCAAACCGGTGAATTATATAACGCGATGTAGATACTCCTGATGATGACCTAACAAGTCGAAATCGATCGAGTGATTTTTTAAACTTTTTGAAAAATATTCAAAATATTCTGCGAAACAAAAAACAAGTGATTAATAAAAATGTGTTTATTAAGTCACCATAGTTCCGTTACAATATGTAAATAGTAATCGTTGAACTATCAATAAGTGGCGGTGCGTATGTAATTTTCACAATTTTGGCAAAATGGGACGAAGGAAAAATGAAATTACGCTAGAACTCCGAAAGTTGGTAATTTTTTATCACAACGAGAGTAAGAAACTGATTAAGAAATAAATTAGTGAAATAGTTGAGCGAAGTATTTTGACTATTCAGTACATTATTAAGCGCTATAAAGAGGAAAATAGAATTGAAAACGCACCAAAAAATTTAAATAGAAAAAAGCTCAATGAATTCGATAGCTGTTATATTACGAGGGAAATTAAGATAAAACCTTATTTGAGGTGTGCCAAATATGGCAGCGCAAGTTGAAACAGAACTGGGGAAGAATATGAACGAACTGTAAGAAGTGTGGGTTACAATGATAGTTGCCCAAAGAAAACCATTGATTTCCAAAAAAAAAAAAAAAAAAAAAAAATAGAGTACTACGTTTAAAGTTTGTAAAAGACTACAGAAACCGCCCATTTGATTTCTGGAAAGCCGTGTTTTTCTGGAAAGCCGTGTTTAGAAAACACCACGCGCTGGGGTATAAAAGACCGATTTGCCTTTTATCAAGCCAACTACCCAAGCATAAGGCCGATACTAGACAGTTGTTGCTCTATAACTGTCCAAAAGACATTGAAACGCCTCTACAATCACCCGAGATAAATCCTATAGAGAATTTATGGCATGAATTGGGAATGAGAATAAGGAAATATAAAATTTGTAGTAAGGGGAGCTTAAGAAGGTATTGGAGAGAAAATGGTATAATATTGAACCACATTTGTGCGAAAAATTAGTGCGATCATTAGCAAACCGGCTTGAAAAAGGACCAAAAAATAAAGGATACCCAACGAAATATTAATTTGGCCCATAATGGATTTATTAGTAAAAACTATGACGAATATGGATGTGATGTAATTCTTATAATCAGAAAAGAAATTCATAATTATTTTTATTTATAATAATTTCCTTTTTTTTATTCTAGTTTCAAATAATCTCCGACTTATGTCGGAGTTGTAAATATATTTTTAGTTATTTAAAAATATATTTATGCATTATTTGAACTTAACAATCGTTTTATTATTCGAATTCATCAAAAAATGTTGTTTTGGGGGATTTACGACTGTGATACACTGTATTTCTTTTTTGTTGCTACCACAACTGCGGTTCGCTTGATTAGACGCACTTGCAAAATGTAAATTTTACTGTAATTTCCCGCGGCATTAAGAAAATATTTTTATTAAGAAGAGAGAAATCCCTACTCAATAAATCCATAATCGATAACTATTCTGAGAAAGCAAATTAATTTGCCTTTAAATCTTTTTAAGATAAGTTCAAATTATATGTTATATTTTCGGTTCAGTTGATTACACGCAACTTAGAAATATAATGAAAACGCAATCTTTAATATTGGGCCCGATTCTCGTGGCATAAAATTGCTGTTATGTTATTTTATTTCCCCGCTTCCTATTGGAATTTATATTGAAAAAACAAAAATAACATAACATAACATAAAATTTTACATCGCGGAATCGACCAACAATGGGGTTATTGTTAATTTTAATATTTTATTTATCAAAAAATTTCTTAATTTTTCTAGCTATTTTTAGTCATTTGTACTGCCCCATTCTTTAAAATTATTGTACTTCAGAAATCCTGTCTTTGAGAGAATCATATAAAAATTTTAAGAAGTTCAACGAAATCCCTGCCCAGGTCAATTCCTGCAATCAGATCTTCGTTGGATTCGTATTGTTTGCCCCCTCTATAAACTTTGTGAATGAGCTAGCCCGAAACGTTTTCAATGATATTTAAATCAGGGGAATAAGGTAGCCATGGTAATAACTCAACCTTTTGGTTAAGTGTGGGTTTGTAGTACAAATCAGTTTTGAGTATTGTCCATCGTTAGCTACGACGTTCCATCTTTTAGGCAATATACGGATTCCGCATTCCGGAATTTTAACCCGTAATTATAGTTATCTATTTTTCGGTTATTTTTTTTTATTTTGCTCTAACCAGGGAGGTTCGCTTAGAAGCAAGCTGAAATATATCGAATTCATCATTTTATTTTCATTTTTGTGGAAAAAGTGTCAATTCTAAGCGATTACATTTAACAGAAATTAGACATTACTACTCATTGGCTTCTCTTATAAACATAAAAAGTTCGAGAGATAGTAACACTTATTTACCATTGTGTCTAAATGGGTCTAAATCCAATGTATTTAAGATGATGATTCCATCTCTATTAGCCAGACCACGCTTACTACGCCTTATTTATGTACCCATCTCTAAAATTATCGAAGCATTATAAATACAGCGTAGAGTGTTACCGAATATCCTTGTAATGAACAAAAAATATTTATCTTTGTTTTCCCAATTTTTCATTTTGGAAATTTTAATTATATCTTTCCGTTATTTTTATTTGTCTATCTTATTCTACGAATACTCTTCCTTTATAGTGTTTTTTCCATTTTCTTGTGTTGCCTAATTTAATGATTTTTATTCATTTTTCTCAAAGTTAATTAATTATTTTTAATTTATATCAATGAAAAACACCGGCTATATGGGTGGTATATTTCACATTTCTGTTTCTTTAGTTCCTTCCAAACAATATAATTCAATGAAACACAGGATTGAAATTAATTAACCAATTTGGCGTTTCCGTTTGAGGGGTGTGGTTGATGGTGAGGATGTATAATTTATGGTAAATGATTATTGCGATGGTTTATATAAATTAATACAATGTTTACTTTGATTTTTAGAAATGAATTATGATTTGTTCCTGGTTTTGGTTTAAATACTTCTTTAAAATGGATTTATCGTAGAATAATGTGCAAATACAGGGTATTGAGGAAAGTAAAAATTTGACTGTACAATTTCCGGCTATTCTCTATGTACATATATGAGCAAAGTGTAAATCATACCCATAATAACAGCAAGACTCTTGCTGTTAGGTCGCATCAGGCTAGCAAGCACTTATTATGGTTCTTGTTAGTTCAAAATGTTGAATATTTAAGACCAAGCCTAAAGCTAAAGCCAGAGAACCAAAATGGGAAGGGTGTATATATTAAGTTGAGGCCATGGCTCCGACAAGGATATTCACAATTTAAATTAGAATCTATAGACGGATGTGAAGTTTTTAACAAAACGACAAAATTAACAAAAATCAAATTTGTTAAATTAACAAAAAGAAACAGTCGGGAAAGCAATGTTAACAATGGAAACCTGATAACAGACGAATTTCATTTAACTGAAAACTATTGATAAAGTATAATAAACTTAATTTTTAATGAAATAAAAAAAACTAAAAGTACAATTTAAAAATATTTAAATAAGTAAGACAAAACATTTTATGTGATTTAATAATAAATTTAAATATGTACTATTAAAGGTACAGTTATATGTATCACATATTGACGCAGCAACGCAATCGAGTTGCACATACGTATATAAAATGATGGCACAAGAGGCACTCTTTGAAATAAAATTGGTCTCATCAAAAAACTACGAGATTTTTCCATTTGTTATTGCGTTGGAAAATCGAATCGCATACAACAATGTGACGATTTTTAGGTGTCAGTGTATTAATTATTGGCCAGATCACAGAGACACTACCGAGCAGCGACTTTTTTTGCTTAACTCAAACGATTTTAATGAATATTTCTGGAAGGAGGTTTTCGAGTACCAGGAACCGATGGCGATGCCTCCTAATTTCGGGAAAAATTTTGTAAGGTTGTTTTCTGGTGAGCCCCGGGTTTATTTTTATTTTTTTTTTGCTCAACTCAAACGATTTTAATGAATATTTCTGAAAGGAGGTTTTCGAGTATCAGGAACCAATGAACTGATGGCAATGAATCCTAATTTCGGGAAAATCGTGTAAAGGATTTTCCTGTGAGCCCCGGGTATATTTTTAATTTTTTTGCTCAACTTAAACGATTTTAATGAATATTTCCGGAAGAAGGTTTTTAAGTAACAGGAATCGATGGCGATGGGTACTTATTTCGGGAATAACTGTGTAAGGGGTTTTCTGGTGAGCCCCGGGTTTTTTTCAATTTTTTTTCTCAATTCAAACGATTTTAATATTTCTGGAAGCGGGTATTAGAGAACCACAAACCGATGACGATCGGAAAAATCGTGTACGGCGTTTTCTGGTGAGTACCGGGTTTATTTATAATTTTTTTACTTAACTCAAACGTTTTAAATGAAAATTTCGGGAAGGAGGTTTTCGAGTACCAAAAACTGATGGCAATGGATCCTGATATCAGGAACACCTCACGTGCTATCACTTGATACTTGCAACTACTCGGTAGTGGCTCTGTGAACTGGCCAATAATTAATACACTGAAACCCAAAAATCGTCAAAATGTTGTATGCGATTCGATTTTCCAACGCAATTTTCCAGCTATCGCGAACTGTACTCGATTGTTTTAAAAAAACGCAGCTATACGCAAAAACAACATTTACAAATTATTCAGTTTTATTATCAAAATAATCGTTTTCCAATTGCAACTTTTCGTGCGCTTTTGCCATATTATAGTCGTAATAATCGTCCAAGTGTGCTCGCTATTCGTCGAATTGTTGAAAATTTTAAGCGTACATTTTCTTTACATAATGTTCAAGTGCTAATAAGACAAACAAACGCTCAAAGTAATGCAAATATTGCTGCCGTTCATGGAAGTGTTGCTGAAAACCGCAATTTGTCGATTCCAAGATGTTCTCAAGAGTTGGGACTGTCTTAAACCATAACCTGGCGGATTTTGAGAAAGGATTTGGGTTTGCATGCGTATAAAATTATTCTGTTTTTTGTTCGATCTCAACTGGAATACGCTGTAACGGTCTGGAATCCATACTATGCTGTGCACATAAAAAGAATTGAAAGCATTCAAAAGAAGTTCCTGATTTTTTTGTTCCTTTTCAGTTCCTGATTTGTAAAGCATTTGATTCTATCTGTCATCATAAAGCACTCCAGAGTTTATTCGATTTTGGGTTTTCTCTCGATTACATAAATTGGGTTAAGTCATTTCTATCAAACCGGCGACAATTTGTAATAATGGGAAATAAGAAATCAAACGTTATTAAAGTTACATCTGGTGTTCCCCAAGGATCACACCTTGGGCCTTGGATTTTTATTGTTTTCATAGACCGAATATCCGAGATAATCAAAAACTCAGACGTGCTCATATTTGCAGATGATGTGAAAATTTTTCGTACTATTAATGGTTTGTTAGATACGGAGAAACATCAAGAAGACTTAGATAGATTAAGTGAGTGGTGTGATCGAAACTCACTATACTTAAATACTAAGAAATGCAAAATCATGTCTTTTCATCGTAAAAGAAACCCGGTTATTTCTTCATACAAAATCAACAACGAAGTACTGCAAAGAGTCAATGAGATTATAGACTTAGGTGTTACATTTGTCGAAAACGCCATTTTCAATAGGCATGTTGAAAATTGTATTGCGAAAGCGAATTCCATGTTCGGATTTGTTAAAAGATGGACAGGTGAATTTAAGGATATTCAAACCTTATGCTCACTATATTTCGCTTATGTTCGATCTCAACTGGAATACGCTGTAACGGTCTGGAATCCATACTATGCTGTGCACATAAAAAGAATTGAAAGCATTCAATTCAAAAGAAGTTCCTGATTTTTTTGTTAGAGAAAAGTGACTGGGATTACGACCACAACTTACCATTTCATGAAAATGTGGCTCGCTTACCTCCATACCCAACAAGATGCACGGAATACAAAATATGCACACTTGAAAATAGACGACTTCTCTTGGGCGCGGCTTTTATTGGTAACGTTTTGCTTGGTCACGTTGATTCAGCTTACATCTTGGAAAACATCAATTCACGTGTCATGCAGAACATTTCGAAACCATGGATTTTTAGTACTTGAACACCATTCTACTAACTATGGAGAAAACAGAAAACAACCCCATTAATAGGATGTCTAAATCGTTCAACAAATAAATTAACAGTTAGCGCATTTCCAACCGCATTTTCAAAGAAATACGGCCCAATTACTCCGCCAGCCCAAAATGCACACGAAACAGTTACTCGCAGTGGATGCATTGGTTTTTTGAGTATCACACGAGGGATTTTCAGCACCCCAAATCCGACAGTTTTGCTTATTGACGTATCCGTCCAGTTGAAAATGTGCCTTATCTGAAAAAATGATTTTCTTCGAAAAATCCGCATTAATTTGATGATGTTCCAACACCCGCAGCAAATTCACGGCGCTGCGCATGGTCCATTGAATTGATTTCTTGCAACAATTGAACATTGTACGCGTGCAAATGCAGATCTTTTACCAAAATTCGTTGCATAGTGCTTCTGGAAATGTTTCATTCTTGACCACGATGCCGAATGGAAGTTCCTGAATTTTCGGCCACAGATTCCTTTACTGTGGCTATATTTTCGAGTGACCGACAAGGACGACGGCGAACAACGAACTTCTGATCCATCAGCATAAATTTGGTTTCAAATTTTGTAATTAAACGCCTCACTGTCGATTCATTTGGCGCATTATTGCGACCGATAATTTGACATAATTGGCGAACTGTTTTTGCAAAACTTTCACCATGTTTGTAATGTTTTTTTACAATAATTAAGCGTTGTTGATTTGAATACTTCTCCATATTCTTAAATCGCGTGGTCTGTACGTGACAAATGTCAAACAAAAATCACCGTCGTATTAACAAAATGGCGGCAAATTTAAATCCCACGCTCTTGTTATCAACAAGATGGAGCTCCTGCACACTTGCGGAGCACAAGTTCGTGGTTGGTTTCAAAATATCCAGGGCGACGGATTGGTCGCAACGGACCTATAGATTGGCCAACTAGATTTACCACCACTAGATTTTCATGTAAGGGGATATTTGAAAGGAGAGGTATACGTAACAAACATTCAGACTAGAGAGCAGAGGACTAAAGGGCAGTCACCAGGTTTATTTTCTAACACTATTATTAAAAAACTAAAAAACATTTCACAATAAAATGACTTAAAAAATTCATGAAGTTCTACCGAAGCAGACTAATTGTTTTTGTTTTGCTATGTATTTGCTTTATGAAGATTATGATAATTTTGGTATATTTTGAGAGGCCTTATATCGTGTTTTCGAATAGGGAAAATACATAACAATTTTGTATTTTTATAAACGAATGCACCCTTGAACGTTTTTCACGATCTGTCAACGTCAAAACGAACGTCAATCAAGATTAACATTTTTATTATGGTGAAGTTCATGAACAAGCTATGTTTGGAAATTATTAAAATTTACTACCGCAATTCTGATTCGATGGTCACAACTTTAAGAGCGCTTACTCCAATTTTCGGTCGTAATAATCGTCCCACCAGACAGGAAGACATGTGCTCTATGTAATAACAGAACCGTAACATTATGCGAGAGCAGTGGTGTACCTTTACATAAAAAATGTTTTGTAGACTATGACAAATGAATATACCACCTTGATCAAAAAGTTCTCGGAATAACCACCGTGTGGCGCTCCTATCGTTCCGATTTGAGTTCCGTTTTTTTTTTTTTTTTTTTTTGTTAAGTTGGTACATCAGTTGTTGATATTCCCTCTAAATCTTAGCGTCATAGCTTGACATTTGTAAAAGTTACGTAGCCAAGAGTACATCTATCTCTGTGTGTGTTGGCGATTATTTAGAATTTTAGAAATGGATTTAAATTTGCAACACCGAACTTGTATTAAATTTTGCGTTAAAAACGGATTTAATGGTGCGCGAACGTTGGAAATGTTGGAAAAGTGTTTCGGTAACGATTCTTTAAAGAAAACGGTCGTTTACCAGTGGCACGAGCGGTTCAAAAGTGGTCGTGAGCCAGATGATGAACGCAGTGGCAGACCATCGACATCGAAAACCGATGAAAAAGTAAAAAAAAATGTTGGTCAATAACCGCAAATGAACCATCAGAGAGATAGCGGAGGACTTGAACATTGCCTATGAATCCGTCCAAGACATTTTGGTTAATGATTTGGGTTTCCGTCGTGTAGCAGCAAAATTGGTGCCAAAAGACCTCAATTTCATGCAAAAAAAGACCGTGTTGACGTCGCAAAAGACATGATTTACGAGGCTGAATCCGATCCTAAATTCATCAAAAGGATCATTACTGGAGACGAGACGTGGGTTTATGACTACGACATCCAGACGTCAGGCAAGTAAATGGCGTTTACCAAATGAGCCGAGACCAAAAAACTACGTCGCTTTCAGTCAAAAAAGAAGGCAATGCTCACGGTTTTCATTCATGGATTACAATTGGGCGTTATGAGACGTTTGCGTAAAGCAATTCGCCGAAAGAGATCAGAATTGTGGGCAGAAAACTCGTGGATTTTGCACCATGATAACGCACCGTCGCACAGTGCCATCATTATTCGTAATTTTTTGACGAAAAATGCAACAAATACCATCCACCAGCCATCGAATTCACCTGATTTGGCTCCCTGTGACTTCTTTCTGTTTAATCGAGTTAAAAAACCATTACGGGGAACGCGTTTCAGCAGCCGAGAGGAAATAAAGGAAAAATCGCAGGAAGCACTGATGGACATACCGAAAACTGAATATAAAAAATGTTTCGAGGATTGGATCAAGCGCTGACGTAAGTGTGTTGCAGTCGATGGGGGTTACTTTGAAGAGGACAATATAGATTTAGATTAATAAACTTCTATTTTTAATTTTCTGAATAAATTCCGGAAACTTATTAATCTGAAATGAAATGTTATTGCTTTATTTTATTTTTAACTGGAATATAAAATTTACGATTTTCTTTGAAATACATATCAAATTTATTTAAAATATTTTGACTTTGCCTTTATTTCCAGCTGCATGATTCTGTAAACTCAAATCAACCAAAATATTCGAAATTAAAATTATCCTACGAAAAAAAAAATTCTGGAAACACGGGCGTATAAATATAAAATAGTTATGGGATGAAAAAGGTTAAGTTCACTTTTGGCTTAATGGCTTTGTCAATAAGCAAAATATGCTTTATTGGACAGCAACAAGCCCACATGTGCTTCAAGACGCTCCATTACAACCGAAAAAGGAATAATATTTTTTCGTCGATGAAAAGCCATGTTGGAAGACTATTTGAGGCCAGAACTGGATGGACTTGACATCAGTGATAGTGGTTTCAATAAGATAGTGCCACATGCCACACAGCTGGTCAAATAATTGATCTATTGATGCGAGAATTTCGGCAACTGTGTAATATTGAGAAATGCTGCGGTCGAATGGCCAACTTGCTTATGCGATTAAACGCCGCTGAATGTCTTTTTATGGGGTTACGTTAAGTCGTTGGTTTATACCAACAAGCCAACAACGTTAGAGGAGCTCAGGGACAATATCGAACGCGAAATTGCGGCCGATATGTGTTAAAGAGTGAAGGAAAATTGGCTTCAAAGAAAATATCTCAATTATTCTGTTTTATTTAAATACAAAATTGTTAAGTCCTTATTAAATCACCCTTTATTATAAGCGATTCATGTTTTAAGGAAAACGTTTTTCGTTTTAAAATGTTTAAACATACATTTTCCCTTGTGTTTCATAAATCCTTTCGAACATTTAATGATTTGCTTAAAAATTGCATAAACTTTCTGCCTGTTTCTAAAAGTATCAGCAGAAGAAATTTCATTTTTGTGATAGTTGTATACCTCTAGCGATGAATAGCAAAAGCGAATTTTTTCTGCTGGTAATTTTCCGCTATCGTATTGGCTTATTGAAATTAGTAGAACAACAAAATTAACTAAATATTTAAATTTACTATTAATTGGTGGCAGTACTTAGTTTTATCGCGCTACTGCATAATATGATAATAAAAAATGCATACACAAACACAAGAAAACTCCATATAATCTGAGCAAACAAAAAAGAAATTACTTAAACTGCACATAATCTAAAAGCACTTAAAGAAAATCTTCTTAAAAACACATAAACCTATACTCATTCTCCTTATTTTATCACTTTGAATTTTACATAACTTATAAATAAATTTAATGACCCTTAAAAATGTCGAAGAAAATTCATGAAAACTACAAAAGATAAAATTACTCTTCAAAAATAAGTTAGAACGGGTATATAAAATATAAAATCAAGGATATCAAAAAATTGGATGAAAATTGTAGAATGATAAAACTAATCAAAAAAATTACATACATTTCCAAATGAATTATCCAATTTCTCATTATACGACGTCTTTTGTTTTATATCTATATGTATTTTCATTTTCGTGGTTAGCTAATTATTTCTAATGACGTTTTTCCAACAAAATAATAAAATAAATTCATACTTTACAGATTTAAGTCATTTGCCGAAAGAAAAGTTAGTTAATTTATTTTTCGTTTCGATTTTCTATTACGTTAATAGGATCATAAAAATATATCCAGAAAGGAAATAGAATTCCTTTATTTCCTATTTCAATAAAATGGTTCTGATAGTATGTGTGTAATATAATACTATATATTTTCTGTATATAGTAAAAGTATAAAGTAATGGTAAGCAAAATCTGATTAAAAACCATATTTCAATTGGGGAAAATGGTAAAGTAATATAAGCGAGGCATGATACAATAATATTACTGGATATAGAAAATCTATGCTGGCTTTGATTGTTCGAGCCGCATTATTTAAGGGAGCACATAGGTAAATAAATTACCTTAACAAATATCTGCTTTCACATTGAACACAAAGTATCAAAATTTAATTTTTTAATTAATAAATTATTCAAATTTTAATTAAAAGTTATAACTAAAGGGACCTGTTGTATATTTTCGTGCGCATATTATTACAAATTGGTTACAAATCCCCACCAAATAACTTTCAATGTTAAAATAAAATAAAATACCGGGATCAACTATACCTCTTATGATTTAAACTGCAAGTTTCTATTTCCAATTTTCAGGACAGCAATAAAATAAAATTTATGGTTTCTCGTTTGCAGTACGAGTACATTTTTTATTCGCTTTAAAACAAAATTACATTTGTGCTTATCTATATACTTTCTTGTACCATGGTCAATAGCAAAAAAAAATTTAACGGAAATTAAGTCATTCCTTATAGTTTTCCCTCCAGGTCAATTGTGTATAAATAATTCCTTATCATTTACGTTTAAGGAAATTCGATAAAATTTCATTCAGTAGTTTAATGTGAACCAAAATTAAAACATTTTAGATTTTGGTTGTTTTTGTAGGATTACCTAGATTTTTTAGCTTGATTTAGGAAGGAAAATATGTGTCATTGATTTATGGGTTTTTTTGGAAGTAGTTTAATGTTTTTGACGATTTTTTCAAATTCTACGTAGCGTGGGTTACTGAAGAACTTTTCACGTTACGTGGGTAACTGCAGCAAGGAATTTTTCAAAATTCAAAATGGAACTTTGCATACCGATAAAGCATAATTTATGTAAATTAGTGCTCACGGGAGAAAATTAGGTTTAGTTCAGGGGCCGAGAAGAGAAAAAATTAAAATGTGTCCTAAAGTAGACGATTAAAATCAAATCCGATTTCTAGCGAAAACCAAAAATTATTTAAACCCAACTTTAATATTTTCGAAAGGGAATACACTGAGGAAATTTGTGCTTGATAGGGATAAGTTATCAGAAAAGAACAGTTCGTTGGTTTCTAGAACTCTCTACATTAGAAAATGATTCATTCAACCGTCTTTCTTGTTCAATCGAATTAGAGTTCGTTGATTTCTAGAAACAACACAAATGTTATTGAATATACGGTTTGGTGTATTTGTTTTTCCTCAATTTATGAATGAAAATTTATTAAAATTATGATAAACAACAAATTGTCTTAATTTAGTCGTTTTCCGTAGAAATCTGGTTTTATTTTAATCGAGTTTAACGAATTTTCATTTCCTGTTTTCGTACCTCTTGAACGAGCACTACTTTTTGGGGCTTTATCGGCATGCATGTAAAGTTTCATTTGCAAACTCGAAATTTTGGAGACTCCTAAAACAAAGCTCTAAGTTTAAATACATACTAGACAATAAGATTGGAGATATTTATAAGTTTTAGCCAAACAGATTTTCGAAAGGTTTACGCCATAATCAAACCCTGGTTTTAAAAAACCTCTGGTTGGGAATTGGAAATTTTTTATGGTATCGCTTAATTTCCGAATTTTCCTAGTTCTGAATCTTTTAACGACATTACTATAAAAAACGATTAAATTATGTACAACCGAATCGACAACGACTGAGTTCACATAAATTTTTATACCAAACTGAGAATAAAAAACAATCAAGACAAACATTGGACTGGGAATTCGACATGATCAGGTCAATGCCACATACACTTTTCAACGTTTTACACATGAAGTAGTTCGAGACCGCTATTTTGTACTCATAAATAATATATATGAATGGCATTCTAGTGGCATCGAAAAACAACAAACAACACAACTTAAATCGGGAACTACAGTTTCCAATGCTCGACGATTTTGGTTTGAATTCGCTGGATTTGATCAACCACAAAATTACTACTACTATACGAGTTAGTTATGTTATGGAATCCTCAACCAGACCCTAAAGCCAAGAACTATTTTTAGGCTTAAAGCTCATCCTGTTGACGACGCTAAATTGAGTATAACGATCAACGCATTAAATTCGTAGCAGTAATGCAAAAATAAACAATTGTTTGGAGCCCTTACGATTCTTTTCTAAAAAGCTGTCGATATGTAATAAAAATACTAACATTCAAACGGGAATTTTTGTAATGTATATCTCCGTTAAACGAGTTAGATATTTCGTTAAGGGTCAGGGTTTCCACATTTACACAGACCATATGCTTCTGACTCAGTTTAAAACTGGACGTAATCCTCTTGCAGTATAAGGCAATCAATCAATATACAGGTAAAGAGAATACAGGTAAAGAGAATCTCGATTCCGATACGATAACCCGCACGACCGATATCGAAACAACAACATCAAAATAAAACGAAACAACGACGATCAAAGCAGACAAAGCGGTTTTCGACAATCGCACGATTACTGTAACTGATTTTCATATTTTACAGGGGTCGGATGTCAAATTAATAACATCGTTAAACACAAATTTAGAGTTCGAACCCTCATTTGCAACGGGTATCGTCAATTTTCGATTTTCACTCGTGTTAGCAATTGTCTAGATACTCGTAATTAGTGGTAGTAGTATCATCAAGAAAATAAAAATAGGCCATCTGGTGCTCAGAGAAAGAAAAGACGAAACCCAAGTACCACTCTGTTCAATAGTACTTGCTAAACCTGTATTCAATATTAACAAATATTGAACAAAACAAAAACCTGTATTCAATATTAATAAATGAATGGGTGCTTAACGAAATTTAGTGTAAAGACCTTACAACAGCTATAGTTGAAAGTCGAAAAAGTTGAGATAAAAGAAAAGAAAAGGCGTGAGCTTGTCAGGGTTGCAATGTTTTAAGCAAAATGTTTAAAACGAATGTTTTAAACATGTTTTAAACATTTTGTTTTAAACGAGTGTTTAAAACATGATTTTAATTAAACAAAAAAAAACAAAACTTATTTAATTAAATTAACTTTACTAAATCTTAAAAATATAATATCGGTAACTTCAAATACATACATACAATAAAATTAAATATATATGATTGGCCACAAAACCCAAACTCATCAGTCAGATTCAGTTAGTATCATTAATATAAAACTTATTGGCTTCAGTTTTCGGTTTCGTTTTTTGATTCAATGATTTAAATATTGTACCTTTTATGATTAATTAAATTTGAAATGTTGGTTAACTAATATTTAAACAAGGTTTGGCAATTGGAATATTACATTCAAGCCTCGCTTGATATTTAATTAGTTTCTCCAATGAAATAATAATTTCGCTTAGCAATTTCGCTGCATAAATCACATTTACAAAAAAATATTTTTAATTTACAATATATGCAATATCCTTACGTGACGTATCATGGTCGCTTTCTAGGTCTTGAACTGATCCACAGGTGTGCTTAATCCCATTCATTTTTTCAGATTCTCTTTCATTCTAGCGACTAAATCAGGACCCCTACCCTTAAAATTGGTGGATATTTCTCAATCGGAACACAATTTGTTTTAGAATTCTCTGCATTATTCAGTTGGATTTTTTTCTTAGTAGTGACAAAAATTATTTCTTACAGAAAAATTTTAAAAAATAATCAAAGAACGCGGTGAAAAAATCAAATACTATTCCCGATTTTCAACAAGGTAGCTGACATCTGGTGAACAAAATCTAAATCATAGTTTGCTATGAAGCAAGAGGGATTAAAACTGCCACAACAATGAATTTGACAATTTTCGTCCTCCTTGTAGACGTAGAAACCAACGCTATCTACATTCGACGAAAATCGCCAATAGAGAATTCCAAAGCAAATCATATTCCGTTTGGCGAAACTTCCACCGATTTCAAGAACTGTCTTGTTGCCAGATAGTTCCTTTTTAATTTTTGCATTTCAAACGTTTATACTGTATGCCTGATAACGATTTTCTTGTCCCAATTTACGGCCAGCCAAATTGGTTATTATACTTCAAACCACCGTCCGCACGTAGTAAACAAATTTATCTAGTCTGGTGTTTTTTAATTAAAATTTACTAAATAAATTAAGATTTATTAATTTCTTAAGTATTTCTAATCTAAAATTGATAAATTTGAACTAAGTTTTCAGTTTAGAACTAATTTTCAGACATATTTTGGTTATTAACTAAAGATGCCAAGACGTCTATCAATAACTGGTATGAACAAACCATAAAGTTAAACGGAAATTCGGACAAAAAAATTCGACATCAGGCACAACTGAACTGAATTTTTCGGTTTTCTCATCCGATTCAGTGAAATAATGCCAAATACTGTTTATGTGCGACCAGTCATTATGGTACCAGTTAAATGGTAATCAACTCAGGATCAAGATAACCGATGAACTAAAAATTGAATTACAAAAAAAAAATATAAAGCCGATTGGTAGAAATGACTTTCCGAAAAATGTATTAACAAAACACAGCCCGATTTAAGAACAGGTATGTAAAATACCAAAGAACGACGAATGCTGTAAAAAACGAATGAAAGTAGAGAAAAACAATTTAATTCAAAATTGGTTTATGCAGATCCTCATGCTATATAAATAACTACATACATAAATAAAATAAAATTATATTGTATTAGTATTTCATTATTTTGTATAATTATGCATGTGGTAAACCAGAGCCATCTTCCACTATGGACCAGTGACAACATTGGTTTTGACTAATGACGTCACTTTATGTCGACAATTTCTTTTTTACTATTTTTGTAATACGGCAACAAAAATAAATGATCGAGTTTATTTGTTGAAAATTGAGCACATTAAAACAGAAGAGAAAAGTAAAATCCACGTCTAAAGCAACTTACGAAGAAAATGAACGTCGATTAAGAGACTGAATATTTTTTAAACCGTCGACATAGCGTTACGCTTACGTCATCGTTTTAGCTAATAGGCCCGTAGTTAAGACGGCTTTGAATAAATATGCTTTAAGTTTAGACCTGTGCCTGTATTTTGTACGCTCGTTTAGTTCACTTTTATTTTGTATGGAGAAATTACCAGATAATCGACAAAAAATTTAGTTACTTCGTAATGAGAATATGTTTAAAACAATGTTTAAAACATGTTTTAAACATATTTTACTTGGTTTGTTTTAAACATGTTTTAAACAAAAAAAACATGTTTTAAATAAAAAAAAATGTTTTTTGTTTTAAATTAAAAAAACAGTTTTTTTGCAACCCTGATATGCAAACCGCTATAATTGATTAATTTCAACTTGGGATGTGATACAAATACACACCATGTAGCTGCTTCTGAACTGCTTCACACAATGTGGGTAAAGAACCAAACTTCCTGACGTGGTCAATGCAGGAAGTAATTGATATTACTAGCCTCACGGAGTCTAAGATAGAAGGTCGTACAGTCGACCGTCGACCTTTTACTTTAATTCATATAAAGCTGAAATTACTTAATTTAGGCACCTTGAAAAATCAAACCGAGTGTTTTATAGATGCAATTTACACCAATCACAGGACCTTTAGCAAAGAAGATCCAATAGTATAGTGGAGTAGAAAAACGTCGAAAAGGAGGCGTTGCTGTGAGGAAGTACAAAGCCTTTCGGGGACTACTAAGCGTAATAACTCGAAACCATAGACAAGATAGATTGAACTTTTGGAAGAACCAGTCAGGAAACAAAAAATTTTATTTGTGTTTTATTTTATTATTTTTTATACCAGTTTCCCAGGATGTAGGGATCCAAGAACAGTACAAAGAAATCTCTACCCACGAACCAGAAACGATGTCCCGGAGAAAACACGCTGCTAAGGTAAAGAATGGAGAAAATTTACGAGTGTTCTTTTTTTCTCCCGGTATCAAAACACCAGGCGCAGATGATAGTATTGCCACCTTTTATATACAGAGTGTTCCAGAATTCGACTATCAAAAGTAGCAGAGTTGATAGAGGAGCCCATTGCCAACAAAAACAGCTAAGTAAAGTTTTTTCGAATTGTTGATGGTGCAAAAGTTATTCCACTTTTAGTGTTTTTTAGTGAAATCGCATGCGCCTCCACCAAAAAATTAATTTAAAAAAAATCAAGAGTTAACTTTCTTTTTTAATACGATCTAGGAGAGTATTCCTTTCCAATAAGATATTCCCGTTAATTCATAGAATTTTTAAATAAAATAAAATAAATAAATTGTTGGTTAAGTGCAAAAAAATATTTACAAAATGGTAAATCGGTTAAAAAACCATGAAATTGTACAATTAAAAAATCGTGGGACAACAAAGAATTTGCCCTGGGACGGCATGGCATAGAACCCACTGCATAGTTCCAGAGAAAATAACCGCTACATTGGGTAGCGTAAAACTACTCTAACCGCTTGTAAGGGATGTCCACAGGAAGGAAGTCTGTCTCCTCCTGTCTCCTCTCATGAGGTGCTTTCAGACCAGTTTAAAAGACGACCGATTTTATTCTCAAGGATATGCCGATGACAACGCCATAATAATAAACAAGCTGATCTGGAACTTGAAACCCAAAAACTTATCCTGGTGTGCATGTGTCAAAAACTCCATAACCAGTGTTTCTTTCCTGCCATGCTACTTGATACCTGGATTCCTCGGTTAGGGGGTGTGCAGCGTTTACAGCTATTCCCTCGTGGCACTTAGGCGACTATTCGATAGTACTATTAGAAACCATCGAATCTGGAGAGAAATAAGTAAATTTCGGTTGCATGCCACTCGGTTTGATTTTACGGTTTGCATGCCACTCGATGGTCACAAACAAGACATAACTTCGGTAAATTATTTAATGTGGTTCCTTTTAAATTTCACCATTTATCATTCAAAAAATAAAACCAAAAATAATTTTTATTTCAACCGTTTTCTGTATGATTGACCGAAAACTGCGATTCGTATACGAATTGTATATGTACAGACATTACAACTCTAGCAATAGTAGTCTATTAGATGAACCCTGGCCAATACAATAGCACGTACAATAAAAAGAAGAAAAATAATGATTGGAGCACGAATATCGCGGGCCTAATAGCGGTCGAAATAGAGGTTCGCGCACTTGGACGTATCAAAAAAAAATTACGATAACACAATATAAAATCAATATCTTCGTAATATTTAATAGTCAAGAAGCATTGCTAGCCCTACCAGGTGTTTTACTATATATTAACATTGAGGAAGAACCAGCTACTGAATTTGTTTAAAGCAAAATTTCTCAAATGTGGCCTCTCAATCACTCTGGTATTCTAGGAAATGAAACAGCTGAAATACGTGAAGAAGAGAGTGCGGAAATCACATTCTTTGATTTTCAACAAAGAAGCTCACTTCTGAAAAAATCCAAATCACCGGATAGGTACTTCGAGGAAGAGCAAAACTGTCAAAATATTGTTTGTAAGAATATAATTTGACAATCCTCTTCTCCCTTGTGCCGACGTAGAAATCTCCATACCAAGTTCTTATGATAAAATGTCCAAAAATACGCATTTTAAATTGCAGGCGGCAAAATTCCTTCATGAAATGTGAGAGCGAGAGAGAGACGAGAGAGAGAGGAAGAGGGAGAGAGAGAGAAATATTCAGAGAAATAGTCAGGAAGTCAGAGAAACAGTTAGAGAAACAGTCGTAGAAACAGTCAGAGAGAGAGCGAGAAAGAGAGAGAGAGAGATAGAGAGCGAGAGAAAGAGAAATAAAGAGCGAGAACAGAGAGAGAGAGAGAGGAAGAGAGGCAGATTATCTTTAATTAAATTTCCGTTCAATTGCTGATCATTGAGATCATACGACATGGCTCACAAGTTTACTGGAGAAAAAAAAAGAAAATCTCTATATTTTTTTTTAGATATTTTACTTTATTTATTCTAAAATAAGGTGCATAATACAACGTGTGTACTATTATTACAAAATAGTAGAGTATTGTATTGTATTTACTACTTACAACTTAGACTGTGTCCGAATTGTATGATAAATATTTTTTAGTACGAACAATGTGAAAATATCGAAGACACATGAAATATCATAGTCTATAAGCATAGTAATTTTTGACAGATAAGTGATAATTTAATCGGATGAAAATTATCGAATATACTTGTTTAGGGTATTGATTATGGTTAGAAGCTGTTTATTATGTAAAAGAAATGAATTTAAGGTTAAATATTCCACAATATCATTGTATTTCGATTTTTAAATAATTCAATACAAAGTTATAATTAAATAAATATAACTGAATTTATGATTTCAAGTGTTTTTAATAATTTATAACTTAATCTTTATCTTATAATGATTAAATTCAATATTTTCAAATTAAAATTAAAACTGAGGGCGGGGAATTTTTACCAACAAAAATATCACAGAATTCGGGCAGCAACGTGAAAAAAAATTACCGGAAGAGAAAACTTTTCACGTTAGTGTCAAATATTTGTGCTAGAAAATATTTATCACACTATTCGGACACAGTCTTAGTTATAATAATTTTAATCTTTAAATGGAACTGTGGTTATGTTCTAACTTTTATTTATGTACATTTTTGTTTTAAAGGAAAATTGTATAGAAAAAAGCTTAATTGTAATGGCTTAAAACAAAACTAATTATGTATTACTAAACCGCAAACTAAAAATATATACTAAAATTGTTAAGAAATTAGATTTCTAATCATAATGTTTTCTGAAAATAGAACTGACCTTTTGAATCTAAACGACTTAAAAAAACGAACATGCTCTCAAGTTTACATTCTGATTGTAGAATACTTGTTGGATATCTCCTTGGGAGGTTTCTTGTGATTTTGGACAACGGTTTTGAAACAGTCGTTTGGCTACCATATGTTATTTTAGCTCTGATTATCATTTTATATATTTGAGTTTGGAGTTGCGACATAGAAGTGGATACAGTGTACTAATTAATTTTTGAGAGTATTCAACTACGTAATCTACATATATGGTCTTTGAATGTAGTTTTTTTGTCAAACCATATGCCAAGTAATTTGATTTTATTTTTTACCAAGGGCCTCGAATGTTATCAGCTAGTAAATTAAGATTAATTGGTAAGTATCTTGCAGCTCGTCGACCAATAAAGAAAATTGCTTTTGTTTTTGACGGGTTTAGTTTGATGTTCCATTGGCTGATGCCACACGGGAAACAGAAACCGTATTTTTCATCGTTTCTTTCCCTATTTACCTATGATACAGGTTTTAATTGCGACTTAAATAAATGTTCGATGCAACCACACAAACACAAACATAAATGAAATAAAAAAAAATTCAAAGCCATTTTTGACTTATGCCAGCGTTTCCCAAAGTGGGTTCCGCGGAACCCCGGGGTTCCGTGGCAACTTTTAGACGTTCCACGAGCTAGTGCCAGATAAAATCCGTGCCATAAGGTTTTATTTCATACATATACACATACATACAGACTACATTTCATACATATGTACATACCAAAATTAAACAATAACGTTACTTATTGGGTACAAAACCTTTTCAAAAGCAATGAAAACCCAACGGGACTACTATCAGTAGAATACGAGAATTTAATTGAAATTAGTTCGGATACTCGCTAACTTCGAAGAGGTGCCAGCAGCAAGTTTCTGCTGTAATATATTTGATGAATATAAAAATTTAGCCAAAAAGGCTATTAGAGTTATATTACCGTTCTTAAACAACACATTTATGCGAAACAGAATTTTCCATGAATAGAGTTCCATGAAATTTGAAGAATCGGAAAAGGGTTCCGTGGCAAAATAAGTTTGGGAAACGCTGACATACATTTAAGTTTAAATTTTATTTTCGAGAGAGCAGAATAAAACAAAATAAAAAAAATTTGGAGTTATGTATATACACGGATGAGATGGAAAGAGATAAGCGAAGAGATTCAATAATTATTTGTTTTTGTAAATTTTGTTACACATACATATACAATATCTATTACGACTAGTTGGCCTTGAAAAAATACCAAATACCAGAAACCTGGTTGGAATTAAGCATTTGATGCAGTAATCAAAGAGTAAATTTATATTTGATTGTAGTGAATTGATAATAGTATTTGGTTCTATGGACGTCGTCTATGGACGATGTATAAATGGCGGTGTCATCGGCGTATTCGGCAAATTCAACATTAGTGAAGACACATGCGATATCAGTTGTGAACAAATTATAAAGTATCAGAGAGAGCACGGCTACTTCAGGAACTCCCAAATGAATTCCATGCTTGGCGGATTTTTCGCCCGATATACAAGCAAAAATGATTATGAGTAGAGAACTCGTGGCGAAAACCGAAGTGTTGATCGGGCAGGATGTTATAAATATTAATGAATTTATTAAGACGCTTTTTAATCACTATTTCGAAATTTTTTCCTAGGATATTTAACAAGCTTATTGGTCGGTAACTAGATAGTTCCGATTTGCTCTTCCCTGGCTTTGAAATTCGTATTACTTTTTCGGTTTTCCAAAACTTGGAAAAATATGAGTATTTTAAACAAGCGTTAAATATGTATTGTATGAAAACAATAGTTTTTCTGGTGACATTTTTGATTAACCTACCATTAATAGTGTCTTCACCTGGTGATTTAGGGGATTTAATTGATCTTATGATATATTTAATTTCTTTTGGAGTGGTCATGGCCTGCAAATCTGTATGCTAGTGATTCACATTTTTCTTGGTTCGATATCAAAGTACGATTATTAATTTCGTCGTTGAGTGGTGGAATTTGTCTACTTCGAAGACGTAGATTTGTGCTGATTGCCCACATTTTATTGGTGTCTTTATCATTTTGGATATTTTATAAAAGTTTAGTCCATCTATTGATTTTCAAGTTTTGAAATTCTGTATCTATAGGATTATGTAATTCATTTCGTTAATGTGAATTGATTTTAGAAATGAATCTCGGGTTCGCTGGAATTGTCGCCTACGCGTATTTCTAAGTCGTATTAAAATTTCTGTCGGTTCGAGGATTTCGAATTCAATATTATAAGTTTTGGTTCTATGGAATGGTACACATTTGTTTTTAGCTGTCAGGATTAATTTATTTACACAAGATTTCCTCATCAATATCGTTGTGTGACTAGATATTTCTAATTTGAGACTCGCTACTCAGATTTAAATTGCGATTAAGGATAATTTTGTAATGTTTCCAATTTGCTCCAGAGTAATTTAGCCTACGATGAATATTAAAGTTTTGGGAATTTCAGTTCAACTGAAAAATAACCGGGAGGTGGTCAGAGCTTAAATCTTGGATAGATTTCATATTATCTAGAAATTGAGAGTAGTTAGTAAGAGCTATGTCAAGAGTGGAAACGTATTTGTAGTTGTGATTGTAGTGAGTTGGGGAATTAGGAAAATTCACTGTAAATTTATCAACTAGCATTAGGTTGTAGAGAATGGTACCAGATCTATTATTTTTGAAACAGTTACAATGAGGATGTTTGGCATTTAAATCGCCTCCAATAATAAATTTGGAACTAAATGAAGTTAGATAAATTATGTGTGTTAGCAACAAATTTCGTGAGAAAAGCAGTTGAAATCCTGTGTTCTTATTTCTGCATTTGGCTTTAATTCTCAATGATTAATTAACGTTCGCCTATAGTAAGAAAGAAACACAAGAGAGCAAAGAACAGTAAAACCTTTATATATTTGTCTGCCTTCTTCTTTTGTCTACTATAAGGAAACGATAACCGTCGAAAATTAACGCCTAATTTTATAGTAATACACCTGATTACTCTCGGTAATTCCAGATGCCTAGTGGGTCTTTGACGCCTTAAAATTGATTTAATCACAATCATATGTTCTCCATGTTATGGACGGATTGGAGTATACATATGTCTTACAACAAGCGGTTTACTAAATAAATGTGTCCATCGGACAGCACATGGAAAAAGAAGGTTGCTCAGGGTTAGCAGCAAAGTCATAAAACAACTACTCTACTCAAGAAACAGAAAAAATACTTCGACTTTTGGATTTCGCTCAAGAGCAATTCGTTCACTCACTGAGGCGAATTGGGGCCAAAACGAAATAAGATAGACATGATAAGGCGATTTCCAGACAGAGACCAAGCATTACTATATGGCCTATACGAATGGAGTCGGAAGTTCAGTAACCGTGAAAACAAGAACATCCTTAATGGAGATCAGAGTCGCAGTCTTCTAGTACGGTTCACAACTCGGTTTATGAATATGGCGATTATCCGATACACCCCAACAGAACCAGATGATGATTAAAACAAGAATCATTTTAAATTATTTTATTTTATTTTTCACATTATCAGCAAATTAATTAATGAAGTTTAAAAGCAATTTAATTAATGAATTTTAATAAAACTCATTAATTAATTTGCTGATAATGTGAAAAATAAAATGAAATTATTTAAAAGAGAAACAATTACATCAACGATAAACTGAATACAACACCAACAAAAAGAATCATTTTTATAACAACTTGAACACATAGTAACCGATGCACAAAGAAGTAGCACATTACCGAATACTTCAACGCCAAAGTAGGTACTAATAAAACGAATCTACCTTCATATTAATAATTCCAAACCGTAAAATTTAAAAACAGTAAAATAAAGTGCTCAGACATGGAACACGGAGTTGTGCCAATACTACGCGATACCTCGAATACAAAGAACATTCCCGTCCGGTGAAAGAATGGTGTTATCGTGACGATCCCAGAGAAAGGTAACCTTATCCCTCGCAAAAATTAGCGAGTGATCACAATGCTTAACACAATACCAATACTGCTGACGGCATAAGTTTTGGGCCCAAGCCACCTAGGAAGTGTGATAAATAAATATGGCGGAACTATGGCGCGAATAATATCAACATGTACGAAACTTAACATCTTTAACTCCAGCATCAAATCTGTTACGGGTGCGAAACTTGAAAAATAACACAAACATCTTCGAAGAAACTTCAAGTGTTTATTAGTAAAGGACTAAAAAGGGTATGTGGATGTTTGGCCAAACTCGATTTCTATAACATTAATCTAAGAGCACATATTAAATATGACGAAATAATGGTAATTGACGGGTCCCACATTTCTAAAACCGGCAGACCACATTGATGGATTAGATAAAATTTTAAAAAACATCCATGTGGAAAAGAATACTGGAATAGCGAAAGCAATTATAAACAACGGTCTCAGTAATTGAAAGGAATACTGGAAGAAAAGAGGTTAAATATCAATACAGCGGAGACGCTGGAAGCAGATTTTAATGCAAACACAGTTTGAAATCAACATTATAAGTCAAACACACACACACACCAATTTGCATCGTCGCTGACCATATTGTTCAATTATTATTTATGGTAGAATGAACCTGACTAGGTTGAAATTGCAATGATAAGAACCAGATGGTCATATTACAAGATGAAATATATTTTTCCCAAAACGAACCAGGCAAAGGAAAATCAACCCCGTGGCAAACATACCCCCAATTTTATCTCAGCAAGAAACACTTGTTCAGTGTGATCCAGTCACAATTTAATAGTCTTGCATCATGAAGGCTACAGCTTATCTGTCAGTATTGGTCATTTATTAATTAGGAGACACGAAACACCTGAGCCCTAAGAGTTAGTTTTAAAGTGTTTAACAACTTGAAAGGTATATTACTTTACATATCTCGCAAAATCACTACATATTTTTTGAATCACAGAGAAAATCGTAAAAAAATAAATGTTCGCCATTCATGTGCATACCCGTAAATCTCAATCCTTATTTATGACACAGCTATGCCATTTAAATTCATACGTTTGGACAAAAATTAAATTCCAGCATGAAAAATATGTCTTATTTTGTGATAGACGACGGATTAAGAATAGAAAAAAAAATGATAAACGTGCCCTAGATAAGACAAAAAAAAAATTGAAAATAGAAAATCCTATTAAAACCGTTTATTTTACAAGCATGATATAAATTATCTGAAATTGTTTTGGGCCCCCCAAAAAACACACAAATTCACCTTCATATATAGATTTTTCTTTGAATAACTAGCACACACACACAAATTTTTCGATACGCGAGTCGATTCAAAAGTCTTTAAATTCTTGTCAAAAATACATTTCATTCTACCATTCTATAAATAACTATTATATTTGTAATGTGGAGTCACACAACTTGAAACTTTTGGCTCATTTAATATCAACTGATATAGAATATATAAAAAAAAAAAATGAAAAACTTTATAAAGGGGAAAAATCATATCAAAACAAATTTATGTTAGTCGTTATCCATGTTCAAGTTAGTTTTTCCAGTTAACCCAAATATAAACTGAATTCCAGTTTAAAAAAAAATCACATATATTTTTGGAATATGTATATATATTTTTTTTAAATGGGTTCCCGGAAGAAGAACACTGGTAAAAAAAATCCGCATTTTTCGTTCGGATAAAAAATTACAAATAGATTTGTTTTATAAACAAATGGGGAGCCCCCCCGGTAAGTAGATTTTTCCTCACCCACGGTAAATAGTAAAAGAGTGAATGTGTTTGAAATGAAATCTGAACAGATTGATGTATGGAGTTTGGCAATCGAATAAGTTGGGGATAATAAATAACTATTGGTTGGAATAATAGCGAAATGACATGGAAAACTAATATGTATTTACTTGAATTTAAACGTTTCTGTGTATGTATGTATACCACTCAGTCTTTTAGATACAGTTTGAGAAAGTTTGCTATTTTGAGTATTACTATTGGAATGTCATATCTATGCTAATTAATTGAAACTGCTGCAGAGGGGCGATATGGGATTTAAAATTTTATGTTATGCTATGTTATTTTCTTGTTTCAACGCAAACTCATATATAAGAAGCGAGCTTAAGACATACCTAATAAATACCAACTATAGCTGACCTGTGACTGAATAATCAGTCACGTGAATACATTTTATTAAATTTTTGGTTAAGAAATGATTAAAAAGATTTTTTAAGATGTAAATTTGATGCACTTTTATCAAATATAAAGTAAATTCATACACGAGGTTAATTAAAAAATCTAAAACGGCAAGCACGCGCTCAAATGTACACTGTATGACTTACGTGCCAGTGTTGCAATTTTGAATCTGAATCGCGCCAACACTACTTACCACTTTCTTTGTGGCAAATGAATTTTCTTATCATGAACCTAGAAAATAGGGTCTAAAAATTGGGCCTTGAGGTATCTCCACGGTAATATGGGCAATCTCGAATATTATCCAACGTATTGAAGCTTGTGGGTAGGACAAAATATGTACCATAGGACAAAATCAATCAAACTGCAGATGATGAAAAGCCATACTACTTAGTTAGTTTACTGAGAACACTTCGATTCCATCATGTTTCCTAAAATGACGAGAGGAAACAGCGCAAGATGCCCATTAATTATATAGTGATTCACCACTTGGTTACTTACTACACCATATACAGCTAAACGCAATACCTCTGAGGTTGTGAGTCTGGTGGGTGGTTCATACAGTATGGCTGACAAAAGTACAAACACCTTTACATAATTGAACAATCCTTTCTTAAGAAGTAGTATGGTGACAAGATCATCTATAAAAACGTCGGCTGTAAGTACTGTCAAACGACCAATGTCCACGTCATTGTTGAATATAAAGGTAGAAGTGGTAGATGAAACCTTAAAGTGAGCACTAAACGTAATGTACATATGACACAAATTGGCATCGATCGCTATATTACTGTAAAACGAAAAGGGATAGTCCAAGAAAAAGAAAATTACTGACAAGTAAGAAATCAACCGTCAAAAAATCCATTCATGCTAAAACATTTCACATAATCTATCTAATCTATCTAATCTATCTAATCTATCTAATCTATCTAATCTATCTAATCTATCTAATCTATCTAATCTATCTAATCTATCTAATCTATCTAATCTATCTAATCTATCTAATCTATCTAATCTATCTAATCTATCTAATCTATCTAATCTATCTAATCTATCTAATCTATCTAATCTATCTAATCTATCTAATCTATCTAATCTATCTAATCTATCTAATCTATCTAATCTATCTAATCTATCTAATCTATCTAATCTATCTAATCTATCTAATCTATCTAATCTATCTAATCTATCTAATCTATCTAATCTATCTAATCTATCTAATCTATCTAATCTATCTAATCTATCTAATCTATCTAATCTATCTAATCTATCTAATCTATCTAATCTATCTAATCTATCTAATCTATCTAATCTATCTAATCTATCTAATCTATCTAATCTATCTAATCTATCTAATCTATCTAATCTATCTAATCTATCTAATCTATCTAATCTATCTAATCTATCTAATCTATCTAATCTATCTAATCTATCTAATCTATCTAATCTATCTAATCTATCTAATCTATCTAATCTATCTAATCTATCTAATCTATCTAATCTATCTAATCTATCTAATCTATCTAATCTATCTAATGCATCCAATATATAAACTAAAGTACCCCATACACAGACGCATAACTGTTGAAGAACCAAATAAAAGGCCAAGACTAATACAGTGTTTAAATTGTAATGCGTTCACTCAAGGACGTATTATGGCAAACTGCTCCAAACCAAAAGTTGCCCAAAACCAAATAACCCCTCAACAGAGAAGAAATGCAGTAATTGCAAATTATCAAGGATGCCCAGTCTACAGAAATATTATTCAATTGTCACGCCTCAGGCCAAATGACTCATGTTCGCCCAGACCTTCAACAGGCAAACTAACATATACTCCAAGCGTTCCCCATAAGGTGAATCCTCAAATGCTAAACCTACCCTGAATAATTGCATGCAACTGATGATGCAGTTCATGATAACAAAGCAATATATGCTACAAGCAATGATACAAAATCGAACCGTTATTATCCAGAGACTAGAATGTCTCCGATAAATTATCTTAAGATATGCCACTGAAACGCAAACGGTATAAGCCAACACAAACTCGAATTACAACATTTCTTAGCAAAACACGAAATTGACATTCTGCTAGTTCCTGAAACCCACTTAACCGATAAAGACAGTTTCAGAAGAAACGGTGGAGGAACTGCGTATATTATAAAAAGGCGGATTTGACATTTTATTCTAAATAGTTTTTGGAACCCTGGGTCAACGTTTTGTAGACGCCGGTGACTTTAATGCCAAACATACCTACTGGGGTTCAAGATTGACAAGTCCAAGAGGACGTCAATTAATGAATGTTATTCAAAAAAAACCACTAAGATATCGCATCGTGTGGCCATCCAACTTATTAACCTACTAATCGTAGAAAATCCCTGACGTCCCTGATTTTGCAGTCACAAGTAAAATAAATCGAGAAATAATCCAAGCTAAATCACTTTTAGAATTATCTTCTGACCACTCTCCGGTCTTACTACATTACTGGGCTAAAAGCTAAGGCCATCGCTGATTATCATGAAAGTATGTTCACTCTAAACCTTGGATTATCGGTGGTTCAAACAGAAAATGTAGCAATGAGACCTGAGAGGACATTCAAGTTAAAGAAGCCACTAGTAAAGTTTATTATTGCACCCGAGTATGCCTCTGGACGATTAGCTCAAATATTCAATTTAATTTATGAATCAGGATATAGCACTGAGTGCTGTAAACTGTCAACTATAAAAATGGTCCCGAAGAGCGAAGCCTGGCAAGAATCCTACCAAAGTCTCGTCTTATAGACCAATAAGCCTACTACCAATCATCCCAAAAAAATTTCAGTTTTGCCATTGAGGAAGAACATCGACGATGTCCATCCTAAATGCTTTTACTATAAAGGGAGAGTATCGTTTTTTCTTTATGTGATAATTTTTTTATTTATTTTATTTTTTAGTTTGTGCTAGTTTCGAGAGTTCTCTCGAAATTAATAATTAAATCTCGTGATAAAAGTGCACAACACAATATTGGAAAAAATAATCCCAAAAGTATCCGAAAAAGCAATTATTGAAAATATTACACCGGAACTACGAAATGTCATCCCTAAGCATCAATTTGGTTTCAGAGCCAAGCACGGAACTATTGAACAAGTGTACCGAGTAGATACGGAAACAAAGTCAGCATCAGAAATAAAGTCATTAAAATCGGTATAAGGAATAATTAATTAAAAAACACACTACACTCAACGAGATAATTATAATGTCATTTTCTTTTCTTGAATAACAATAAAATATCAGGTAATAACAAAACCGTATTTATTTCATTAAATTATACAAAAAAAGCTATAATAAACGCAATAATTCAATTTATAAATTTAAGTTGCCTTACACAAAATATTTAATAAAATAAAATTACTCCATAGGAAATATTTATAATGCCAAAACCAAAAATTCTTCAAATTGGGCATTTTACGCCCCTATTATGGTGCTCACCTCACCTCAACTCACCGAGAAATACGTCATAATGGTGACTTGAACTCACCATTTTGAAATATTTGATAATATACTTATTGCGGTGAGGTGACTCTAGTGTCAAATATACTCACCAACAATAAACTGGTGAGTTCATAGTAATTTTTCCAGATGGATAGCAAAACATGAAAACGTAAATAATCACGATGGATAGCAAAAAACGTAAGATTTTTTTCATAATAATTTTTATATAGCATTTCATTTAATAAAATTATTACATAATAAAATTTTTTTTCTAGGCATAAAATAAGAATTTGTAATGAAAGACACACGAAACGTTAATATTGTGAAAAATCTATGTCCAAAACGCCAAAAATTACAATATTCCCAACTTAACAACTAATGGAAATTGTCATAATAAACAAACACATCTCATCAAAATAAAAACGAGTACCATAATACAAAAATCTAAGTCACACGACTTGGATTGGTGAGGTGACTCGCTCGGTGAGGTGAGGTGAGAACCATAATAGGGGCATTAATATCCCTTTTTCAAACAAAAAAAATAATAAAATGGCTCAATTAAAGTCCAACTCACACAAATGTGTGAGTAAAAAATCACAGTATGTAAAGGCGTTTTTGATAAAAAACATCGCTTGATTTGAAAAACACCCAACACAATTGTACTCGTATGTATAGTTATAGTATTTTTTCGGACGAAATAAGTTTGAAAGGAATGAGCAAATGTTCAAAACACAAATAAAAATAAATTTTTGGCATGGTACTTTTGCCGTACCTGCACAATTGTGTTAGTAAAACACAAAAGGGATGTTGTTTTTCCTCCTTTATTAATAATAACTTGCAGCAGGCGACGAGTTATCGAATTAATAACGCTTTGTAAGTATTCCTGAATAATGTCAATCCATGCCTGGATTGCCTCTTTGAGCTCTTTCGGTGAGTGAAACTGACGACCATTACTGTAGACCCGTTGCGAAATATACAGTCGTGTGAAATTATAAATAATACATTTTTTTTTTACAAAATCATCAATATCAAAAACTGCAACATGGTTTTTTTAGTTGTCAGTCTCTTCAAGAAGACAAAACATTTATTAAAATATCACTTTATTGTGATCACAGATCGAACGATCGTATTCAATTTTAATTCATTTACGCCATCTGTGCAAATAATAGGGAATTTTAAGCAATCTTGTTAAAAAAGTTGTTTTTCGTTGGAATTAATTGATTTTTACTTAAAGTTTTAATATTTGGTGATGTACCATCACATTACATCGCCTCCCCATATAATCTACTATGTGATTGACATCTTTCCACTAGGATACTTCATCAACCGTTTTGAACGTTTTCTCAAAGCTCATTTATATTTCTTGGTCTCGGCAATTTACTAAAACCACGTTTTAACTCCCGCCACAGATTTTCTATTGGGTTTAGATCGGGAGACTGAGCTGTAATTCATTACATTAATTTTATTTGCAGCAAACCAGTCTTTACCACCTTCACCGTGTGCTTCGGATCATTGTCCTGCTAAAACACCCAGCGAAGGGGTGTTGATGTTTTCATCAGCATACAAAAGCATTGTATCCCTTAAATGTCCTCCATATAATTTTTTTACGAAGATTTTCATAGACCCAGCATAAAGACTCTACAACACCATACAAGACCATTTGGATTATATTATAACAAAATGGCGGAACGAGTTATGGTTCGATGAAACAAAAATTAATTTTTTTGTATTGGATTACACTACACAAAATGTCCGACGACCCAAAACTGAAAAAGTTCGACCCACGCTGTTTAGTAAAAACTGTTAAACATGGCGGAGGAAACATTATGCTATGGGGGCGTTTCTCGTATAGTGGTGTAGGGCCTATATGCTGGGTCCACAAAAATCTTGATAAAAAAATGTATATGGAGGACATTTAAGAGATACCATGTTTCCGTATGCTGGTGCAAACACGCAAAATAAAATTTCCAAAAATTCTGGACTTTCTTGTTTCTAAATTTCGTCGAATATTCTGCCAATGATATTGACAGTCATCGGGCCATCTAGAATAATTTATTTTTTTTTGTTGCTAAATACAACGGATTACCACTCATTTTCGCAAAATTGATATTTTTCGGCAAAATCTACACGAGCTCGTTTGTGACGTGGCGAAAGACTAGGAAACATCTTCCTTTTATGGTATACTATCTTGGTGTAATTTGTTGTATCCGACGACGACTTATGTTAAGTTTCAGATGGTCACGAATTTCACCGGCGCTCATTGAAGAATCAACTGCAAACATCTAAATATCTCCCTTTTCTGCAGGGAGGACAAAGTTGAACGTCGACCACATCATTTTTTAGAACCATAATTGGACTTGTAATTTCATAAAATTAAAAACGACCGTTCGACTTCGTTTTAATTTTTTTCAAATTTTCCGAGCGGAAAATCCTACCTGACGAAATGCGCTAGTTTTTCCCTTTTCTTCTTCTTCTGATAACTCTTTACTCCGTGACATATTGTTTAAAAAAGCAAAATCAGTTTAATTTATGTTTATATTTTATATTATCAATAAATGCTATGCTATCTTTTTTATCAATGTTTATGGTTTTACTTTTATTATCCTCGTGTTAATATACAGTGCTGGGGAAAAAATTGGGCAAACATATTTTATTGCAAATGGGAGTTTTTTGCTAAAATTACAAAACTTTTGAAAGTACATAATTGGCTTATTGTTTCATTTTAAATACATGTATGACGTAATTTTTTGAAAAAAAAATGTACCTGCAATTTAGGGGCAGAACCCCGAAAAATGACAAAATATTCAAAATACGTTGGATATTGGAGTTAAACTAATGGAATAAATTAAACACCTATTTTTTAATTTTTTTTTGTTCTTTTTTTATGGACTTATAGAAGTTCTATCTTTAATATTAATATTTTGTTGGACCACCTTTTGATTTTATTACACGGGTACAACCCTGCAACTGATGTACACAAAAATTGGCCAAGCATTTTTTTATACAGATATAGTATCAACGAAGAATGTCCAAACATATATAAAAGCTCGCTTAGTAGCCGATCGAGCCGCCTACTCTGTCAAGGTTGAAATTAAAATGCATTTCGCAGTTACTCATACTTTATACAAAGCACCATCACACCTGTGTTAATTTTAGGAAGCAAAACTACAATTATTGCGTAGATTGATATCTACATTTGAGTTAAAGTAGTGAACCACGAATTTAAACATATCTTTGCAGGCTGTGACTAGGTAGTTAGGTGGTTAGACCACGTTGAAATATCTCCATAACCAGAAAGAGAAATAACAAGGAGTTGACAAAAGGTTCAGTACGCTTAGAACTGGCTATTTTAGAACCAAATTCAGATTTGGTCAGGGAATTTATTTTTCATCATACTAAACTAACCGAATCTCAAAATAAACTATTTTTGCTAGGAATTTATATTGGAAATTAATTTTTATTACTCAAACCGAATTTGAGCAATTCAAATTTCATATTTTCCCAGAATCAAACGTTTCCAGTAAATTGTAGTTTTTGGTTAATATTTTCAGTAAATTGTTTTTCCGGTGAATGAAGTTGCTAAATTAAGATTTCCATTTTTCGGTAAATTATCATTTTCGGTTAATTTCTTTATCGCTTTTCAAAAAAGTCATGCTATTAATTTTATGACAGCAATGTTTTTTGTTTTTGTACAGTAGAAGTTTCCAAGGACTGTTTTAGACACATGCTAAGGACGTTTCATCGCGAAAAGCGTTTGCTTTAGTCTATATAGCAATCAAAAATGGTTAAATATAGTATACTTTATACATATTCACATACAGTCGTTTGTATGTGTCAAGAAAATTAAATTGATATCATTTTTCAACATAAATATGTTTTGTATTTTACATTTTCTTTATGCAGAATGAAATGTATGTATTTACAATAAAATGTGCTCGTATTATTTTGAAACATAAGAGCTTTTCATGCTTTTTTATGCAATATTTTGCTTGCAAAGATTCGTTATTATAAATCATATTGAATTAATCGGAATTACTTGGTTGACATTTTTTTTTGTTTGACTGATGAAAGCACATAAAGCTTGATTTGTTGTTTTGTTCTATGTAACGTGTCTGTTGTATACGAAGATTTCATGTGAAGTATCGAAAAAATGTAAGGAAATAAAATGATAATAAGGAAATTGTATTCTCGTATGAAGCGTTGGTTTTTTGTTGCTCTTTTCTTAGTAAAGTATCTTCAATGTATTTATTTAAAATTTATTATTTCAAAACCGCATGCAAGATTGATGTCACACAGTAGCTTTGCGGGAAGAACACTTTAGAAAATTGAATTTTTTTGTCTCTGTACCCAGCATTTTTGAGAATATAGTTTATATTCATGAAAAATGGCATGGTAACAAACATTCTTTGTTAAGTATCGCAGGGTAACTCGTTCATTCGAAAATATGGATAAATGAAATTTCAATTGGATAATTTAATGTTTATTGAATTATTCGTGAAGAGATGTGATATAGAAAAGTAATAATTAAAAATTTTGATTTCTTTATTTTCACAAATTACCACAAATCCATATTTTTACTTGGAACTTGGCATCAAAACCAGAATTCATTTTACGACAAATTTACGGTTAAAAAGCGTAGTAGAATATAATAGAGTATATGCCTCCATGTTGGTGCTGTGAAGATTAAATGTCAGACAGATTGACTGATTGACTATAAACAAAAAGATATTTGCAAAAAAAGATATTCCTCCGTATGCCAAACTCCAAAAGTATTAGGTATTACGTATTTCAAAGTAATAAGGGCTGAAACCTTACGAGGTAAACAAAACGTTGCTTCAAAAATTGGAAACCGGGTGTTTTCACATAAATTTGGGAACACTGCAAATGTTTAGTAACTGGTTGCAACACGACTCAAGAAAGTATGATGATCACGCTTCATCGATTTTGTAACCACATGTTTTTTCGTAACCGTAAGTTTCCAAATTTTCACGAGGTTTTTGCGAGTGGGTATAGCTAGTAAAAGAAATATTTTTAAACCATTTTCCGTCATCTATATAAATGAATTTCCAGAAAATGACACCAGTTTAACTTTTTTAAGTTTGTAATTTTTGTGGCTTCTAATGCTCATCACATGTTATGGAGTTTCGGAATATAAACAAACGGAATTCGTCTCTGTTTTACTATCTAAGTACTTCTGAGCTTGAAATTCTCAATCAAGGCGAAGAGTCAACTTTTAAAAATCTATAAAGAGGTAGGTGATTGCTAGTAATTGGTGCTCTATGTCTTTTAATGATTTGATTTTTTAATGATTTGAATTGGAAAGTGGTTAATGATATTCTTAAAAAGCTAACACAAAGGGAATCTTTATACCTTTTGAGCTTCCCTGATCTCTTTTAATTAGCTTCTGTGAAGAAATACATCACGCCCGCCTACGCTGAACCGAAAGACGCTGAACTGAACTTCGTCGATAAAATGAAAAAAAAAATCAATCAAAATTACTGCCTTGAAACACTTCAGATGTGGCTGAGAACGAAACTAATATTGATGATCTGAAGAGTATATGTATTATATGGCATGTTAGATGAGAGCCCACTGAATGAAGAAATTGGGATGAGAAGCCAAAATACCAACCATTTCTTGTCTCCATGCAATTTAATAAAGCTGTTAATTCTATAAATATAATGTTTACTTTATGTCTACTTTATTTCTTTGTTAAATTTATTTGATTGCTTAATTTATATATAAAATTTTCATTTATATCTTTTTAATACTTTTAAAATCATATTCATATTTTATATACTTGTTTGTGTAAAATTTAAGCTGGAATTCCACTAGAAAGAATGTACTGTGAGTAAAATTAAAGAAAGAAAAAAATATATATTTGGTAGTTGGCGGAATGAAACAAAAAAAATTAAAAAATTTACTTTGTATTTGAGGAAAAAATTGTATTTACTGTGAAGGCTTTTTATATTAGTTTTTGAGAAAGGACCCCGCACAAATCTTATGGAAATTGGGTCCCGGTCAAATTCGCTGAATTTTTGATATGTGATAGAGTTCATCATACTGGTCAATAGTCTCAATGGCCACAAAGCTCAAAAATGGATAGTTTGGCCGGTACAGAGCTTTAAAGCTCCGAGTATCCACGGATTTATGTATATGCGCAGTGTGTATAGACTTTTGAAATAGCCTATTTCATTTTTTTTATTATCTAGGTTTATATTTTTGAGGTTGCTGAATTCAGATCTGTTGTTAGATTTTCAAAATTGACAGTTGGCAGCTGTCAAATAGCTGCCAATGTGCTACAATAAAGCCAAAAACTTGTTTTTTTATGTTTTATCTTTCTTTTTTTTTTACTTCGATAAGGTCAAAGGTGATATCAAATCAACAACAATGACTATCGGCAGCTGTCATTTAGCTGTCAACAATCCTTTGTGAAAAATTGCCGAAATAGACTTCTGATATGGAATTTGTCGTCAACGTGCCAAATTGTGTAATAAATGTGTTTTTTTTTTCGATCATTCAGATTATATTGAGTCATTTGGCACCCGATTTGACACCTGACAGCTGTCAAAATGCACTTTTGGCCACCAGCATCGTGATCAGCAATCTTCAAAACATCGGTACACGCACTAAAATCATATACTAATGTACCAGATTTCGAGTGGACGATTTTTTCCGAAAAAAAAAACAGTTTTTTCACTTTCAATTGTTTATAATTAAATAACAATAAACAATTACGTGAAAAAATCACTAGGACTAATTTCAGGAACCTCTTAGCGACATGAAATACCCATAGTCAACCATCCAAAGTCCGAATTGTAGCAGATACGGGGGTAACAAGCAAAAAATCTAGCCGGTACAAATATGTACCGGTGCCCAGGAAAGAGTTAATGAGAAAGAAAGTGTAAATCTATTTTTCAATATGAACAAGTTAATAACATAATAAACCGACTTTTACCTATATATTATTATTTGCATGTGGCAACATACGAGGATATTCTCGGCTTACAGCTTTCACCTATCAATCAACTAACTGTCAAAACCGAGTTGTGTAAACACAATTGACGGGCATAGCACATGTTTACGGATAACCAATAACCAAGTTTAATATAAAGTATTATTCTAAGTCCCTAAAGCCGAATTATCCTAAATCCCTTTAACGAAATTATTCTAAGTCCCTAAATCGAAATTCTTCTAAGTCCCGTTTCACAACCCCCCCCCCCCCCCCCTCCTAAAACTGACCATTTTCACCCCCTCCTATGTGGAGGCCTTCGCGAAGTACCCCCTCTTTATGAACATGTTCCATGTTAAAAGTTACTTTTTAAAAAAACTTTAAGTTGCTTAGATCACTGAGTTCAAAAGTGATGTCATAAACTTATATCATGTTTGATTTCTTATCCACAAAGTTAAGCACAAAAAATAAGTTACTTGCTCTATTATTGCATTTTGACAGTTAGTTGACAGCTTGTTGACAGCTGTAAGCTGATGACTACATAATTTTATATCATATTTATATTCACTTATCTAAAAAACTTGAAGTTATAAGCAAAAAAAATTTTTTTGACTTTATTATCGGACTTTAAAGAATTGTTGACAGCTAAATGACAGCTGCCGATAGTTATTGTTATTGATTTGATATCATCTTTGAACTTATCGAAGTAAAAAAAAGAAAGATAAAATATAAAAAACAAGTTTTTGGCTTTATTATAGCACATTGACAGCTATTTGACAGCTGCCAACTGTCAATTTTGAAAATCTAACAACAGATCTGAATTCAGCAATCTCAAAAATATAAACCTAGATAATAAAAAAAGATGAAATAGGCTGTTTCAAAAGTCTATACACACTGCGCATATACATAAATCCGTGGAGGATACTCGGAGCTTTAAAGCTCTGTACCGGCCAAACTATCCATTTTTGAGCTTTGTGGCCATTGAGACAATTGACCAGTATGATGAACTCTATCACATATCAAAAATTCAGCGAATTTGACCGGGACCCAATTTCCATAAGATTTGTGCGGGGTCCTTTATATAAAAAAATTTCATTAGTTTGAAAATGATGTGGATGAGAATCGAAAGCTTAGTCATTAAATTGCTTTATTTTATTTAAAATAAAAAACGAGCTCTAAACCATTAACAACTTTATTAAAATAGTTATTATTGGCTCAATAAATAATTTTTAAATGCAATTTAATATTTGTAAAATGAATTCACCGATTATAAAAAACAGTGGTTTACAATAAAGTTATAAAGAATCATTCACAAAACTTTCAAATAACTAAGGAATCAAGACATTTACGCAATTGACCTGTATTTGCAATGCCCAACTTGCAGCTTCTTTTATGAATCGGGACTGCAAAGGGATTTAAGGCGACTGAAAACTGAAACTGAAAGGAAAAGAGAAAAATCATCTTTAATTTTGAAAATCTTCTGAACCACGAAGTAATAATAGTTTTGAATGGAAGCCTGAGTTGTGTAAACGCATTTGTTCATATAAAGTAATCCTCATCAGCCAGAGTAAGAGGAGTGATGAACCACAATATATGTTTGATACTCACGCGCGGTACTCACAAAAGTTGCTAATATGTATAACATACCAAAATAACAACCAAAATGGCGCAGCGCGGAAGCTGTGGTATATAATTATATTTTTTATAAATGAAAACCTCCCCGAATCAGTATTCCAGCTTAAATCTACATAAAAGCGCTTTTATTTTCTCTGCATAGCATTACATCTACGCAAAAAACCATTCAAATTAATAAAATATGATGTCGGCATGACGACATACTTTTCAACCAAAATAGTATGAAAAAAAAATCTGGTACGGAAAAAAGATCTGTCAAATGGAAAATGAATTATTGTTTTAGGCAAAACAAAAACATATTTACGGCTCTCATATTATTTTCCTTCCGTTATGTTTGTTTGGTAACATCAGACATATGCATTATTTTCTCATTCAAATATGTATTATATCTCGTTTGACATACATTTAATCTATTTCTCATAACCATCAAAACTAAAACAATAAAACATCAAATATTAATATTTTCCTATCCTTCATATATACTACATTACATATACATATACGAGTACATACATATACACTTCTGCCAGGATTTTCTTGTAGTACCGTACAACGCTTTTCAATGATTCCAAACAAAAAAGTACAGCAAAAGAAAATAACTTTTCTATAGTGTGTTAGGAATGATCAGAGAAGAAAACTTAAAGATAAACATAAAATCATAACAGGCGTTGTTTTATGTCTCGTAATGACATACAATACATATTTTTACACCTTATAAATCATGAATAAATCTGTCTTTGTATAAAAAGTCATTTTAAAGTAGTTTTTCCATTATGTATAATTTTATTTTCGTTTTACTATCCTTTTAATACACCCGGTGCGTTTTATGATATAAATCTGAACTAAAACATTTTTATCTAATCGAGAGGTTTTGCGTGAACAATTTTCCGATTCTTCGTATCAATTACTTGCAGACATGTGAGGTACAAAAACACCAAATTATCTATATATACTACTCGTATATAAAATGGGGAAAACTCGAAATTTAAATAAGAAATAAATACGAAAAGGGAATTTTGTTTAGTCCTTGTGTTCAAATAATCTGTGCTGTGATTTTAATTTTAAAAATTTTAAATCTTCCAAATTTTTCCTAGCGTTGTAATTTTTTTAATTGGTGACTAGAGCTTTTAAGCTTAATACAATAATTTTTTTATGCTTCCGTGTTTTTAAATTTATTATCCATTTTTTATGTTATTTGTATTTTGAAAATGAAAAATTCATGTACGAGTGGCATTAATATACATAGTTTGGAGAGAAGATTTTTTTTTTTAATTTTTAGCCTAGGTAAAGTAAGGTTATCGTTATTATGATAAAATTTATGTATGTACGTAAATAGGGATACATAGGCTTATTTAAAATGTACTATGTATATTATATTTTCAGTTATAATGTAAATACATATTCACGTTTACTTATTTCGATAACTTAATCCTCCCGGGTCTAATCACAGCAAATTTTAATAATACTGCGAACGATACAGTACCCAAATTATCCAGCTTACATCAACTCTTAAAAGGGGGTGGTGTTCATATAACAGTAGATTAAATTATCGATATTTAAAGAGATATTAAAGTTTCAATCTTTTATATGCTTAAATAAAACTATCAAAACGATTTCGTCTAATTACTAGCGATAAAAATTAAATCTTTAATTTTTCCATGCGAAGTTTTTTTGTTTGTTAAACAATAAAGTGTCTGTTCCATTATTTTAAACTAGTAGCGATAGTTCAAGCGTGATGTTAAAAATTGGCAAACTTACAGAAAAAAAACAATTACGTTCCAATCTGGTGAAAACTATATCTAGAGCTCAAAATATATTGTTCAATGGTGAAATGGAAGACAAAGCACTGAAACAAAAATTTCGAATTAAAATTTGATTTATGTCGAGAGCATGCATAAACCACAAATATTAAAATTTGATTATATTTTTGCGTGGAACAAACGTTTTAAAACAGTTTAACCTTAGAATTGACTAACTCGCGTTTACATGCTTCAGAAGAACTGCTGCGGGTCTCCCGAATAATCCAATCTAAACCTGTGCCGTTAAAAGTACCGATCTAGGAGGTGCTGGTGAAATTTGTTCTGCTAAATCACGGCATTGATTTTCCTGAATTTAAATCAGTTATCCCATCTTTGTATTACATTTCGCACTATACCACAATCCTGGAGCAGCCACTTGAGAGGACGAATTGTACTGGTCCTAGAGCTCATCGTCCAATCAGACATTAACAGATTGTGGACAGGTTTATTAGAGACCATAGATCTAATTTGAGGTTCATTATTAAATTTTTAATAAAACACATAAATTATTTGATAAGCATCTGAAATTATATTTCAATTTATTGTAGAAAGGTTCAGGAAAACGAGCGCTTGCCTTGTTAATCGAGGGTTTTGGGTTCGATTCCCGGTGGTAACCAGACAAAAATTACGACTGGGTATATTCAATGTGTAATGTGTTACATGTATGTATTTCTAAATATCTCAAGCCATATTTGTAAGTTTTTCGGCCTAAAGAAAAAATCTAGAGCGCAAGATCGAGGCGGCCAATTAATGTCTCCTTTTCGTGAAAAATTTCGATTAAATATATCTGGCAAAAGAGCAATTGTTTCCATTCCAGTAATAGCAACCACAACTTCGTTTTCAAAAAATGCGCTCCGATTACTTCACCAGCCCAATAACCACACCAGACAATGACTTTCGGTGGATGCATAGGTTTTTTCCGTTATTTCTCGTGGGTTTTCTTCACTAAAGATTCGACAACTTTGTATTGTTACAAGTCAACCCAGTTGAAAATTTGCTTCTGTATAACTTCCACCAAATTTAAAAACATTATATCACTCCATTTTGAATAATCAGAATGTGCCTACTATATAGCCGTGTATAAAAATAACATATGGCACTCTAGTACAAAAAATATAAATGGCGGCAAATTAAAAAAAAATACCTCAAATTGGGACGCCCTTTATAAGTACCTCCCTTCAAAGTAACAAGCAACGCGCTGATCAAGAGAGATCCCTTTAACTTTAAAGTGATTCTTGTAGATACTTTTCTGGACATAGAGGGAACTTGTTATAGTACTTCGTTTGTTCGATTACACGTGCTCGCATTAAATTTGGAAGAAACTATTGTCAGATAGATCAAAATATGCATAAATCTATATTCTTTCCAATTACAATATTCGTTCTAGGCAGTGTTTGTTAGGCTTCGATCCGTTTGAAGTACACTGGATGTGGAAAGCATTTGGAAATAATATAGGGTAGAGACATTTTAAAAGTTTTTTAAGTAGTCTCATATAGCCGGTTTATGATTGGTTTAATCCTCGGATAAGTAATGCATTCGGAACTGTAGAACTCCAGAAACCAAGTAAATTAGGCTAAGGGAACTCACCTTATAACTTCACATTTAACAACAGAATATAAAGAATGAACACATCCATATTATTTAACATTCGTTTTTCGAAAACCCTGTTGGAAATTTGTCAACATGCATGTGAATATTTTTTTGCGAAAGACCAATGACTGTCAACGTTTAACGACTAGTGTGAGACATGTTATATACATTTTTTCTTTCATGACAATGTCCTAAGTGAAACTATGAGAATGTAGTGAATGTATGAGAAGTCTTCGACTAAGTGAATGTATGGGAAGTCTTCGGTGCTTCCCATTCTGTTTCTCATATGAAAAAATTTTCATTTCGATTCATGTTCTCTGGCTGTGACGACATTGATATTATTTCTATTTTTTGATTGGCGTAAGCTTATTTAACATTTTGTAATTTCGGAAAATTTTGACACAACCAAATTTTTTTTATATTTTATGTTCGACAAAAAGGCATTCGTATATTTGGAATAACAACACGTGGCCGGAAAAACGATTATGATATTTTTTAAGGCGCCAGGATATCTACATTAAAAAAAAAAAACATTTTTATTACGTGTGCCCCACGATTCATTTCAGATATATCACTTTACAATTCATACCTGAAATGTGATATGATTACACATATGATAGTTTATGACTTCTCATATAGGACTCATCCCAGACATGTATTAAACGATTCATCTCAGACTTGTCACAAATGAAAATAAGTCCCATTCGCTAATAAATGTCTATATACGTGTCACGTTTGACTGTCGCTGATGAGTCATTGTTGTGACGTCAACGATTTTCCTGCTGGAAATCCTTTCAAATAATTGATAGTTTTGCGCGTTTACCGACGAGAGCAACGAGAAGCGCGATAGTCTTCGAAGAACTAATCTTCGTTATAAATTAAACTTCAAAAATTATTTGAGTGTTTTTCTAAAAGGGATTCGTCAAACATAAAATTAAAAAGTAAAAATAAATGATCGGATCAATTTGTCGTGGTTTTTATTGTTTGACCTACGCTCCCCACCTGACATTAGAAGTGAGTTACATCATTAATATTCGCAGTTTGCTAGTGGAGACTCGCAATATAAAACTCTAATAATATCGGCAAAGCTTGATGTTATACAATATTTTGACATTCCGTAAAAAATAAAATGGCGTCAATAGCATTTTAGTGATTCGCGTCGTATGATAGCGATTTCGCTGTTTCATTATTCAATGTGACATTTCGATGAGGTGGCGCTGTTGAATATCAATAAACGAATGATTTGCAAATGTAAAATTTATGTCACGTTGTAGCCGATGTCATATTAATAAAAATCGTACCATTTATGATAATTGTAATGATATAAATTATATCAGTTGGAGATGCTAGGTAAAGTAAACTTTTTTAAAAAATATTTTTTGTGAATAACAAGTTCCCTACCACGATATTTGGTGTTTTAGCATTCATTGAAGGTGAATGAGAGTTATTCATTACATATTTTACATCCAACAACGAACTACAGAACTCGTGATACGGCCGTAAACCCTCTCAAACCTTGATGGTACATTGATATCGGAAATGAGTTATCGGTCTTGTGAATATTTTATCTGGTAAAATCCGACGTGGTTCTAATTTCAATCTCATTTGTCTCATGTAACATTTGGTTAGATGAAGTGAAATAATCAAGAAATCATCAATTAACAATTTTTTTTTCTTCCCGGATTGGAAACAAATTCACTTCAAACATTTTCAAAACGACTTTAAAAGTTATTAGATTATATGAGTGTTTCGAGGCCAGCCAATGTGTACCATGTTTGATTTACACGTGGATGGTAAAGACAAAAAATCGTCATATTTTTGAGATTTTCATAATAAGTCGGCAAACTTTAGGTCGTTAGTTTATTAAGCCTACCAATAATTGTGGATATTATAACATAAATCATCAATCCTGCTAAACGAATTATTATTCTTGATGAAGACTGTTGTGGCGTCAGTAAAGATTCAGAAATTGCCAGAGAATATAAGATCGATTTACATAGTATGAGTGCGATAGGAAAGCTCATTCATTTTACGAAAGCTTCAGATCATTGGAAATAAGTTATAAAAATCACACTATCAATTAACATTAGAAGTCGTTTTCGTTTTACTACTTCTAAAGGTTCTACTCCACTAGAAAAACTCATGAAATTTTACAGATAGTATAAAAAGGAAAAGAGAAAAAAGTCCGAAACTCTATGTAATAGAAAAAGTCAATGCTTTTTTTAATTTTTTTCTATAGCCAAATTTTAAGAAGAAATATTGACAGCACCCAAAAACATGACCAATAATAATTTTAAAAAAAAACAATATTCTATTAATTCGGTTAGTTTTACATCTGAAAATTATCTAAAAATTAAATATTATTAATACCCATAATAGAATTATATTTTTTAGTATAGTTTTCGTAAAAATTAAAAACGTCTCTCTCTACCAAAAAAATATCATGATTTTTTATTTATAGCAAATTTTTAAGGAGAAACTCTGACAGCAATTGCAACTTAACCTAGAAAACATGATACATTTTTTCTTCTTACATTGTGAATTAAAAATTAAAGTGATAACCTACAAGTATTGTTGGATCCAATGAACAGTATCCTTAGTAATGAAGACGAAAATAATGTTCAAGAAAGTACAAGCCAGCAGAATAATCGTAAAAAAAATTTTGGACTCGTCCAAATTATTTGGAGCGAAACCGCTCTGGCACGTTTGGCAAATTTTTGAACGAACTTCTCTCTCTCTCTCTGGCACTATATCCCATCAAGGGATTTGGCCGCCTCAAATGAGGTTTCATAATCATATTTTCATTTCGGATAATGAGTGATTAATTCATTGATCCTTAACCAGCCGTGAAATTTTTTCACCACCAGGAATCTAACCCGGGACCTCCGGTCGCTGGAGCAAGCATGCTGACCACTTTGCCACCGGGGCGGCAAACGAACTTCGACAAGACCTAAAATTGTTTCATAGTTATACTCGCATGACTAAATTTGATGAATTGCTGTCGATGGTCGGGAATAATTAAGAAAGTGTGTTGGGAGAACCGTTGAGCCCTGTTTTGATTCGCCGTGAAGTTACGATACGTATTATTTGAAGTTATATGTGAAAATAAGTTGAATACATAATTTAAAACTGTTACTTTTTTGTTTTAATGCTTTAGGCATCTTGTCATTGATGAATCCTAAACCAGCATTATTGGTCTTGCTTATAAATGCTCTCAAATAGACATTCATCGTATTGTAAGCGAAACAACATAGTGCATAACATCGGTTCTTCAAAGCAAAGCATTCCCAAAAATACCCACGGAATATTTCAAAACCGTGGCATGTGGAAATTCCCTCATTGCGTAGGAGCAATCGACGAAAAACACGTCACAATTCAAGTAAGACAAATAAACATTTTAAAATTCAATTAGGTGTATATAATATTTTATATTGTATTTTAGGCGCCTAAAAAATCTGGATCCGAATTTTACAATTATAAGAAAACCTCATCCATTCTATTAATTATATTACAATATGTGACCATAAATATAAAATTTATAATAATTTCAATGATCACTTTTTTTATTCCTATATGTATGTACATATTTTAATTAGAAATGAAAATGTTACTTCGCTATAAAAATATAGTATTTAACCATAAAATTATTTTAGTGTGTGAAAAATATTTCTCATCATACACAAATTTTATGTATATGGGTTAGTGAGGCTCCTATAAAAAGTTCTCGATTTGATAATATTTATAATTTGTATAGGAGTCTACACTACTAAAGACTCAAATATTTTTCTACTGAGAAGGTTTTTTGTTTCATTCAACCACATTACATTTTCTCTAGTGGAATTTCTGCTTAATAAACAGTACAGCTTGCAACCAACGCCCGCAAAGCTCAATATTTCTTTTTTTTTTTACAACAAACTCCAAACATTTGCAACCCGCATTTTTATAACTCGTTCTAAAACCAAGATAAATAGTGTTCACACAGTGATAAACTGTGAGCCACATTACACTAATACAATTCAATTCGTGGTCGAACCCACCCAATGGTTCAAAATTTGCAATAGATATTTTTGTATTGAGGTGTGAAATCTACTTTTTTCTACATGAATAAAATTGTTATCAAAGTAAATGTTAGTGGGAACTATTGATTAACAAAACACCCACTTCCGGTTTCGACCTAAACTCACAGAGTAAAAAATATTTTACATAAATTTCTGTAAAAAAATATAAAACATAATTTACCATAATAATTAGGCGAGCTTGTAAACCTAGTGAAATAAAATTCCATTTAAAAAATTTCATAATAACAATATTTTAAATTAACTATGTACTCGTACATAAACAATTTTCTGTAAATTCCAGAAAATTTCATTAAATAATTAACAATTTAAGAAATGGGAAGAATTTCGCTTCTGGCGAATTATTTTTCTGGGAATTAATTTTATGTTTCAAATTATTTATTTTGTATAGTACTTCATACGTATTGAATGTTTAAACATAAACCCCGTATTTTTTCGAAACTAATGTATGAGCAGTAATATATCAATTTATAACTAGTCATAGCAAAACTAAACTTTTGCCTTGTTTATCCATAATAGTGAAATTACAAAATACCAAAACCGATGTATGTAATTCCGATTTTGATTTTTGTTTTCATAAACCCATTTGAAGGTTGTTTACGCTAACTTCTTAATTTTCCATATTTGAAAAATGCATAAGAAATTATGTATTTCACAATAAGCAACGTTTATAATAAAAACATGTTTACTAAGAAGGCAATAATTTCGATTTTTATATTAAAATAAAAAAAATAAATGTTCCTACCTTTTCTCGAAGCATGTCTCGTATGCGACCGGCTTGACTTTTTGAACGATGCAATTCTAATTGTAACTCGAGGCATCTTTCTTGCCAATTTATCTGAAACCATAAAATTGGATTTAAAATTCAATACATCGATGTATAAAAATAATAAACTTACTTCTGGAATGCTTTGATGATAACTATTTGATGAGTGTGCATCTAAATTATCGTTTGAGGTATTAAAATTAGGCCATGGTGCATCATTATCTAACGCAACTAAGGCTGGATTAGCAATTAAGGCTGCATTAGGCCTTTGAGGTACAGCAGGCGGTTGACGTGAACGCTTTGGTAATAGTCGAGGACTACTTGGCGTTGAACGCGAACCTAATAATAATCTAGATGTTTGATTATCGGTAAATAAATTTGATTTTGTACTTTGATTCGATGACGATGATATTGATGCGGCCGAACTACATGATATTTGATTATTTTGCTTTGTTTGATTCTTTTGATTACTTGAAACGGCTGACGATGATGTCGTCGATGACGATGATGACTGACCATATTTTTTATTATTTTCTTTTTGCAGTTGCTGTTGAAAATCACTTAGGCACGATAGAGATTCAAATATTTGTGATAAACGCTTTGTCGGACTATCGTCAGACATATTATTATTGTACAACTAATTATTATATTTTTTCTTGTCATTTCTGGAAGTAAAAATAATTGAAATCAAAAATATATACATCTACATAACAAAGTTTCTAAACATATATAAGTATGTATGTATGTACTACTAAATTACTGAAATGGATCTTGAAAACATGCCACCAAAATCTGTATTTATTTATTTATTTATACTCCAATCACCTACTAAAGAATCAGAAATGATAAAAAAGCAAAAAGTAGGTATATAGTTATACCTTTCAACCTCCATTATAATCATAATTCTAATTTATTTGGTTAACCATAGGGGACCTCCCTGACAAAGAAAATCAGTTCTGTTGAACTAAAATGTATTTTTCATTCCTTTCGACCAAAAGCAACACCTCACTAGCTCAAAAATCGAAAGCAAAATGCCTCAGTACAGTCTAGCATAAACATAAGCCCCCAAAATTTACTATTCCATAAAAATATGGCTCCTTACCACTGTACTCAACAAAATGCACAGATTGCAAAATATGCCCCCTAGAAAATAGACGACTTCTCTTGGGCGCGGCTTTTATTGATAAGGTTTTTTTTTACTTGGTCACATTGATTCAGCTTACATTTTGGAAAACATATCAATTTATGTGCCATGTAGGACATTTCGAAACCAAGCATTTTTAGCACTAGAACACCATTCTACAAACTATGGAGAAAAATAATCCTATTAATGGGTTGTCTTAACATCATCGATGACATATTTGACTTTAATTTATCAAACAACAACTTCAAAAGTATCATAAAGAATTATTTTTTAAATTTTTAAATGTTAAATCAAAATGTTTAATTTTATTTTACGTTTTAATTTAATTTTTGTTTTAAAGTGATTGTTTTGTTTTAAATCTGAAATCATCACCCCCACAAAACAAATTTCTTTAAAAAAATAAAATAAAAAAAAATTAATAAAAATAAAAATAAAAAAAAAACAATAAAAATTAAAATAAAATAAAACAATGACCCAAACGAAACCAACCAATTGCATGACCGCCGAAAAATAAAAGGGAGGCTCAAAGAAGTTTTACTGTTTGAGAACGCCATGAACTTTTTAACGAAAAGTGTAGCTACACAAATTAATGAAAAGTATAGCAACGAAAGTGTAAATAGCAAACCTTTACTAAAAAAGATTATCAAAAATATATATGTATAATACTTCTAGTAAGGCTGGGGTAATTAAAAGGTTAATGCTTTATAAGTTTGAAATGACATATGTGACACAATGGCCGATTAAACAATCTCGGGGTGTCACCATGTGCGGACATATGCCTTCTACTAGTAGATGACTTACGGTGTTCAAAGCGGTTACCCAAATTGAAATAAATAGTTTTGGTGGTTTTGGCCACACAAGTTTTAAGATGTAAAATTTAATTTAAATTCAAATATTCTTCAAAATACCAGACACACGCCGATACCAGGAATCTGAGAGATGTTACCAAGTGTGGGCATATATCCCTTAATAAAAGACGGATTTAGCTAACAATATTAAAATAAAAAAATTTGCGGTGTCTCCATACAAGTTTTAAAGCGTAAAATTCTTGAAATTTTCAAATATTCGTCAAAATACCCGCTACACTATGGCCGATTCCAATTTTAGAGATGTTACCAATTGCCGGCATATATCGCTTAATATAGGACAAATGTAGCTGTTTAAAACAGTTAACCATTTTCAAAATAAAGATTTGGGATGTATGTAAGTTTTAATTCATTAATTTCATAATAATTTAAATGTTCCTCAAAATACTTGCCACTATGGCCGATTCCAGAAATCTCAGGGGCGTTACAAGTGTGGACATATATCGTCTAATAATACACAAATTGAGCTGTTGAAGACAGTTAACCACATAAAAACATAAATATGTTGTGCTCCGCACAAGTTTTAAAGCGTATAATTTTTGAAAAATTCAAATATTCGTAAAGTACTTGCTGCACTATGGCCGATTTCAGGAATTTCAGAGATGTTATTAAGTGTGGACAAATGTCGACTAATAGTAGAAGCTATACTCAAAACAGCTTGAATGTCATGTAGGCAGTCTTAGTGTAAGTAAAATGAGCAATGTTTATTAGGGTTAATGTGGTTAATTGTTCCGATGAGCTACATCCGTCCTCTATTAAACGATATATCCACACTTGGCCACATCGCTGAGTTGCTGGAATCGGCCCTAGTGTAGTAGTTATTTTGACAAATATTTTTATTTGTCAAAAGTTATGCAATTTAAAACTTGTGTGGAGTTATCCAAAATCTTTTTATTTTAATGTAAAGAGTGTTCAAATTTGAGGTATATAGTCGGCCTTTTATATTTTTTGTACTAGAGTATCATATGTTATTTGACAGATGACAAGTTTCCGGTTAGTTAAACTGGAGAGATATACAATTGAATAACGTGTTTTCATTATTAAAACTTATTTTAAATATGGTTAAAGTTATTCAGAAGTTGGAAGACAATTTCGTTCAAAATATTGTAGACAAAATTAGCCTGATTGTGGTTGTCGTGACGCTTTAAAAACGACACGGCAAAGTCGTGTCGTGAAGTTTTTTATTTTGCATTGTGTAAGAAAAACGAAAAGACTTATTAGTATTGCTCCAGTAAAACGAAATCATGTCGCAATTTTGTGAATTTCCTCATTTAAATTATCGATTGTGAGTTGTAATAAATTATAATCTGTCAAAATAAATATGGCGTCATGTCAAATTATTTTTTGTGAACTGTTAAAACCCGTTTTTTACCATTGTTCCACTTTTCAACGATCATGTATTCACTATCTTACAGGAATGACATCTATATTACAGTAGGACTATATGAAAATAATATCCCTTTTTCAACTAAAAAAACAAAAAAATGACTCTATTAAAGTACAAACCACACAAATGTGTGAGTAAAAAACCATAGTATGTAATGGCGTTTTTGATAAAAACTTTCGCTTGATTTCAAGTACAACTAACACAATTGTGTGTATAGTTATAGAGTTTTTTTCGAACGGAAATAATTTTGAAAGAAATACACAAATATGTAAGTTGGTGCAAAACACATACAAAAATAAATTTTTGGCATTGTACTTTTAGCGTACCCACAAATTGTGTTAGTAAATCACAAAAGTGATATACCACATGATTTATATTTTTGAGATTCCCCTTTTACAAAATGTAATGTCACTAAAATTTAGTCTGCATGTTGGGTTTTTTATTGCTTTGAAAAATAATAAATAAATATTTAAATAAAACAATTATTTTATTAAATTTGTGAATTAGTTAAACCTGAAAGTTGCCCAAAAAGGATATAATTAAAAGTAAGTGAAAAAGAGGTTTATTTACCCTATATTAACCGTAGTAACTAACTATTTTTTTCTAGATGACAAAAAAAATGTACACGTTGGCCGAAGCAGTGGCTGAAATGGAGAAATGGCAGGATGAAAATGAGGATGAACTCGAGTTGCCGGATATTACTATTTCACCTGCTACTGATTTCGGAGAAATAAGTGACGAAGATGTCCTGGACGTGAATAATATAATCGAAGATTTCCCTTATGATATTGCAGGTACAATGGAAATAATTTTGGATGATACAATTTTGGATGCTGATGCTATCTCGGACGAAGATGATTTAGTACCATTGACCCAACTATTACACCGTAACACTATACCTATATACAACAGTAAGTGGAATTTGCCTCAATCACAAAAAATAGAATTTTTGAAAAAACAAAAAAAAAATATTGAATTCGAGAGAAAAGAACATTTAAAAAACCTACTAGCTGAAAAAACGCCAATTGAATTATTTCACGAGTTTTTTGATGAATCTGTATACAACTTGATACTACAACAAAGTAATATATATGCTAGTCAGAAAAATGTTAGCAACTTCAACTTGACTCTTTCATATTTTAAACCTTTTTTTGAGAATCCTTTTGTTTTCTGGACATCATCCTGTGCCTCAACAAGAACACCTATATTGGTCGGTATCTTTAGATTTTGATTTTAAAATTATAAGAAATGCAATGCCACGAAGTATCTTTTTTAAAATAAAATCCAACTTGCATTTAGCAGATAACAATAAAATTGATGCTTCAGGCAAATTTTATAAAGTGAGAACATATATGAGCATGATCTCCAGTAATTGTTCGAAATTTGGAATTTTTTCGCCCATTTTATCTATAGACGAATCAATGTGGCCATATCACGCACGTCATAGCTGCAAAATGTTCATTCGTGCCAAGACTATTAGATTTAGTTACAAGATTTGTTACATGACCTATGCAGATGGATTTTTATATAATTTTTTTTCATATGGCGGTAAATCCGAAACTTTCAATCCAGAAAGAGGACTAGGAGAAAATGTAGTACGCAATCTTTTAGAAATTGTTGAACAGCCGGAGAACCATCGTGTATATTTTGATAATTTTTTCAGCTCGCGTAAACTGATGGCGGGTTTGAACAATGATGGCTATTTTGCAACGGGCACTGCCCGCGCTAACCGAACTGGAAAATGCCTGTTGCTGGGTTTAAAAGAATTAAAAAAAAAGAGAGAGGATTTTACCAAGGAGCTTTTGATGATTATAATCAATGTATTGGTCTAAGATGGAACGATAATTCCGTTGTAACTTTTCTGTCAAACTGCGACCCGATTGAACCCGTTGCCAAAAACGCTACATTCAAATACCTTGTCCTGAAATTGTGAAAGCTTACAATAAAGGAATGGGTGGAGTCGATTTATTCGATAGATTTATTTCCCAATATCGCATAAAAATTAAAGGGAGAAATGGTGGTGGCCTTTATTTGTGAATTGTTTGGATGCCGTATTTCCCAATGCATGGTGCTTACATAAGATGGTGTCTGAAAAAACTATGCCATTATTGGCCTTTCGTCGACTTTGGCATTTGTATCAACTACAACAGATATAAGCTATAATACTGAATTAATTGGGCGTATGACGGGGACGTCATTAGATACAACTCTTAGACTATCGAATCAGCGGCATGACATAATAAAGATAGCAAACAGTAAGCAAAAGCGCTGCCGTATCTGCAAAAAGAACACAACATTTCCCGATGCTCAAGCCATGGTTATGACATTCCACTTCATTTAAAATGTTCCGCAGTTTCACAACCAAAAATAATAAGCTGTATTACATAAATTTTGAAATTATTTGCAAATAAAAAAAAAATTAAATAGCGTTTTTACTGTTGTTCCATTTATGGAACATTCCATATCTCCAAAAATACCAGTCAAATCTGAATGAAAACTTGTAACTATATTTAGTGAATCAAAATACGTTAAAGTTTTAAAAATCGTTAAAATTGCTCCAGTGATTTTATGGGCGGTATGAAACGGGTTAGAAGCGTAATTCCGCCGTATATATAATTCCGTTTATTTATAAATACATAAAATTCGTAATTATTCTAAATCATTACTAGTCTGTACGAGAATTGGCATACTCTTGGTCGAATTAAAAAACTTGACCCAATGGAAATGGTTGTAATTTTGAATGAATTTCCGATTTTGATTTATCGGCTGAAATATATTTCGGTAGTCGAATACAGGGGCAGTGGAAGAAATCCAGCACTAAGCGGTAATATTTCAAGTGTTATTTGTTGATGTCAATGTCTTGCATTGAGACTACACCAGCTGTTCGTTCACAAATTGCCCGTGTTGTTAGATCGGTTAGAACTTCGTAATTTAAATCGTTGAGGGAGTTTTCCTGGGTTTTAGTAAGTTTTCTTGCGTTCATTCCACTAACCTCTCAAACTGAATTATTTGTTATTTTTCTAAAAATAAAATAAGTATTTTTTCGAAATCGATCTACTAAAATAATTTGTTGTTTTATTTTAATTGGTTTTCTATTGCATTTTTAAAATTATAATTTTAAGAAAATGTCAAAACATTTTTATGATTGCATGTTGTATACGAATACACAACGACAAATGTCGTGTCGCAAACGACATTCACAATGCAAATTTTCACAGTCGTTCCTAAATTTACGTCGAAACGACAACCACAAAAAGGTTGAATGCTCCGATAAACCGTTTTATTAAACTAATCATTGATAAATTTGAAGAAACTGGTTCAGTTCAAGATTAGAAAAGCAGAATTTATCACCAGTGGCCGTTAAAGTGAAAATATTGCAGCTGTTAGCACAAGTGTTGATGAAGAGCCAAGGATGTCAATTCGTCGTCGTTCACAGGAACTAAACCTCAAACCAACACTTTGTTCAATATTTTACACAAAGATCTTCATGTAAAGGCTCACAAAATACAGTTAACACAAGAACTAAATCCAAATAACCACTTCGGCAATTCGTTAATTGGGCCATAGAAAAACAAGAATAAAATGAGAATTTTTTCAAGCAAATTATCTTCACCGATGAAGCTCATTTTGAAATTAGCGGGTATGTCAACAAACAAAACTGCCGCATTTGGACTGAAAAAATTCTAGAGAATTGTTAAGTGTTACTTAAATGACATCCTTTTCCATTATTAACCGGAAATAATGTACTTTAAATCCAATAAAAATAAATAAAGATTTCACACAATTTATGTCTTTTATTTAAAATTTAAAAAGAAACCTCAAATTTGAACTCCCTTTAGTTAACTGCCAATTTGTCTACTGTTAGAGGACATACGAGGGTCGATCAATAAGTACCTGTGTTAGGAATGAAGACGTAATTTTTAAAATTTTTATTTTTTTATTTTTCAACATAATCTCCTTTTAGGTCGATACACTTTCTGCCATTTCTTTAACCTCTCGAAAAAATACGATTTCTCAAACTCTTCAAAATAAACTGCTGTCTCGGCGATCACCTCCTCGCTTGAGCTGAGTTTTTTCCTCAAACCCATGTTTTCATGTTGGGGAACAGAAACAAATCGTAGGGAGCCATGTCGGGCAGGTTTGGTGGTTGCGGCAGTAATTCGTACTGTAGTTCATGCAACTTCGCCACGATAATTCCGGATTTCAATTTCGAAAATTTCTGCAATCGCGACACCCATCGGACCGACGACTTTCTCACACTTAACTTATCATTTAAAATATTAATTGCTGTTCCGTACGACATGCCTACGGCCTCTGCTACTTCGCGCACTTTGTTTCGGCGATAAGGGAGAATCATGTCGTGGATTTTTTAAACGTTTCCCTCGGTAACAAAGTCTGCCGGGGGGCCTGGCCGATCATCTCATAAACAAATGTACGACCACCTTTAAATTCGTTGAATGAGTATCTCACGGTTGTCATAGATGGTGAAGGGTCCCCATTAAGATGGTCCTTGTTTGTATGGAGCTAAAAAAATGTTGAGATATCTAACGGGACACCCCCTAGAAATGTGAGGTTATGCTAAAAACTTAAATATTGGGTCAATTGAAGATGGTTTAGACGTAGCTACTTGAGCGTGAAGTTCGATAAAAACGGAATTTTTTTCAATTTTTCACTTTCAAACGAACAGAAAAATTATTTAAAATTCTCGGCCTAAATAAAAATTGTGATGAATAGAAGAGATAATTACCTTTCCAAACATCAAAGATATCAAAATCGGCTAACAAATAGCGAGTTTATTGCCAATTTTCGAAACTAATAAAAATCCAAATAATAATCGTTTTTTTTAAATCCTGGAATTCAAAATTACAAAAAAAATGAGGTATAAATAACGAATAAACAATGAAATGTTTTATGATGTCATAACAAACCGTATGAGTCATAACTAAACATAGCTGTGTTTTATGATGTCATTATCATAAAACCCAAGTTAAGTCCTTATGGACTCAATCGTTTTATCAGTTATTTTAATTAAATCCACCTATCGCATTAATTATGACCTGCTATGGCTGATTATGTTTCATTGTATCATATAATATATAAAAAAAATATTTGCAAATTAATTTCAGTTTAAATCCATCCTTCGAAAAAAGGACACAAATTTGTAATAATTAAATCTAGTCCGTTTAACAATTCTATTAATATTTTAAAGGAATTGAGAAAATGGCAGCTAATTTACGGTCTACTACAGAAATTTATCTTCTTGGCCATGAGTACTCTCAAATTATTAGTACTTTTTACCGTCAAAAAAGCAAGGGTTGTCTTTTTCACAATCTGTATTGTAAAATTAACTATTCGTGAAAGTGCTGGTCCGACAATTCAGGAAGTGTCTATTTTTTGGTCATAAGCACGAATTCCATTGAAAAAGGAACAACATTCCATTGAAAAATTAGAATAATTGCATGGTGAGCTAAAAAATCTTCTAAAGAATAAAAATAAACAGTTAAAAGTTTACCGTGAAAGAGAAATTGCCTGTTATAGTAAACTGGATGATATTTTCGATATCGCACATACCAATATCTTGTTTATGATGACCAGTGAAGCCAACAAGCGATTCATCTTGTCGCAGCATGAGAAAACCCGTCCCGGATATTTGGCTGGAGCTAGACAATATGAAATTTGAAAAGAAAAGCGGAAATCGGATCGTATGGAGGCAGAAAAAAATCCTAAACGAAGACACCTTGAAGAAAAACGTAAATCAATTCCAATAGACCCACAAGCATTATTTTCGTCATCGGAGAGTGACAGCGAAAGGATCTCTGATAACAACATGGGCTTCGAAAATATTGATTTGCCCATGCTAAGCGCAAAAAAAATCCCCTAGAGGAAGCAAATGTTTCATTACTCCTACAATATTGTCAGCTTTAGAAAAGTGGATGATTACTGATCGTGTAGCAATGCATTAAATCAGTGACCTTGCCGAAAGTCTTAGACATTCTATTGATGAACTCGTTTTGAATCGAACAACACTGAGGCGTCTTTGTGAAACAAATAGAGTAGAAATAGCAGCATTAGTTCAATCGACTTTCAAGTTTACAACAGGCGTAGTACATTGGGATGGAAAATTGCTTCCGGAGTTATCTGGAACGGAGACCGTTTGTCTATAGAACAATTATTGAGCGTTCCTAAAATATCAAGATCAACTAGTTTGGAAATGGTGGAGGCTGTTTCGAAAAGCTTAATCGATTGGAGAGTAGCTGATGATGTCGTGTTGGCTTGCTTTGATACAACATATTCAAATACTGGATGATTAAATGGAGTAGCTATTATTTTAGAACAGAAAATGGCTCGAAGTTTATTATATCTTCCTTGTCGACATCTCGACAGATTTTGTTACTCCAAACACTGGAGATTTTTTAAAACGATTCAAGATTTCCACAGATTTCTTAAACAAAGATTCGGATATGTGGCCTCAGGATGATAATTTCAAAAACGGAATGAAGATTATCAGTCAAATAAAAATCGTAAATGATATCGTAGAACGTGGTATTAATACAAGATTTAATTAACAAGAAATGAAGATAACATGCCATATTTACTACAAGTCGTAAAAAACTAAACAGAGAAGTTTTCAACATATGTATACCAAAACATCCTTAATGGATAGATCATCCTTGATTGATTACATATTTTCATCATAAAAATTAATTCATAATATCATTGTATAGAAGAAACATTATGCATTTATTATAAAAAAAATAGTCATAATTTGTCTAGTTTTTGTATTTTAGTAATTTGATAATAATTTCGATATTTGTTTACCCATTTTCGATATCGTGTAATTATCTCCAAGGTAATTCACCACAATTTTCATTTAGGCTGAGAAAAATTTTTAAATAATTTTTCTGTTCGTTTAAAAGTGAAAAATTAAAAAAATATCGTTTTAATCCAACTTAGCGCTCAAGTCGCGACTTCAAAACCAGATTCGATCGACCCGATATTTTTTCTGTTTAGGTTTTTAGCAAAAAATCACATTTCTACGGGGTGTTCCGTTAGATATTGGAACTTTCGAAAATAAGGTCCACCCTAGTCCCCAGAGTCAGCAACCAACTTTGCTTTTATTCCTTGGCATGTTTCCCATACAAAAATAAAAAGCGAATTACGGATATTGATTTTTTTTCATTTTATTGAGAAACACGAAACACGATACAACTGGCTGCCAAATAAAAACTAACCTATGAACTAGACGGAATTTAGTAGGGTGTCGTTTGATAGATGTTAATGTCAATTTCCCTGATTTCAAACACATGTATGTCCACACTTGGTAACATTTATGAGATTCCTGGAATCAGCTATAGAGTTATTCTATTTATTTATTTCAATTTGGTGAATCGCTTTGAGCAGCTTTGAGATTGTTTAATCGGCCATAGTGTCATATACATATGTGATTTGAAACTTACAAAGAATTAGTTTTTTAACAACCCCAATCTTTAGATTAGAAGTATTCGTCCCAATATCAGATCTGTTGGTACATTTTCTGCTATAAAAAGCAAAGAAACTGACTAGGGGCCTTATTATGAGATTTTTTTGATATCGTAAAATCCGTTCCACGCGTATATTATACTATTATTATGAAATAAAAATCCAAGTTAGCGGATTTTACGACAAAATTCAATTGTCATATCCGACAGCTAGTTAGATGACGGATATCGAAACATACGTACGAAAAATAAATTAACTAATAAAATATATATAATTAGATATCTTTATTAAATTATTTTTAACAAATTTAAATATGTAATGTGATACCTATATACTGAAAATTTTGATAAGTCGATTTGTACAACAATTCAAAACACTTATTTCTTTTATAAAGGAAAATGGTTCCTTTTTTGAAAAGGAACGAAGGCTTATTTTGATTCATTCAAATTTGACAGTTGAAGCACTTAATTTTATAATAGGAATATCCGCCGCAGATTAAATTTTACGACGATGTCGTAATCCAATGTCGTGTTTCATAATAGGCCCCAAGTTCTCTTCAGACGATTTTAACAATTATTTTTCGTTTAATAGCAACGGCCAACGACCCAGCACTGTGTCTGACACAAACATTAATTCTCCTGATGCTCAGGGAATTTTCAGCATTAGAAATATTGATTTTGCTGAGTTTATATACAGCTTTTAACTCGTTTAAATCTAATGCAACTGGTATCGATGAAATACCTATAAAATTCCTGAAGTTTTTTTTTGCACCACATTGGCTGTCATATATTGCATGTATTTAATGGTTTAATAACGTTTTCCATTTTTCCATCTGAGTAGAAAAATTCAATAATTGTACCTATTCCTAAAAAGAAGATACCTACTAATCTGATTTTCGGCCTATTAGTTTGTTACCGGCTTTGTCTAAGGTATTTGAAAAAATACTTCAATTACAAATTTTGTTATTTATCGAATCCGTCAAACTATTGTCGAAATTTCAATCAGCCTACGGACTTAACCACAGTAATAGTACTGCTTTACTTCATATCAATGATGATATCTGCCGTGCTATTGGCAAAGGTATGACATGCGTTCTTGTATTGCTAGATTTCAGCAAAGCATTCGACCAAATTTATCATTCAATTCTGATTAAGAAATCGCATTCATGTTTTAAATTCATAGTGTCGGCTTGTCGCTTAATTGTGTCTTATCTGCTGGATCGCTCTCAATCAGCCATCTATAATTTCCAACAGAAAATATAATTTATTTGCTGATGACTTTCAAATCTACAAATATTGTCGGCCTACGGAGATTTCGAATTCCATCACTACGGTGAATTTAGATATTGAACTGATAACACAGTGGTCAATAAATAAAAAAATTGGATTTGAACAGTGGTAAAACGCAAAGCATCATTATATCTTCTACAAATCGTAATACGGACTATTTCCCTAAAATTCATGTTAATGGATTAGATGTTGATTACTCCAATGCTGTTTGTGTTTGTAATTTGGGCTTAAATTTTGATAACACTGTTTGCCGCAGAGTTGTGTTATTATTGAGAATGTTGTGGTCCACTACTATATGCTTCGACTCTAAAACAAGACTCCAAATTATAACTCCACATCTTATATATGGTGACGTTGTTTTGTTTGAATTAAAAAAAAAAGTATTTCATTGAACTTCAGCCTATATTTAATTCATGTTTAAGATATACCTTTGGCTTAAGGAAATGACCACATTTTCCCTCTCACTAATTCCTAGACAAATCTTTGAAAAATTAACAACCTCCTTCAATCGCAACAATCATCTCTTGGTGCCTACTATTAATAGGTGTAAGTTTATGAATATATGCAAATATGCATTTAGATGATTTTTTTTAGTAAAGGTTTGCTATTTACAATTTTTCGATGCTACACTTTTTAGTAGTTACACTTTTCTTTAAATTGTGTAGCAACACTTTTCATTAATTTGTGTAGCTACACTTCTCGCTAAAAAGTTCACTTCGGTGTGTTTAAGTTAGCTTTACAGCCAGCGAAAGGTAGAATCAACAGTAGATACAATTTAAGAGATAATGTTCAACTTCGCCCGTGTAAATTATCGACAACTTGCTGATTTTATTCGTCCAGTACGCCTATTTTGATCCAAAAATAATGACAGGAGAGAAGAATTACCGGAACGCAATAATGTAGAAAATATGTATTTTTGTATTAGTAACACACAAATTTGTTCGGACGTCGCGCCACACCATTCGCAATGTTTTTATTTTAGGTTAATAATTTTATATTTTGTAAATTAACAAATTTTATATTTTATAAAAAAAAAAACAATTGTAAAATATTTCGTGTTCAATAAAATGACACGTAAAAAATAAACTCACTTTCCTCAAAATTTAGCATAATTTTGCTTTTGTCAAATTCCCCATCTAGATACCATGGGAAAATGTCACAAAACAGGAGTGGAAGTACCAAAAATCCTAACCGATTCCACCCGGTTCGATAAATTTTGATGGCTATGGTCACAAAAACAACACACATACATGCGTAACAAATGACAGCACACTTATTCAAAATTGTGTATTATACATTGTATACGTATACACAAATTTGTGGTTTCGTCTCCCAATTCTGGATCAAAATAGGCGTTCAGGAGTTAGAAACGAAGCGAGCTTAAAGGCGGATTCAGTGTTGCGTTCTTTCGTCCGTTCTGAAATTTTTTTAAACCAATTTTATTGGTTAAAACTGACGTTCTTTTTCTTTTGAATTTTTTTCAGCAACTTTGTTTGACTTTAAAAAAAAAATCAGAAGGAAGGAACGAACAAACGCAACACTGAATCTGGCTTAAGTAACCCGAACTGAATGGAATTTCATTTTTACTTTTACAGTAATTCAAATAAAGTTTATTAATTGCGATTATTTCGAAACAAACTATATATTCCACAGACATTTAAATTAAATACAATTGTCTAGTCTAATTTTATTATAATCTCCGCTATCTTTTTATTTTATTCGTATTTTTATATTGGATAAATTCAATTTTATCGTCGAAAAAAGTGGTACGAGATTACTTTTACATTGGCTACACTTTTATGTATGTATTTTAAAAATATATTTAAATTTTAAGAAAAGAGTAAAACATGAATATACAATAAAAAGGAAATACTTGTAGTTACGCTGAATGATAAATACATAATTAATGCATAGAGTTGTATGTTAGTTTGATAAATTAAATCGTATCGCATACGTTTGAGACGTTTATATAAAAAAATTATAAAGTACATAATGTTACATGGGTAATAAGATGAGGAAAGTACGGAAATATTGTAATAAATAAAAATTTATATTCAGGTAAGAACAATAAAGAACATAGAAAAGGGCTAGTTGACATGCAAATGCCTCGGCGATAAATTAAAATTAATTCTAACTAAGTAAATTATTTTTTTTTTACAAATATTTATGTGTTTTGCACATGGCATTCGGGTCCTTACATATTATACGTAATATGTATTGTACAATTTATACAACATAAAATTTAATCGAGATAAGAAAGTCAATTAGAAGAAAGTGAGCACAAGAAAAAGGATATATAATTTTTTTAAATTAATTTTAAAAATATTTTAACAACATTTAAGAAAATAATTGGCTCTGTTATGTAAGTATTTCCGACTAGCAAAAATAAATGTATATACGTCACATTTTATTACATGAACTGAATCAAATTGATTTTTCAAATATAGACATTAGAAACAGAATAAGCAGCAACTCTCATTTAGAATTGTATGTAGGTCTACGTACAGCAAACGATGTATAATCATATTGTGCAAAGTATATAATCGCACAGAATAACGAAACAATCTAAAATTGCATGATTTTACAAATCTACACAAATAATAATTAAATTAAAATGTATTGAAATAATTTTAAAGTAAAATAAAAATGAAATCCAACCAACGTCTAATTGATATAATTAGACTGTAACTACTTCAATGCATTCTATAAGTTGTATTATAAATGAAAGAAGTTTAGGATTTGGAACTTAAATCCATATGTACAATTAGTAAACACAACGAGAAGAATTCCGGATCTTAAGATGGTAATCGTCTTTAGTAAACATACTTTACATATTTCTTAAAAATCTATTTCTAATTGCTTTCTTTCCAAGTATTTAAAAAATAATAAGTAAAACTTTCGCTTCTAATTGCTGCATCTGAATATATTCCTCCAGGCGAGCGAAACATAATATATAGAACACAATACAAAGCGCTTTCCTGGAAGGTAAATATAATTTCTCATTATGTAGTATAAAAGGAAAATTTATGCTAATATGATGCCGGGGTTTAAAAAAGACGCAGTATAGAAAAATTTAATCCGTATTTAAGTTATTAATTTTCTATTAAATGGGAGTTAATAATTAACGAGCTTTCCGAAATTATTTTAATTTAATCTGCTTGAACGTGGATTATATATTAAAGGTTCAGCCTTTCATCTGACCTCCAGATACGGTTTAGAAACTAAAATAAAAGTAACGGGGGAAATATTTTGTTGTTGTGAATACTGTAGGTACATAAAATATTTTGTTAAGACAAATCAGAAAAGTCTTATTAAAAGTTTTAGAAAAATGAAGATAAATTTATCAAATGTACTCAAGAACGAGAAAAATATTAAACTAACGAAAATATTTCATTTTCTTTGTCCTCCATTCCAAATAATAAATCCCCTCGTTTTTTTTATTTTTGTAGAAATTCTTTTAATTTTTCGCGAGAGGAACAAAAAATCAAAATTATTTCAAAAATTTTAATTGATGTTAAGAAAAATTTACACTATTATGTATACTCCTAATTAATCAGCATCATTGTTTTAGCACCTTAGTGCCTCATTTCTCCCGAAATTGAATTTATATGATTGCCAGCACCGGCAAAATTGACGGTAATAATGTCATCGTTTCATTTAAATAGAATGAAAATTGCCTAATTTTCTCGGTGACCTATTCCAACTTTAAGTCATATGAAGGTTATCATCCCTAATACCATGGGTCGTTCACAATATATTGATATAGAAGTATCATTTGTACATTGGTCTTCTTGGCATAACCCCAAAGTCAGATACCATAGGCCCACACAGGTTTTAGTCTTTGATGTGCTCTTACCATCTTAGCTTAGTGTCAACGATCATGCCAATATATTTAGCTGTAATTGGATATGGAATTTGGTTTGAGTCAAGAACCCCAAGAATCCAGTTTACATTTTAATTTGTAAATTTGACATGTACTGGACAGTCACTTACTGTGTTGACTGCAATTTGAAGTTTGCTTGTTGCTCGGATATATATTTGCCAACCGCTAGGATAAATGTAACGGCTGCAAATGTTGCTACTGCGTAGTACCTTGAATATTCGGTAAATCTCTCGTACATAGGATGAACAAAATAGGTCCAAATACGCTACCTTGTGACAAACTTGCTGACATTCTTTTTGGGAGTAGTGCAATGTAGGATAAAATTGCTTAGGCAGGTTTGGACGCAGTTTAAATTCACGCCCTTGGTGCTAAAATTTTTTCAAAAGCTCGAGCTACATCTAAGAAAATACTGGAGCTTATCCCCTTATTCTTAAAAATTTCCCTATACCCAAATCGTGAGGAGGAATTAAACATCTTTATTTTAATCCATTGGCCAATAAATCCCGCGGCTGACACATAGTTGGCGCATCAATGAAAAATCATATGGTTTTAGAAAGTGCCGACCTTCAATCAACCCTATTGAAAATTTGTCAACATGCATTTGATTCACGAAAGACATAAATTTCATAGTTTTTTTATGAATGTGTATGAAAAAGAAAAAAAAATGTTTTGTCTATTTTTGGTGGTATGTTGACTAAAGAACAAGACATATTAGATTTCCAAATGACTTGTCCAAAGACTGTCAACGTTAGGCGACAAGTATGAGACATGTCATATACCGTTCTTCTTTCATGAAAATGTCTTAAGCGAAACATGTATGATGTGTCTTCGATGTTTCTCATTCTAACAAATACTTTTAAAACGACGTAGATAAACAATCGTGAGATAAAATTTACTTTTGTGTTGGGAATATAAATTATTTCGGTCCGTTTTCAAAAAGTGGCTCTGACTATAATAAATTTTTTATAGTGACAGCTGATTTCCATTGTTTCAGGTGGATTAGACATCTGCCGTTAACATTCAGTTTGTATTGCTTTGAGTTTCATACAAAACGTATTTTTTACGAAGTTGAATATGTCGGATTTTGTGATAACTAAACAGCATTTGCGGGAAGTGTTAATTTTTTGTTTTCATTGGAAAAAAGTGCAGCTGAAGCACATCGAATTCTTGTGGAAGTTTACGGTGATGATGCTCCAACCGATAAATCATGTAGAGAATGGTTTCGAAATTCGTATAGACGGAGAATTAGAGGCATTGCTCGATGAAGATCCCACTCAAAAGCAAGAGGAGCTCGCCGGTACATTGGGGGTGACCCAACAAACACTTTTCGTACGATTGAAGCCTATGGGCATGATCTAAAGCAAGGCAATTGGGTCCCTTATGAATTGAATTCAAGAGACGTGGAAAGGCGATTTTTTTCTTGCTAGCAGCTGCTTCAAAGGCAAACAACAAAGGGTTTTTTACATCGGATAGTGACTGGTGACGAAAAATGGATCTTCTACTATAACCCCAAGAGGAAAAAATACTACGCTTTACTCGGCCAATTGTTGCCATCGACCTCAACATCAACACCAAAGACGAGTATTCATGGTTCGAATGTTATGCTGTGTATCCAAAGAGGTGGGACCAAAGAGGCGTTGTGTACTACGAGATGCTATAATCTGGCGATTCCATTACGGACGAATTATGCAAAAAACAATGATTTTAGTAGTTAGCCTCGGGATTTATTGACCTCGACGAGTTAATTGGTAAATGTTAATTTTAAGGCTGTGTGCCAAACTTAAGGTAAATCGTTTACTAAGGTAAAACCCGGTTTTAGGACAGCTTTTTCGATCAGTTTGCCATAGAGTTTGTGGCAAATAATTGAATTTACCAAAAAATTTACTTTAAATTGACTTTTACTTTAAGTTTGACACACAGCCAAACTTAAATGGAGGATGTACGTATATTATGATAGAACAGACATGAAAGATGGGTCGGTCCATGAGTGCGACACTACGCACTGTTATGTTTGTGTTGTGTCTGTTATACATGTGTTGTGGAATAATGTTGTTGATTCTTGCTAGGTATTTCGAACGGAATCGATAACCAGCGTTCAATCGTTATTTTCAATGTTATATAAATCACTAGCAACAACCTCATCGTAAATCGGCAACTGAAAAAAAAATTCTAATCGGACGTTTATATAGAATACCTTGGTCTAATTGTGCCCACTCTCACGTAACCATCATTACCTAGGTAAACTTTTATCAGTCCTCCAACTGCGCAGCATTATAAAAGAAAGTTGATTTAAACTAATACCTATTCGCTTAGTTGAAAAAAAACATTGTTATAGTTTGGCTGTCGTTCGCCCTTGAGTATAGTTCCTCCAATAAGGCTTCCGATATGACTATACGATTTGCTCAGCCTACTTCCATCGTATTATGCTGAGTCCTCAGGTGATTAAATTTTTTTAAACATTTTTTTGACTAAATTATGAACTAAACTAAATTGCTCAGCAATTCACAGACATGCATAAGTGGCAGTAACATCAAACAAAACACGCCTAACTAATCGAAATACTAAATTTACGACTTTTCATGGATAAAGGAAATATTAAATTAAATTAAAATAATGGAAATTGCATTATTAGCAAATGATATTATAAACTACGAAACTCTTAAAAATAAAAAAAAATGTAAGAAATGAAATAAAGAAATGTTTAAAAATGACATTTGATAACTAAATTGAAAAGTTACCTCGCGAGGAGGCTTTTCGTTGGTAACCTGGCGGCGAATAGCGTAAGGTCACATCAAAAAAGTTTAGTTCATAATCGACCTGAGGCACACAGCATTAGTCTGGATTGTGACAAATACTCTAAATAATTTTCATTCCGTTTGTGTGTAACGAACCTTATGATCAAAAAATATGTGTGGTGAGTGCACCACGCATTCTAGATCTTCATTTTAATTGCACAGAAAGGGGAGGATGCCAGTATTGCTTCGATCTGCGTTGCTCTACGATACTCAGTTCGAACTTGAGTAATCTATATAATATAAGAAATTTTAGCACCATGAAAATTTCACACATTATCGGAGGTTCTCCTTTGAAAGTTTGGTTCATTTATTCCGATATACCTAGATTTTGTTTCCGGAATATGTGTTTCTTAATTTTCTTATCTCCTTAGCTAGAGGCTGGGGCTTCCTGTAACTATTACATTTTGTGTCAATATCTTTACTAACCGGGCATACTTGAACGTGATGTTTTCCGGCAAATCTAACGCATCTAGTCTCTCCTGGGCAATATGCCCGGGTATGGTTAAAATCGTATCACTTTTCGCACAGTGCTTGAAACCATTGACGCCCTTCGGAATTAAGCCGTGTAGCCAAAGCTGTACAACATTAATTTTCGAGACATTATATGAGTTTATACTCGGCTACCGCAACCGATTTCATGATCGATAGTATAGTGAAATAATATGATATTACAACGACCTTAATTGGTAGAGGTGATTTCCCTTTTGATTAAGCTGGTTGTTCTTGTTGATGATTAACTGGCTGCTAGAAATCTGTGTTGAATGTTGAGCTTTCTTTTTCTTGCTTGGTCTTTTATTCTACTTTAAGATACAATTTGTTGCTCTTTCTTATTCTTCTTCATTCGTATGGAATGGATTAATGTCATCATCGAATGCAGGTTTAGGTGATGTCTCTAGTGATGCACCTGTTTGAACTGCTTTTTTGAGTCCTTCATTCCCTTTCTTTAAAAATTAAATACTTTCAACTTAGCTGTAAATTCCTTTATTTCTCTTAATTGTTCACGTAGTCCAGCGTTTATCGTACTAAAAGATATTTTCATTTGAAGATTCTGGTAATCTTAATAATTTAGTTTCTTCCAACCAGGTTAACCAATGTTTAGCCCACCCAAGAATCCTTTGGCTGGCCTCCGAAGAGTGTGAATTTGGCAGCATCTCACGTATTTTTTGTACTCATTTCTTGTATTTCCCAAATAATACCACTGGCTTTTGGTCCCTGGAGGTACTTTGCTACTGCCGAAGCAGTACTCGGCCCTCGCGACGCTTAGGTCCTCCTTAAGGTGTAAACAGCCGAAGTCCTCTGAGTATCCTAGGCTGAGGGGCAGATTTATCCATAATAAACATAGAAAGGAACGAGGAAAGGGGGAATGGAAGGTTCATTTTATTCTGAAAAATTGTTAGGTCGAGCTAGAGCAATTAACAAGCAATTAACAAGTGTACGACATCTAACCTAATTATGCGCACATATAAGGTAGTTCCTGTCCTGTTAATCCAGATAAATGTTTGGGAGAAGCCATTCCGAAAATCCGAACCATTATTACTCACCCGTCTGACCACTACGATTATTTTGAAATTTCTTAATTAAGTTTGTAAAGTATTCTTGTCTAAGTATAATAAAAAATTTAATCATACCGGACAAATGCGTGGAAGAAGGCAGCTCGAACCATTATTACTCTCGGCTGAACCATACAATTATTACGATTCTTCTACGATAAAAAATGAAATTCATATCCAATAAATGTGGCTGAGATGCCAGCACCGACCATTAGCAATCCTGTCTAGATCATAGAACGGTTTTTGCAAAATTTTATATCAAATTTGAACTAAAGTTTTCAAATTGTTCATTACTGTTTCTTTTAAGTAAAGGGTTTTTCAATTTTGGCGGGTCGATATTAGCCTGTGGTGGCCATGTTGTTTTGGTGGCGTCTGACTAATCTGTGTGTCAATTTTGTACGAAAAGCGACAAGCGCGGAGAGGTGTGCAAACCGGAAAAATATAGTATCGAGTATCTTGTTTGTATTATAGTAGGCGAGACGCATGCGCATGATCTTGTTTTGTTTTTTTTGGATTGACGTTTCTATGCGTAAACATTTCACCATTTTAGAACTAATTCGAATTATTCGCATATTTTTGAATTAAATTGAAAATAATTCACACATTTGATTCACCACTGCTCAAAAGCAAGCGAATAGAAGAGGTGAGTTGACGTCAGTATCAAAAAATAAACCGATTCAACCGGAACCATTTATTTTGGTGCCTATACAGTCGCAAAAATTACAATTAGAATGCACATATACAAGAGAGGAAAAAACACAATACAAGTATAAAATTGTGCATTATACACTGTATATATACACAAAATGTTTGCTCACCTCATCAACTCGCGCTATCGTTTTCCGTACAAAATTGATACACTGGTGTTTTTTCCAGTCACTGGTGCCAAATCTCTCTCTCTCTCTCTCTCTTTGGCACTATATCCCATCAAAGGATTTGGCCGCCTCAAATGAAGTTTCATAATCATATTTTCATTTCGGATAATGAGTGATAAATTCATTGATCCTAAACCAGCCGTGAAATTTTTTCACCACCGGGAATCGAACCCGGGACCTCCGGTCGCTGGAGCAAGCATGCTGACCACTTTGCCACCGAGGCAGCTGGTGCCAAATCACCATGACAAAATACACGATTGAGCGTGCCGCTCGCACGTCCAAATGATAAAACTTTATTATCAAAATGAATGTTCATTACTACAAACGTTTGCACGCGTTGCAAACATTTTACGGCAGTCGCAGTGGTCCTTCAATGTCGACTTTCCAACGTGGCTAAATTCGAGACAACCGGTTCGGTAAACAATTTGCCAACACTCGTACGTCAAAGAAATGCCACATCAGTCGAGAACATTATCGCGGTCCGCGAAAGTGTACAGGAGAACTCAAGGCAATCAATTCCTCGCAGTGCACAAGCACTCGGCCTTTCACAAACTTCAACTTGGCGAATTTTGCGTCGGTACTTGGGCCTACACCGGTACAAGATCCAACTGACCCAGGAGCTAAAAGTTAATGACTATAGACAACGCTGTTTATTCGCTGACGGGGGTTCGAGGTGTTTGAAAGAGGACCCCAATTTTGGCCGAAAAATCATCTTTAGCAACGATGCATATTTTTGGATAAATGACTATGTTAACAAGCAAAATTGCCGTATATGGGCAACGCCAAACAACACGAGGTTCACAAGGTGGCATCCACAAAAAGTTACTGTTGGTGCAGATTTGGTCCGTACTTTTTTGAAAATAACGTTGGTGAGGTCATCACCATTAACGGCGAGCGCTACAGAACCGGCCCAAACTGGCGCTACAGAACTGGCCCAAATTGAACGATATGGACGTAGACGACATGTGTTTCCAGCACGACGAGGCTACGTGCTACACAGCAGACATTTTAAATTTATAAATTGTCCATTTTGTATAATAAATTTGGTTTTAGTGCTAACTTTTATAAATTCTTGTTATATTTCCATTATTAGTGTCACTTGTAAATTCAAGATACAAACCAAGAGTACTGCCTTATACGAATCTTGCTAACTTTACGTGCTAGGTTTAAGGATATTACGTACCTTGATCCAATATTTTAATATAAGTCGTCCACCTTAGCAGCACAACAGTTTTACCATAAGGTTAAGAAGGATGACTCCTTTGCTTCAGGTCCGCGCTATGTATGGTTTCACAGATATGTATAGTTCTGCCCAAATACTGATTTCTGCATAAAACATTCGTTTGTGATATGTACAAACATATAGCAGAGGGTATAGGTACGAGTTTAGGTACGTATTGGAAATTGTATAAAACCATTTTCTTGTTTTAATTTTATTTCATATAAATGTGGTTTGCATATATTTCCATCCACATACGTGTTTTCCATATATCCACAGATACGTGTGTGTAAATAATATAATATGTATATTTTATTTGAATATAAGTATGATAAGGGAGGAAACGGAATGAAAACAATACTAAACAAAAAACGAAAAAAAATAAACAAGTGCGACCAAATTAAAAGTCGAGACAGATTTTAAAATTTATTACTGCAGCAAAAACGAAAAATGATAACAGAGGAAAAATTCCTGGCATTGAAAATTTGCTGTTATATGGTTAATACTATCATTATTATTGGAATTATTTTCGAGTGAAATAATTATTTAAAGAGATTTTTGTTTTTAAAATACTAAAACCTAGAAAATTCATTTTATAATCCTTTTTAGGAAATTCACACGTTTTGATTAAGGGGGCGATGTAGATGAAATCGCAAATTTTCACAATGGATAATATTTTCATTTTGTTTCTAAAATAACGTACATGTTTCCTGTACTTTGTTAGGGTGATAATAATACTTCCGGTAAATTGGTATTTATGCTCATACACTCTTCTATTATATTTTAGTTTTATATTCAGATCAAGTAAATTTATTTTCTTATGTTTATTTTTAATTAATTCAAATTATATTATTATATGGTCGATGAGTAATATTTGATTTTTTTTCTGATTTATGGTGTTTGAACAGATGCATTTGTGTACATATGTAGTTATAATTTACAAATTACTAGGGGTTCCACCGTTGTTCATGAGTATTTCTGACTCTCCGCCAGATAATTTTATTTTTCATCAAATTAACAGAGCCAGAGAGTTTTCATAGAATTATTCATGGCCGGCGAACTTACAACGCAAAATGTAATTTATTAAATGTGTGAACAAGTGAATTTGAGGCCAATTTAAAATTCACCCTGCCTTCGGATACGAGTCGGGGTTCATGCGGTGCAGTGCAGGAACATACGTAATTATGGACAGGCTAAAATGGCCTTCGGGTCATGGTCTCCAGTTAGTAATGCGCGTGGAAAACGAGGCGATAACCAAGTAAGGTTATGCGAGAAATAATAATTAACCCAACAAAAAGCAATATTGAAGTCAGTAAGTGTAAAATCAGTAAGTACTGTAAAATCAGAAGACTTGGAGTTTTTTCTGAACAACAAGGGCTTGTCGAAAGTTGATTTGATAGCAATGCTACTAGTTAAGTAGCTACCTCGCATCATCATTTACGAAGTAGATAGAGAAGTCACAATCGACAGCTTAACCCGGCGAAACAGAGCAATAAAGGATGAAGATTTGAAACATAGTTTCAAAACAAATCCAAAAGAAGCCACGATTGTTGTTGCTTGGATCATAGAAATGTCAACAGCCACACGAAATTCATTAATAAAAAATCGCAGGATGTGTATTGGCTGATCTTCATGCGAAATATAAGACTTTATTACGTTCACAAGGCGCTTGGTTATGGTTAGAAGGTCTGTAAAATATAGTAAAAAATCAATAGACCACTCATCGCGAAGTAGAGTGTGTACCACCGCACCAGAAGTGCGGTGGTAATGAATATTTTTATCAAGCCAAATCAGCTTAAATTTATTCATTACGCAACATGGTAATGCAGAACTGTGGGGCTTCGTATTACAATTCAGCATTAATTACTCAGCTTAAATACATCAAAGTACTTAGTACATTAGTAGACGGAGGTTAGATACTACTAAATGTCTAAGAGTAAAAGATAATCTGTGCTGAACCCTATTCCACTAAACACAAATCGGATGGAACATTTCAACAATGAAGAAACCACGATTGCAATGATGAAGAATCAATGAAAAAGGTATAGCGCATGATAGACAACAACGAGGTTTAGATTATAAAGGGTTTTCCAATAAGAGGTTTCATTTTAAATAGACTGCTATTTGGGCATCTGTCAATTTTGACGCGGTCATCTTTTGACATTTGACAAGTAAAAATTACGCCATTACTAAAAATGGTACGATACACGCTTCAACAACGCATTGAAATTGTTAAAATTCACTACAAAAATGGTGAGAACTTTGCAGTCACGCAGTTCGCAAAACTAAAGCATTTTTGGGTCGTTGTGAAGCACATTCTCGGCCGGCAATAGTGAAATTGGTGGAAAAATTTGAGCTTTTGGGACAAGTTAGTGATTTCCGGCTGTCCGAAGTAAGTCAGCTATCAACTCTAACAATTCAAGGTGGTCCTGCAACGTTCCGCTTATGATCAAAAGGTCATCCAAGTATACGAAAACTCTGTCATGCAGCTCGTGAGGTATGACCTTATGCATAAGGCGGCACATTGATTGGGCTGCAGTACACAGCCCAAACGGCATCACCCTGGACTGATAGAGTGGTCTACCCGGTACTGTAAATGCAGTTTTTGCGCGTCTTTTAAGTCAAGTGCTGTTTTAAATTTTGTTTCTAAAAGGCGTGCAAGAAGTACGTCAATTAAAGGGAGTGGATAGGCGTCTTTTTCAGTTAGTGCGTTAAGCTTGCGGGAATCCAAGCAAAGTCTCGTCTTTCCGTTCGATTTTCTTACGATGGTGACCGGAGTGCTCCAAGAGCTTTTGCTCACCTCAATCACGCCTAGGTTAATCATATGATCTATTTCGTCATATAAGTCTTTTTGGACCGCTGGCGAGACTGGATAATACCGCTGTTTGACTGGCTTGGCACCTTTTACGATTTCAATTTCGTGCTCGTAAAATTTCGTTCTACCCAGCCCATTTTTTGTGAAAGAAGGAAATAGGTCGATATGTAATAGGTCGTTCTGTTCTTTAAAGGTCAAATCATGGCGATTTCTAATTTTAAGTGGTGGCTCTTCGCAAATTTCATTTATGGCCACTTTCGGAATGATATCAAATTTTCGCCAAAAATCAATCCCCAAATATAAAAATGAATTTATCGTTGGCACAATACAAAACCTGACCATTTCCGTTCGTTTGCCAAAAGTTACCGGCAAGCAAACGTATCCATGAATTTTATTACAAGTAGTAATATGAGAAATAAGTTTACGATATTTAATATTGTTAGCATTTAGAATATCGAGTGAGTTTTTGCCCAACACACTAATTGTGGCACCACTATCTAGAAACCCAATAACTTTCTTTGGTCCGATTGTGACTTCAACGTGTGGACGTGGATCGTTTATTGACTTAGACTTTATAAGAGATTCTATACAATTTTTAAGGAGATTACGCTTGTCTCTAAAATACCGAATAGCGCGTATAATTTTGTTACTACTAAGTTTGGATTTCAAATTGTTTGCTTCATTAAGCAATTCTTTATTATCATCATTACTATCATGATGTTTATTATTGCACTTAGCGTCACGAAAATTTATGAGGAATAACGATTCTGTAGTCGTGCATTCATTTTCTGAATGTTCAGTGAGAAGTCAGAAAACGATTCTTTATTTCCCTGAACCCTTTTTAGTATGTTTTCTTTGATTTCCTCCTCGTAATTAAAGCTACTGAAATAGGAAAGAATCGCTGACTTCATATGTGCCCACGATGATACCGGGTGGTTGGATTTAAAAACCCAATCAATACCAGTCCTCAGCACTCTTAGAGAGGAAGAGATATAGAAGTTTTGTGAGATACTCTAAAGGAATGTTATCGTCAGATGCCATCTGTTCTAGACGATACAAAAAATCGTGAACATTAGTAGCGCTTGTACCGTCGAATGAGAGATTCCATCTTTGACGAATCTTGTAATAATTGTCTGAACGAAACATGGGTGTTTGCATCGGAGGACGCGGGGTTTGTCGTAGAAAATTGTCATATCGATTATTTTGCGATTGCTGATAATTCATATTAAATGCATCTTCAACTTGGATTGGAACATGCCATTTGTGTTTTTTGTTCACACCTTTAGAGAACCCAGCGTTCTGCTGTGAAAAATAATCTACGATCGGTATCTTAATTTTTTCAGGTTCTTTTCGTTGATTTTTTGATCAGTTGGAATATGCTCTGTTCGATTAACCATATTTTGTGAATTAGGTACTGTATTTTTGTCTAGCGTTTGTTGACTGTCACTATACAAGGAGCTGTTGTGCACCAGGTGATTAATTTTCTTTTCAAATGAATTTATACCTGTGTTGTGCGTTTGCGTTTTTGGCGAGGAACATCTTGGTTGTATTGGCGCAAGTACGGAGACAAAATCAATGAAAATAATGCACTAGTATTACTATTTAATAAGATTACTACTACTGTAATTTATTTATTTATTTTTTTTATACGTGTACGTGTTGACGATAAGTGTGACGTAATATAGGAAATCAAAAATATATCAAAACAAAAATTTATAATATTAAAAAAAAAAATCAATAATAATATTTTTTTAACAGAATTTAATAAGAAAGAAATTGAAACTGATTCAATTCCTTAACAATCGAACTTTATATCTTATATATCATTGAAGATGGTGGTGTTTGGAAGATGGTGGTGTTGGGAAGAATCGAAACCGTGTGCGTTGCTCAAGAACAACTGAGAATATTGCTACTGTAGCCCGTAGTGTTGACAAAAACCCGGTCAACGGTTTGTCGATTCCTTGTCGATCTTTGGAATTGGAATGTCTAATTAAACGACATTACACCGCATAAAGACTTAGGTCTTAATACTTTTAAAGTTCAGTTAACAGAAGAATTCAAGCCGGTCGATCACCATAAACGTCGTATCTTCGCTGATTGGGTCCTTCAAATGCATCAAAATACGAAAAATCATCTTCTGTGGCCCATTTTCACCTCGGAGGCTACGTTAATAAGCAGAATAGAATTGTCGCATTTGGGGCTCAGAAAATCTAAGAATGATTGTTGAAAAGCCTCTCCCTCCTCAACGTGTTACTGTTTGGTGCGGTTTTTGGGCTGGCGGTGTGATTGAACCTTACTTATTCGAAAATGAGGCTGTTGCAACTGTTACGGTGAATAGATTGCGCTACCGAGCTATGGTTAAGGATTTTTTATGGCCGGAATTGGAAGATCTTGATGTGGACGACATTTATTTTTAGCAAAACGGCGCTACGTGCCACACAAGCAACGAAACAATCGCAATTTTTGGTAGAAAAGTTTACTGGCCGAGTTATTTCGAAGAGGTAATCACAATTAGCCACCGAGATCTTGTGATTAGACTTTTTAGACCTTTAGACTCTTTTCTTTGGGGCCACGTGAAAAATAAGGTCTATGCCAATGCTACAAGCGTAGCCGTGGTGGCCATTTGGCTGATATCGTTTTCAAATGCTAATGGCATACCTTCCTCTTTACAATAAACATTCATTGATTTTTCTTACAAAATACTCGTTTTTTTAATATTAAAATGAAACATTTATTGGAAAATCCTTTACAAAGACGTTGACCAATCATTAGGCTGAGTATTACTAGCTTCCTGAATGCATGCCTGGATAAATTATAATAACAACAAAAAAATGAGATGATATGCAGGGCAATCAATGCTGCTGCCAGTAGCGAGTTACTTGAGAAAGTCATTACTGCAGACTGATGAACAGTCCAGAGTCTATGGTGAAAATGATCAATATAGTAAGACTCTTGATCAAACTAAGGCACGAAAGAAGTAAAGGTTGTCGGCAAGGATCGAACTTGGGCCCGCATTTCTGAAATATAGTATTCAATAATAGTTTGCCGTCCAAGAAGTAGGATTCGCGTATACGAAATGATCAAGATCCAAAACTGAGTGGTAATCCAAAACTGAGCATTCGGAGCATTCAACTGAGCAACAAAATGAAGCTATCCTCCTTCAAAATGGTTTTTAAAAGTTCCCTTGACGTTAGGAGAAGACCTTTGGTGGTTTTTAATAGACGAAAAATAGGAGTTGATTTTGATGAAAGGCTTGGTGTAACCTCGTCACGTCAAAAGAATTGCAGAGAGTACTAAAAAATGTTCATATTGAAAATAGTTAGCACATTTCTTGGCTAACATAAAGGAGAATTTTGCTCATTACAATAGCGTGTAGGAAGCGAAGCTATTAATGTCCTAGCGGCAGCCATATCAATCGACGATATGTTGAGTGAATGGATGGCTATACAAAACGCACAAACGACAAAATTTTAGTTACGGAAATATTGAAATTCTAGGCAATAAAATAAAGTAGAATATCTCAAGTAAGCTCAAAAGAAATATTTAAAAAGCTTTCCTATCAACATAGCAAGATTAATGAAACCACTCGGGTGAAGGCAGAACAACTTCTAAGTACTCGGTTTACGCAAATGCGTAGTGAGAAATTCGTATTTCACGCATGCATAGGTTGGGTCTATCTGACACAAAGAGTTGCGAATGTCGGCATAGCTCGCAAACGGCTTTCCATATTTTATTCGATTATGATCTGGTTGACAATGCTAGAGATTAGTTATGTGGTGAAACTAATTTAGTCTGGCTAGCTAGTAAGCTGGCACTTATGTAGCCCATTAACATTCGTACATTCAAGAAATTTTATGGTAATATTCGGACACGATACCGATTCAAAGGTAAAGTTAGCGTGTATTGTCTTAAATTTCGAGATTTTTGGATGTTTTTAAATCATTTTAATTTATTTTAATTTTTTTAAAATTTTAACTTCTGGCGTAATGAGCTTTTTAAAGAGACTAAGGAGAGAGAAACTAAATATGTACAGTAAATATTCACTTACCGCATTTTTTCTGAATCAATTTTCTCAAAAATTATCCGATAACTGAATATTTATGCGTTTTGTGAATTTGGTATGTCATTTTAAATATTTTGTTTTAACTTAAATTTTGGACAAATACGAGGGCTGCCTTTTATATTTCGGGATTAGAGAACAAAAACAAATATTAATCATCGAAAATCGCTTTATTGTTTTTCAAAATATTCCCCATGAAGATCTATACACTTTTGCATGCGTTTGAACCAATTGTCGAAGCACTTTTTCCACTCTGATTGAGGTATCTGCAAAACATGCATTCTCAACGCAGCAACCGCTTCTTCAGGTGTCGAAAAACGTTGACCTCTCAGTTTGTTTTTTACGTACGGGAATTAAAAGAAGTCATTTGGTGACAAGTAAGGACTATACGGCGGATGACTCATCAAATCGATGTTTTGAGTGCTCAAAAATGCAGGTGTTTGAGCCGATGTGTGAGAGCTCGCATTGTCGTGGTGAAGAGTGATCCGTCTTCGGCAGTTGGTTTTCCTGATTTCTTGGAAGACAACTGGCAAATAAATGGTTGTGTACCACTCAGAATTAACTGTTCTGCGTTGTTCTAATGGTACGGTTGCGACATGTCCATTTTTTCCGAAAAAACAGGCGATCATTTGCTTGCAAGTGCTTCGTGCGAGAACAACTTTTGTTGGATTCGGCTCATCTTGAAACACCCATACAGTCGACTGCTGTTTACTTTCGGGCTCATACGCGTAAATCCACGATTCGTCACCTGTCAATATGTCATGGACGTGTTTTGAAGCACCGCGATCGTATTTTTGAGCTTTTCTTTCGACCAATCGACACGAGCCTTTTTTTGAGCGATTGACAAATTGTGTGGGATCCAACGCACGCGAACAAATTTTTTTGACATTCAAATGTTTACGCAATATTGAATGTATGATGGTCCCACTAATGCCTAAGGTTGTCTCAATCTCACGATAGGTCACATGACGATCTTGCAATATCAGTTCGCGTACAGCATCAATGGTTTCCGGAACAACAACTGATTCTGGACGATCTTCACTAAATTCATCTTGGAGTGAACTACGACCTCGATTGAATTCACCATACCATCGACAAACACTAGTCCTTGATGGAGCTTCATCGCCAAAAATTGAATTAAGGTTCATCCATGCACTCTTGCTGCCTTAATCCACGTCGAAAGTTGTTAAATAATCGCACGAAAATGTTCACGATTTAATTCCATTTTTTCGCCGAGATGTTGGGTTAATGAGTACTGTAAACAACACAAATAGCGCTCGAATGTCAAAACGTTCTGAGTACGTATAATCTCAAAAATGTCAAACTTTACGATAGAGCTGTCAGTTGCCAGATTGCAACACTACTTGTCCAATCCCGAAATATAAAAGGCAACCCTCGTAGTATGCATGTATGCATAATAAAATGATTCTCACGTCACAAATACATATGCATATTTTTATATTTTTTGGTGGATTAGGTTGTCAAACAAGGTGCGTTATGTGTGTAGTTGCATTATGCGAATTATTGCGTTATAATTGCGAATATCCATAAGTGAATTTTTACTGTAAAACTAAAGTTTGGAAAAGTATTATTATTTATTTATTATTTCAATTAGCATGCCGTTGAGTTTACACTACCGCTCAAAAGTGTTTAGGCACTGTCAAAAACAGTATAAAACATATAAAAAATCAGTAAGAATGTGAAAATTCTTATTTTTTAGGTACATACGCACACATATTTATGGCAATATACTAAATAAATGTCATAATTAAAACCCTTAATTTAAATTTTACTTTCATCTGTGACCTCCCCTTCATTGAACAATTGCAGAGCACAATCGAGGCATTCTCGCAATAAGTTTTGCAAGTTTTTTGCGAAGTCGTTCCACACAACAGTAGCTGATGTTAGAGCTGATTGCTATACTTCCCGGTTCAGTTCTTCCCATAGTTACTCAATACGGTTCAAATAAGGGCTTTGAGGAGGCCATTCCATAATTTGAATCGTTCCTTCCCCCTCTAAATGGCGAAGATAACCTTTACATAATTTAGATGAATGATTTGGGTTATTATCTTGTTGAAAGATAAGATTTTGACCCAAAAGTCGAATTCCTGAAGGTGACGTTTACCCGTAGAAACATTAACTGGATTTGAGCGACCAACATCTAATTCTGCGGTTATTTCCGGGGCTGTTTTGCGTCTATTCATCTTGCTAATAATCACTATTCTATGATCATTTGCAAATGTTATCGGTCTTGGACTTCCACTACGTCTTTTGTTAAGAAAACTACCACTTTCCCGATATTTTTAACATTATAATCGATCGTAGTGTGGTTAAATTTCATTTTTTGGGTCTGTCGATTACTTATGCCAGCTGTATGGTAACCTATTAAAAGCGCACGTGCTTCTTTACTAAGGCTGTGTGCCAAACTTAAGGTAAAAGTCAATGTTAAGTAAATTTTTCGGTAAATTCAATTATTTTACAAAAACTCTATGGCAAACTGATTGAAAAATCTGTTCTAAAACCGGCGTTTACCGTAGTAAATCATTTACCTTAAGTTTGGCACACAGCCTAAGTTCTCTAAAATAATTGTCACTCGATATTTCGCTTACGATGCTAACAGTGTAAATATCAGAATGCAACTGATTTGCCTCATTTCACTGAAACTTTTTCAAAAAAAAAAAATAATTTAAACATCATTACCTAGAATAAACCCGACTGATAAATTTTTCTGGAATTCCGACTTTTATTGTAACTGCACCGTAATAAACCGTTTACGACAATCCGACCAAGCTAAAGGGTAGTAAAATTAACCCTACATCATTGGTGTTTATATAATAAAACTACATTTCAGATAAGTAAAGAGTAGGGGAAACAGTTCGTGGCTTTATTCCGATAAATGGCTTTACATTAATATATCTCAGTAACCATTGATCGTATCTTACGTGTGTTTGAAAGGTGACATTTTAGCTTGCACTTTGACATACAAAACATTAAAATCGGTGAAGTGAATAAAAAGTTACCACATTTTAAATATGGAGATAAATAATGAAAAAATTCGATGTTTTACAATTTTATTACGACAAAGGTAAAAACGCGGCTCAGGCTTGCGAAAAAATTTGTGCTGTTTATGGAGAAGGTGCTTTATCAAAATCAGCATCAAAGAAATGGTTCGCACGCTTTCGTTCTGGAAATATGGATGTCAAAGATGCACCTCGCTCTGGTCGACCAACCACTGGAAAAGTCGATGAATCATGCAGAAAATTGAAGAACACCGGCATATGAGCATCCATGCAATTGGTAAAGTACTAAATATTGATTACAAAACAGTTTTAAACCAGTTGAAAATGGCTGGATACAAAAATAAACTTGACGTTTGGGTACCCCGTGAATTAACGCTGCTGGAACGGAACGAAATTGAGCCATTTTTAAAGCGAATGATTACTGGTGATGAAAAGTGGATAAGATACGACAACATTGTGCGAAAAAGGTCATGGACGAAGCGAGGTGAAGCTTCTCAAACGGTATCAAAGCCACGATTGACACCAAGAAAGGTAATGCTGTGTGTTTGGTGGAATTGGAAAGGAATCATGCATTATAAGGTGCTGCCACCGGGCCAAACGATTGATTTTAATCTTTACTGTCAACAACTAACGCGTTTAAGGCAAGCAATTCAGTTAAAACGCCCAGAATTGATCAGCAGAAAGAAAGTTGTGTTCCAGGCTACATGAATTAAAAAAGTTTGAATTAAAAAAGTTTTTTTTTCTGAATTAAAATAAGTGTTTTTAATTCATTTTAAAAATGAATTAAAATCAGAGTTGAAAAAGAAATAAAAAAGTTCGATAAAATGAATTTAAAAAGGCATTTCTTAATTCAGTTTTAAAATGAATTAATATAAGTGTTTATAAAATGAAATAATATAAGCCTCTTTATAAAATGAAAAAAATGTTATTTTCATTAATGAACATTTTTTGGAATTTAAATTTGAATTTGGCACGTAAAAATTTGGCAATGCAAAAGAAGGCGTAGTTAGGCGTAAAATCAGGTAAGGAATATAAATTTTGGAAATTTTTAAATGCTTTTTTAATTAATAATAATTGCTTTGTCAACCTTGCAGACACAGATCAAAGAGTTTCTATCGCTCTTATCGCTTCTTCTGAAAATGCCACAAATGTTAAAAGAATCAACTTTCATATATATATAAATTTTTTTTAATGTAATTTTAATACGTTTATACCTTAGAGGATGGGGGCTGCCGCCCCCAAACCCCCGCTTTTCCACAATTTGTACAATTCTTTAAGTGTCAAACTAAGTAAAAAAACCTGAAAAAATTTTAAAATTCTCCTGCAAAAATTGAAAAATTTTCCCGGAAAAATTATTTGTACTGTTGAAAAACTATTAAGATACAATCCTAATATCCAAATTTTTATAAAGATTACACATTTGTACGTATTTTGAATAGAATAAAACGCAATTTTTTTTTAAGTGAACATTTCCCCGGAAAATGGGACAATTTTCCGGAAAAATTTAGCTTCCCTCTCCTAAAAACTTGTTGATAAACAATCCTGAATTTAAAAACTTTAAAAATTTATACTTCTTAGCTGATTTTCCCGATGTATACGTGAATTAAACTTTAGCCCAAAATAATGCACATTTCTGAATATTTGTTAAAAGTCGAATTAAGATTTTTTAATTTATAAAATGAAATAAAATGTGCCTTTTTTAATTCATTTTGAAAATGAATTAAGGTAGGTGTTTTAAAAATGAAATAGTGTAAGCCTTTGTTAATTCATTTTTGAGTTTTCTCATTTTTCTAAATCGCTTTTTTTAATTCATTATTTTAAGTTAAAAATATGAATTAAAATAAGTAGCAGATGTTCATACAAAAATCAACTTTTTTAATTCATTTTTAAAGAACTTTTTAATTCAGACTTTTTTAATTCGGTACCCCTGTGTTCCATCATGCTAACGCTAGACGACACACATAATTGTTGACTCGGCAGAAACTGAGAGAGCTGGGTTGGGAAGTTTTGATGCAGCCACCATATAGTCCTGACCTTGCACCATCGGACTATCATTTGTTCCGGTCCATGCAGAACCATCTTAATGGTTTTACATTAAATTCAAATGAGGCCTGCGAAAATGAGTTGTCTCGATTTTTCGCCTCTAAACCACAGAAGTTCTACAGTGATGGGATCTTCCAGAAAAATGCAAAAGGACATCGATCAAAATCGCACATATTTCATTTAATAAAGTTTATTTGAAATAAGAAAGTTCTTCGTTTCAATGCCACGCAAAAAAGGCCACGAACATTATTTCATTTTATTCAAATCTTGTTTCGTAAACATATTACTGTATCAATAATACATGAAAATAGGAGTGCCTAAACACTTATGAGCGGTAGTGTATATATTCGTCAAACTAAACAGAAACGAATAAGGAGATAATAGATGAGTATTTATTTTGAGACTGCAGCCTATTTAAGTGCCCATGACAGTTCCTCGATGACTAGAATATTTTCTAAGCGTTTTCACGCACTCTTAATTACTCCCATATGATTACCAAAGCTAACTCCTAAATATCTCACAGTTTTGATTATTTTCAAGTGTAAACCGTTCAGAGATATTCTTAAAGGTCGGCAAGAGCCAAATTTTCCTTTAAGCTGCTTTACTGCTTTATGTACATATAATGATATTGTGTTGAAAACAACTTTACCATCCGTGAATGCAATTTCATCAGTTCTCAATCATGCTTTTACTAAACACGTTATTCCAGACCATGTGACCTACAATGCAGTCTTGAGGATATCCTTAAGATATGTGTATGGGAAGGGAGTATTCAGCAACCGTGGATGAGTAATTAGTTGAAATCTCACGAATAGCTCCCCGTCACTTGAGCAACTCCAAACGTATGTCATGCCACGTGTCCATGACAACACCAATTATCTTCCTAATGGTGTTTAAAACATCTGGAGGCTTTGATTTACATTATTACTATGTTCCGTGACTTACAGTTGGAAAATATTTTGCTTTGCTTTAAACATTTTATGAAAGTATTTGTTTCGTATCCCTCTAAAAAATGACAATTAAAACTCGTTTACCTCTTCGTTTCTATACGCCTGGTATGCCCTTCTTAGATTGTGCATAGGAGATCTAAAGCTTTCTTAGATTAGAGTTTAGATTTTTTTTGGAACTGATTTGACTGACATGAGTCGATTCTATTTCTGCAAGAGCCAACCAGTATAGCAAATAGACACAAGTCAGTTATCTTAATGGCAAACCTCGGTGTTTTGTTACTCGGGAGCGAAATATTTTGTGGTCATTAGATGTCCAACTGACCTTGGGGTCATTAGATGTCTAATTTTCGCTCACACACCACGAAACTATCGTTCATTATGAAACGATTATTCATCGATACAAAATGTTCCACTTTTTCCCCCTTTTCGTCAGTGGTCGAACAGACGGACATCACGAAAAAGAGTAAGAGGTTGTCTCAATGAAGACCGACTCAAGCCAACTGCCTCTTTATCAAGGCAACTGTCGAATGAGCTGAGAAACACTCCTAACAAGGTTGCTTATTACAAGTGCAACAAATAGAGCTAAACGTCATAACGTGCAATTTTATGCAAACATTTTCCATAATCTAACGATCACAATCACAAATAACTGTGCCACGCTAGAAATCTACTACATTTCATAAATTTTTCAATTGAAAATTATCGATGTATTTGTTGTATATCAATACCAAATAAGCCTTTTACTATGTGCATTCAAAATTCAACCAACTAACGACGAAACATGTCATTGAATTAATAATGAATATTATGTACGATGAAATCATAAAAAGGAAATGGAAAAGATTTCCACCTGTTACTTCACTATTAATAATTAACTTACCATAATGAATATTAAATTACACGAACACTGTTTGTTTATTTATATATTTTCTCTGTTAACTATAGAGGTATGGTGTACGAGTATTATATGGGAAGATGAATATTTAATTGACTTTATTTTGGAATAGCTATCGCATATAAAAATGAAATGCATTGTAAAAGAACATTACATTTTCGCTTAGTAAAGTACGATGGAAAATCATTTTATATCAAAAATTATATCACTATTCAATGTTAATTTTATACCTTATAATAATTTTGAATAATTCATTTTTAATTTAGCAAAATCATATTGAATGTCGTACTTCGAAATAGTAAATTAAAGATGATGTAAATTGAATTATAACAAGAGTTTAAAGAATGAATATGAATTTTATTTACGTACGCCTTTTGAAGATGGACGTGAAAATATATGCTAGAACGCTTCAAAATGACTAGTGACCTTTATAGGGCGCTGGATAATGCCCTTAGAAAATAACATAAGTTAGTTTCGTTTAAAAATTACAAAATTACGAGTTTGACTAAATTTAGTAAAGTAATAATGTAAACCAATCTAAATAGAAGACATTTTTACGGTTATAGCCTATGGCGAAAACTTACTCACTTACTACAAAAAAATTTCGCTTAAAATGGAAAATTATGTAGAACAATTATGTTGCAAATATAATTAAGAATCCGTTTCTCAGAAATTTCAAAAAACTCTTTTACGACAACTGCCAGATCCGGCATACCGCATTCCGGCAAATCTCATGAAACAGCTTAAGTTTCACCAATATGTCTGAGCTGTAGAGGACACAAAGCGACAGACAAACAAACATACACACCACCTCGAAAACCATTTTTTTATTAAAAGTCTCGTCACGTTTAGCATTTATCGGGTTTGTACTCGTTTGAACTAATAATATGAGAGCTATTCACAAAGACAGCTACGTTCAGTACCAAAAACTACGCGCAAATGAATCGCTTCCCTTACCTGTCAGAAAGATAAATACTTTGTAAATCTAATCTGGGTTTAACAAATCTAGAGTTCTGGTTGCTATTCTTACGGGTTACTATTTACAACAAATGAGCGAGGTTTTCGTTTCATTGAGGCTCCTTGTATGCTTTCAACAGAATCATCACTGTATGTATCAAGTTGTTTGCTGATGTTTAGCCTTCGAGGTTAACAGGTCCCTTAAACACGGATCTCTGGATGAGTTGACGTCCCTGCCTTCATGAGTTTGTCAGAAAATTGAGATAGATTTCGGTTTGCACCAAGCGCCCCATGTGACATTGCAGACTTTCAGGTCCGCCAACTGTTTGTATCATGATTAGTGAAATTTTAGCCAAGTTGATTTGAAAATGTTATAACGTTGGCCGTGATTTTACTCAACAAGATATGCTCTATATTATCTGGGCCAGGGCCTCGATTCTGATCAAGGACATTTTTTTGCGAGTTTGTACTAAAATTTTAATTTTAAATTGAAAATGAAAATTTAGTTATAACTTCAGCATGAGCGCTTCACTTTTTCAAAATGTGTTGAGAAATTTTCTCACAAATAGTACAAATTTGTCATCTATTTAATTTAATAGAATTAACTAATAAAAATTTTATTAGTGTCTTATGTATGTATATCAAGACAGTGACGGAAATTTACTAATTATGTCGTTTTTTGGTTACTCAGATTTTTTTAGAATATTTAGTATAGTTCAGTTCTAGCTCGTTGAGTCGTTCCTCGAAAATCGTGTGACGTAAGTAACTCTTGAGACATCTAAGTGCGATAAACAATTCTTTTGGTTTGCAATCGGAATGCTGTTCCAATCGAAAGTGTTACAAATATATTTAATAATGCATATGTGCACTTAAAAATATGTATTTGATACATAACATTAAAGCTCCGAGTTCTTTGTTGAAAACATTCTTCAACACACGTACGTCAACACAAGTTTCTTATTTTAAAGAAATAAAATTTTTAGGTTTGGGTAAAATAAATTTGAAAGACCCCAATACCCGTTTATACTTTACGTCTTCCAACAACTTATAGCGATACTGCGTTCAACATTTGAGCGCTTATTAAAGATATTCAAGAAAGAATAATTCGCACACGCATAATTTCGTATGTCGGAATAAAATTCTGCATGGTGGGGGGAGGGAGGGGGAGGGAGGGGGAGGGGGATCCTGTTCATTGCCATGTCCTTTAGAGTACTATATAGGCATTGTTTTGTGGTATCCTGTTTTAATCGGCCCTGTTCTGTATCACATGTACTGTTTTGTGGTATCATGTTTTGGTACATCCTGTTTTGAAATATGCTGTAGTGGGCGGCTTGCGCAACCAGGAAATTCTTTCAATGATTTATTTAACAAATACAATTTTAGATTACCACTAATCAGAAATTTATCTTGATATTATGTACGATTTTGAAATCACTGCATACATTTTAATTGCATCCTGTATATTTGTTGGTAAAATTTTCTTGTTCCTGTAGGTTTAAGAATAAAAATGAAATATTGGAGGGGGAGGGAAGGGGGCAAGAGAGAGAGGAGGTTTCAACCCAATCAGAACCAATTCCAAAGCTTTATTAAAATATCGATAATTTAAAAAATACCTACCCTTCCAATAAACGTCGAGGAACAAATCCACCGGAAGCACTATTCTGGTAATTCCGTGGGAATTAGAGTAAGATTTAATATAATTTTTGTATAAATTACTTATTTCCCAAGGAATTACCAGAATAGTGTCACAGTACTCTTAACCACTATACTATCAAACTTCACACCATGGCCACCAGGAACTCTCTTGTAAGAGTTTGTGTTTAACAACCTAACCAAACTGAGGCATACTCGTATTACTATTGGCGAAGCTCCGACTGATCGATCTAAACCAAGATATTCATCCACCAATATTTAAATATTTAAAATTGATATGATCGCTTGGTCAATTTACTATCAAAATGTAAACTAACTTCTAAATCAACTTAATCCTACAACTTTGTTTTAAAAACCAAATATTCCATCTAGGAAGATTTCATTCCATCCAGGGATCTTCAGTTCTGAATTTTCTCCAAACGACTTTGTCCTTTTCTTGGAGAAATATTCAACGTAGTCCAAACGTTGAACCTTGTCCTTGTACTTGGTGACATTATATCACATAAACCAGTTTTTGTTTTAAACTATGCACACGAAAAACCCAGGAAATGTCTGCTTGATGTTTGTGAAATAACGCAGAATAGTAACTGTCACACTAGGAACACCAAACACAGTAATTTTAAAAAAATTAATGCTGATCAATCTAATCAGCACGTAGCAAATATCAACTGAAAGGATGAATTGTTGTTTTCTCGCAACTTCGATTAAACAAACAACAAAATCTTAAATTGATAAATCAATATTTATTAACATTAATAGTAAATGCGAAGATTACATATTTTAATATTTATAAGACCTGAACTTTGGACGTATTTTGCCACAAATATTAAATTAAAGGATATCCTTGAACAATACACCGCCAGGAAAACCTCAAATCGTAACAGTTGCTACGCTAAGCCTCTTTACCTCCGCCAACGTTTTACTTCCTAAATGTATTATGGATTTCAATTCCAAATTAAACCATTTAAAGTTCAATGGCAACTTTTTCCAAAACAAAGTAAACCTTTTCCAAAACAAATAAAACATTTTCAAATTCATACTAAACTTTTTCTATTTCAAAATAAACTTTTTATATAGGAAATTCAACTTTTTCAAATTCAAATTAAACTTTTTCAAAAACAAATTAAACAAATAAAAAAAATCGGGTTTGCCGTATTAGTTTTAATATTCTAATGAAGAGGCGGTGCCTGTCAATTGTTTGCGGAAGCTTCATCAGCATGTTTGTGACGTAATTACTGCAGTCGTTTTGAGTTACTGTTCCCAACGCCTCAGTTATAACAGTTATGATATCTGTATGCCCGTTGTTTAAGCTTAAAATTCTCTGGCAGCCAATTTAAAATTCACCCACCTGAGCAAAACAAATTAATGTGGTTATTAGAGTATAGAGATATAAAGAAAGCCCAAAACGAGCTTAAAGATGAGATTATACGCCCACATAAACGAAACAGTATATTAAAGACATAAAAGAAGATTTTAATGGTGCAGATTTTTAACGGTGCAGATAAAGTTCCACGTTAAAATGAAGACATTTCGATTCGATTTTTCAATATTGGGAAACCAGAAGGGAATTAAGCATTCCCGAGCGGAGCCACAACTCGACGGTGGATAAACAATCTTAACCGAATATCTTATTCAGTTCGGACTGGTGAGTATGTCAAATCGGCCGGATGAGTCGATACAGATTTCATCAACATGGTAACATAAAACACTCTTGGAATCCGCTTTGTGAAGTATCATCACTTCAGCGCGATACATCAAGTGCCGAAATCAAAGGAGGGGTTGCCAATATTTGTAATTTATGTGAAAATATTAGCTAGAGCAGGTGAAAAATAGCAGGGGTAATCGTGAAGATAGCGATCGATATTTAGACGATCGGTTCATCACTAGGTGCCAATTTCAAATTCAAGATGAACTAAACTACGTGATGCCAACTATTATACTCCTTGAGTGCTAGATTTTACTTAAAATAGTGCCAGATTGACAGTTAAGAGTGCTAAAAAAATGTTACGAAATTTTTAGTTTGTGTGATAATTTGTAAATTATAATTTTAAAAGAATCTTGATTACAATTATGTTAACATAAAATTTTTGATTTAGGTACTCAAGCCTCTGAAGCCAAAGAAATGCTTTAAAATCGGCAGAGAAATACTTAAGAAGATTGTAGAATCACAACAAAATCAAACATAAAGGATGTTCACATTTTAAATTCTTTCAATTCTTATCTTGCTTTTTATCTTACTTTTTTTACCAAGGTAATCAAAGAACCAACTGGATATTATATTAAGCCAATGGTTGCTAAATCTATTGAAATAGTTGCTCTTGGGGACAAAACAACTTTTTATGGTGCTAAGCTAAAACGAAAAGTGCTAAATTTACTCATGTAACAAATTCAAACGCAATTTCTAATGTAGGAAAAAATGGAAAAAATTTTATTGTATCAAAATCTATGAAATGAGAATCCTATATTCTCGAAATGGTTCACCCTTTACACCACGGAGTATTTTTTATGGCAGCTAAGCTACCGCAAGCAGTTGACAGGCAAAACCGATTTTTTTTAATTGTTTAATTTGTTTTTGAAAAAGTTTAATTTGAATTTGAAAAGGTTGAATTTCCTATATAAAAAGTTTATTTTGAAATGGAAAAAGTTTAGTATGAATTTGAAAATGTTTTATTTGTTTTGGAAAAGGTTTACTTTGTTTTGGGAAAAGATGCCATTGAACTTTAAATGGTTTAATTTGGAATTGAAATCCTATATCCATACTTCAGAAAAATTTCAGAAAAGTCACGGAGGGGATATGCTGTTTTTTGCATGCAATGATTTTAAGGTTTAGAGAGAAGTTAGCTACAAATATTTTAATATTAGTGTCCACCATTAAAAAAAATGAAATTACTTCCTGGGTGCAACGATTTTTTCTTAATAAAATTCATATCTGGAAATGTGTTGGTTACCTGACTTTTCCGGCCGGTACATACTGATTTATTATTAAACAAGTTGAATGAACTCAGTTAACTTCAAAAACCGATTGGGACTATTACGATACTGAGTGGTTTGAACATTTTAATTTGCGAAATTTTCAGCTTTGGTCGTGTCATGTCAGTATACCGGAGGAGGGTTTTTAGAAATGTCAAGAATCCGTATTTTATAGAATATGTTTTCATGCTTTACAATGTTTAATTGACATTGAGCATTTCTGGTCAATACCATTGGGCATTCCTGATGCGGGCCACACGAATTTATGTAGTGCAAATTATTCATTTTTGAGAGATGAGGGCCCAAAGCAATAAAATTACTTTTTTACATTTTGTAAAATATATAAAATATTTACGATTTACTCTTCTTAACTTCAACTGCAATATTTACGTTTTCTCTAAAATATACGTAAACAATGTGGTGATTGAAGATGAAATGCACTTCAATTGTGTTTTCTATGAGAAAACAATAAAATTTTAATTCCCAAGCTATCACCGAAACAATTAAGTAGAAATTCGGAAACAATGCAATTAAAAGGTTGTTTTCTAAATACTTATGTATTAAAAAAGCAAACATAAATTATATTGTCTGTATTCGGTATCAAGCTTACTGTTTTAGGTAATTCACCTACATTTTAATTGTCGTAATAAGTATTATGAAGAACCTACACACAAAATATGTTTATTAAATTTTTGTAAATAGATGTAAGGTATGTATATGAACATACTTAGGATTACATAATATCATAGATTTTCTCGATTAAATAATACACATAGACTTGATGTAATGACATTTAAATTTTTTATAATTATAATTTATGTAAAATTTTCAAAATTGGTAATGCAAGCAAACGACAAACCACTGCGCAACACAAATGGTTTTCGCGAGAATACAATCATGTTCAAAATTATCAAATTCAGTTTTCTTAAGAGCTGTGCCAAATGTTTTGGAGAAATAAAATTTCTAACTCCAAGTATGTACTAGGAAACACGTACATGTTACTTCCAGATTTGCATATGATGCCCCATCACTTTCATTGGTGGTGGCGAGGATCAACACTTTGTATGCTTCATTTTGGCGCCAAACATCTGATGTTTGGATTTTTAGTAGTATTCTTAGAGGAATACTGCCAAGCTTATAAAGATCAGAAGTTCTTTGATATTCTGCTCGACACTGTGGTTGTTGAGGATTAAATAGTCCAAATATATGAACCTCATCACTCTTCAATCGTGTAATATCCATTTCTAACATACGAAGCATTGCGGTCACTTAAGCAAGAGATCATTATAATAGAATAGGCGAGGAGGCCATAACCAGAAAGTTGAAGAGGTCTTGGAACAAGACATTTGCAAGAATTTTTTTTGTGAATATCTAAATACGATAACTTTTTCTTTGCTCCAAATTTTGTTTTCGGCCGAGGATAAATTTTCGCCGGATGCTGTACATCTATACAGAAAGTGTGTGAAACATTTTCAACGCAAATTTTCTTGAACGTGTGTTGTGCAATTTTAGATGATGAATTCAATGAGGAAAACTTTCATTTTTAGAGTCAGGAAGGTTTGCAGTGAGATATGATACGAGAGCGTAGTGAGAATACCATCTGTCACTAGACCACATTAAAATTTTCAAACAGATCTCTCATTTGTTCAGTTTTGACAGCCATTGAAAACAGACAACCCATTGTTTTTTGCAAACATGGAAAAAAGCGAATTTCGTGTGTTAATTAAACATTATTTTTTGAGTGGAAAAATCATTACGCAAACCAAAACAAAACTTGATAAATGGGACTCTTCACCATCGATTAAAATGATTCACAAGTGGTTTACTGATTTTCGTTGTGGTCGTACAAGTACAACTGATGCCGAACGTTCAGGACGCCCAAATGAAGTCACCACACCAAAAATGGTTGACAAAATCCATGATACGGTATTGCAAGACCACAGAGTGAAAGTGCGCGAGATAGCTGAGATAGTAGGCATCTCAGATGAACGTGTGCCCAATATATTACACGAATATTTGAATATGAAAAAGCTATCCATGCGTTGGGTGCTACGTTTGCTTACAATCGACCAAAAACGCTGAAGTAGGGGAATTGAAGCAGAGGAATTGAAGTAGGGAAGGTTTGCAATGAGATAAGCAAAAAATCTGATTGTTTGTGCAAAAGTCAGAAATATATTGAAGCCATGTTATTCAATATAGCCAGAAATATATTGAAGCGAAAACGAGAGTGCCAAATTGATGTTTAATTTTGAACAAGAAGCGTACGAATCTAACTTTACGATACGAATTTTATACTTTGACTTCTTATAATTCTATTAAGGATATGAGCTTATTTTCTAGTTGTAATGTACTATCTAGTGTTTCTCCACCAGACTCTCCAAATCACGTTTCAGGTTTTCGGAACTGATCGGGAAATTGATTGCGAATTTATCGGCAACATGATGGAGTGATCGGGTGACTCAAACTCGAGCTAGAGAGTACAACCACTAAGATCGGGGTTAAGACGGAAATGTTGCTAGTAGGTCCAACTATTCAACAAAGCCTGATAAATATACTTAATCGATTTCGGCAACACCGATATGTAATTTCTGCCGATATTGAGAAGATGTTTAGACAGATTTCGATCAATTCAAAGGACAGAGATAACCAAAGGACTATCTTGCGGGAAAACCCATCATCAACCTTAAAGCTTTTGTTCAGACTTGACAGCAATACTAAACACATGTTCGAATGAAAATTTTATTATATTTGGAGATCCCACTCTACAAAGCTCGCGGCCCTGAAAACCATACTTGTTTAGTATTGCTGTCAAGTCTGAACAAGAAGTCAAAGTATAAAACTCGTATCTGGTTTAAAGTTAGATTCGTAAGATTCTTGTTCAAAATTAAACATCAATTTAGCAGTCTCGTTTTCGCCTCGTATTTAGAAATAGCCCCGCCAATCATGCGCGAGCATATGAACTGAATATGGGAGAAGTGGAATTTGTCAAGAAAACATTCCATCCAAAATATAAAAGTGACACATTCAAAGCAGCTAAATTTTTGTTAAACATGCGTGATCTGTAAGAGCTCTCACAGTTATAATAATGTATAAGTTGTAATAATGGGTCTGAGTCTGGTGCTTTGATTTTTGATGTTGACCTTGGAGAATTTAAGGCTCTCTGTTATTAGAGATCATGTGTGTTTGGTCTTAGACTCGCTAATTTGAAGTATAGACATAAGCAAGATTTTCTTTCACCCCGTTACTACTTAGTTGCTACTAAGTCCATCACACAGGTCATCTGTATATACAAGCTCCATAAAGAGGTTAGATCACTAAATTAACTGAAAATAACTTTTGATAGCCTATTCTCATCTATGTCAGCACAAGATTCCATCATTTTATCTCTTAAAACATTCATGACAAACGAAGTTATTAAAATTAGTGTAGAAAGATTGATACCGCAGAATTATATTTCAGATAAACATGATTTTTGTAATATAAAAGTTGGGAAGTTTTATCCTACGTCGGTTATACACAAGACGCATCTTATTAAATCTATATACAAATGACTGTTATTGTTTTGTATATGGTTATGCTTTAGGTTCTCTGCTTAATTGCGTGACTCAAAACAATGGAAAATTGAATTTCGGGTGTTGATTAAACACTGTTTTATGATGCGAAAATTGCCCTCCAAGCAAAGCCATTGATAAGTGTTAAAGGAACTCAACGATCGAACGTTGGTTTGCTGAGTTTAAACGTGGCCGAACAAACTCCGATGCTGAACGCTTTGTTTGCCCGAATTTGGCAGTTATTCTAGAAAAGATAAAAAATTGCACAACATCGTTTTGGAAGATCGTAAAGTGAAGTTGTGTGAGATAGAAAGCTGCACTTGTTCACATTGAGCCAAAAACAGCAGCGCGTCGATGATTCAGACCGCTATTTGAATAGCGGTTACAATGGATGAAACATAGATCCACCACTATACACCGTAACGAAAACGCCAGTCAGCCGAGTGGGCAGTAGCAGGTGAACGCCGTAAGTTAAGGATTTGGTCATCGTATTTTTGGATGCGCAAGGTATTTTATTCGTCGACTATCTTGAGAAAAGAAAGAGTATCAACAACTAATATTACATGTTAGTGGAGCGTTTGAAGGAAGAAATTGCGGAAAAACGGCCCCAAATGCAAAATAAATATGAGCTCTTCCACCAAGACAATGCACAAGTCGTTGACTCCGATGGCGAAATTTCACGAATTGAAATTCGATTTGCTTCCCCGTTCACCGTATTCTCCTGATCTGGCTTCCAGCGACTACTACCTGCTCGCAAACCTCAAAAAATGAGGCTTAGTTAGCTTCGGGACTTATTGAGTGACGTGATAAGAATAAACTCTTTGTTGATCTCTTTTTTAACAAATTAGAAAATATATTATAATCACAAATATTTTGGGAACAGAAGATCTGTACCTTCTCATGTTCTCGGAGCAACTTTTTTTTGTAGTTTTTCCCGTCCTACGCAGTTATGTCAAATCAAAGACGAACGACAGACGAAAGACAGAACTTCAGACCATTTGCGTCATTAAATTCGATGGTTTTGTTACAGTTTGAGTCAGCAAGGAAAATCTGCTACTCGGTATGGTATTCACCCAACAAATGCGAATTGGAACGGAAATTGCGTTTAAATTGTAATAATTATATAAAGCAATAGGCAGTTACTTTTAGAAATTAAAATAAACAAATTTATTTTTGCCCATTTAACCCTTTGAGTGCCAACATGATTTTTAGAGAATTAGCTAAAAGTGTCACGTATAGCAGCGAGGAACATAGAAATTTAAAAATGTATTTCATTTGTCGAAGCGTTTTATTTACGAAAAGTATTTCTAAAAAAAATTTATTTTATTTTTCGAGTGTTGTAATCTTCGCATTTATTGTTGTTAAGACCACTCTACTTTACTGAAAGTAGCCGAGTGACAAATGCAAATCGAAATAGGTTACAGTTTAGCCAACAAACTAATGTCGTTTTCTTAGAATTCCTGAGATCTACATGTCTCTACCAATAGCCCAACGTGAGGATAAATTATCAAACACAAATCGGAAAATGCGTGTCAAAATGCATTTTGAAAATTAGGTCGATGTGATAATTATGACTGAAATTAGATTAGTTCACTTATTTGAAAAAGATTAATTTCTTTATTTTAGATTTTCAAAGTAATGTTTTGCAAAATGATAATTATTATTAAAGTTGGCTGCCTAACCCAAAGTTGTCCCGCACTTAATGGGTGCTTGCAGCTTAATCAACTTTTGGCTAAAATCAGCTCAAATAAATATGTATAAAACACCATAATTTGTGAAAAACGAGTTTTAAGTTGATAAAATAGGACATCATAAGTTGTGCGTTCAGAACTTTTACGCCAACTTTATAAACTCCGAAAATGCATCGAAATTGGCCTAAGTATTTAGGCAGCAGTTCGAAATATTTAAAATATTTAAAATTTTAAGGTCACCCTTTCGGCCATTGAAAAATGTGTGGCAGATTAAAATGAAACCTTATTTGTATGTTAATTTTTAATTTTAAAGTTTGAACTTTTGTTATTTCATGTTAATATACCATTTTCCGTGTCATTAAAAGGTTAAGGACAAGCTTAAACCATTCAGAAATGTACCAGAATACCATTTTGATAGCCGCTTTCTAATTCCTAAAAGAGCAATATACATTCTAGCTTGGTTAAAATAAGATTGGTTAATGTTAACTATAGAGGTTTCACTATAACTATACCAAATCGACCAAATGGCACAGTGGTTAAAGCTTTGGCATTTTAATCGGGAGGTACCGGGTTTCGAATCCCCGATAGGGGCAGGATGCAAAGTGAAATTTTATCAACAGATTATGATCTGTGGTCAAATGTAACACATCTATGACCCCTGTCGCTGTGTGTGCAAAACTGGGCCGACCCATTCCATGCCAGTATAGGAGAATTTTTGTTTACCGGCAAGATCAAATTCGAGATCACAGCATCACAGTTATTTTCTTACGACAGACGACTTATGCAAGGGCGTTTATAGCGGTCGTCTATAGTATATCGTAAAGAGTCAAAATAAAAAGGTTTCATAACCATCAAACAAGCTGAAAATTTTCCCGAAAATTGTAACAATCATTTTAAAGTCCCTTCATCTGAAATATAAGGCCCACCTTTAATGCCGCTAACATTAAAATGTAGCAAGTGCTTAAGTTATATGAAACACTCTGTTACTTGAATCATATTTAAACAGAATATGTACGTTAGCGATTTTAATAAAAATATATCACAAGCGGAAGCACATTTTCATGTAAATTACCCATCATTAAGACGAATAATAAAAAAACTCTTGATTTCTGTGTCGAAATTTTGAAATCTTTCGGCCCACGCTCATGTAATATGCTTAAATATGATAACATATTTGATGTTTTATATTAATAAATATTATATTTATGTTGATGGTTTTGTCTTAAATAAAAGTTAAAAGTCGATTGAGTTTAAGTATAACGAATTCCAAATTATAATTAAAAACCTGTGACGAATTTAGAATATAAATGTATAATTTGCATACCTCATAATCAAAAAATGTATTGAAGCCGAAGCGCAGCGTAACACTACACTTTTTCCTATTTTTAGAGTAAAATATTTCCATAAATTAATTAATTTGCACTTTGGTGACCTGAACGCCAACAGCAAAGCAAACCAAAATTAAGCAAATGCCAATTAGGTAGCTGAATCGAACATAATTGTTTAATTAACTAGGGGTTAAAACGTTATGAAAAGTAAATTGTTTTCTAATTCTAACGATCCGACTTTGTTTTTAGATTAGTCTTAGTAGATTTTAATTGAAATAAACAATAAAAATTATTTGTGTTATGGGCTATATACGAAAATTAAAGCAGACTTAATTTGTGATTTTCATTTTCTTAAAAAACCAGCATGAATTATTCAGGAAAAAATTTCTTATCTTCAATGTCTAATTCGATAAAAATGCCGTAAGAAATTGGTACGATTTTTGCACAAGGACATATCTAAAACATTGAAGCATTGTGTCAGTTTAAGCAAAAATCATAAGATACGCAGGTTGTTCGCAAAGTTTCGAGTCTATATAGTCAAGGTCTTTCAAGTAGTTTTTTTTATGTAAAGCATGTTAAGTATACAAATTAACATTAATTCAATTTCGCTTCAAAATCATATTAAAGTAATTAAAATAACTAATGAAAATAATGAATTTGTAAAAACAACAAAAATTCGCGTTAAGTATTTTTGGTAGACAAAATCGCCCATCTGAGCCCACTATTAAAAATTTAGCGTACTAATTTGAGTCCACTGATTCAGTAGCAAAATTTACAGCAACACGTGCTCGTTCAGGTCGTTCAACCGAAAATATTGGTACAGAGAAAGTATTGCAGAAAACTTACGTTTATCGATTTCACGACCTGCTACAGGAGATATGATATAAATTTTTTTGGTCAATATTTGATCAATATTAACGACTTCTGGCTTAAACAGGAAGTCACTACATGTCATTCAGGCAATGAAACAATTGGTTTATTGAGAAACAGATTTGATGGACGATTAATTTAGCGAAAGAGAGAACGTACGATCTAACACCGTTAGATTATTTTTTATGGAGCTATGTGAAAGATTAGGTTTATAACAATAACCCACAATCAGTTGAAGGTCTCAAAACCAATATCAAACGCGTCATTCGTGAGAGAGCACCAATTATGTAGAAATGTGATCGACCAAAGGACCAACTTCTGCAAACGTGCTGGTGATCAACACTAAATTTTTAACAAGAAGCACATTTATTTTTAAAAAAGGCGCGTTTAATTTCAAATTTAAAAAAAAAAATCTTAGTGGATGATCTTGTATAATCTCCTCACTATTATCAGGATACTTCTAGACTATAAGCCACTTTTACTTTCTGTGTATGCCTTTTCATAATCCATTCTATCGATTTGTCCTAAAATTTCGACACATATCGTTTGGAAATTGGTGCTTTCTAAAAATCATATTATGAATTTTTTATTTGATGTGCCATCTATGTGTCAGCCTCATATTGAGTCAAGTACTACATATTTTGATATTCTAGTTCTAGATGCCGTTTTGGAAAATGTGTTTAAAAATAAATTTTTGGTGGCATCAAAAGCCAATTTATTTCCTGTTAATTCTACCAACGAAATGCATATGGGTTGCTTTTCACAATCCTGGGATTTTTTGAATATGGATAGGGAAAGTTAAATTCAACTCATTTTGAGTAAGAAAATATCAATAAATAAATGCAAAATAATGTATTATTATTGTTGCCTATTGGTTTTATGGGCCATTAATTCAGTATGAGCGACATATATTCAACGAAAATAACAAAATTTAAAGTTTGGAAAATTAATAAAAAAATGTGTGAGATTAGTGACAAAGCGAAAGTAAAAACCGTATTATCCCGGTTTTTACTTTCGCTTTGTCACTAATCTCACACATTTTTTTATTAATTTTCCAAACTTTAAATTTTGTTATTTTGGTGGTGTAAAGTGAAAATAGTGGTGTAATTAAAAATTATAAATGGTGCATTAAGTGAATTAATAAATAATTGTGAAAATTGTTTATTATTGTGTTTCAGTGACTAGTGGATATTGGGAAAATTATTGTGGGAATATTCCAGAAGTGGTGTGAATATTACGGTACTGGTGCAAGTGTTTAAGAGATTATTTTCAGTAATTTCAGGAATATTCCGGAAGCGGTATAAATTATGAGATTTGGTGTTGTAACGGCCATATCTATAATGATATTCACAATCCAGTGAAACGAACCGGATATGACATGGCAAATTCGTAATAGTAAGTAAATTTATATATACATATATATAAAAATCAACGTTTGTTTTTTAGGCGTCCAGATCCTCTTATTACAATAGTCACTTATAAATAAAAAATGGGCCAACTTGAAGTGACAGATTTAAAGTAAAACGTGTTCCACCTGTTAGTTTTTTTTCATTAAATAAAACACATAATGTATGTCGGAAATTCAAAATTTGTTATTGAAAATGAAAGCTGGTTCTATGCCAGTTAGTTATGTATGGAATACAACATCGTTCATGTGACCACCACGGTTTCTGTAGTTCAGCCTCAATTTCAGCTCGAATGTTGTTCTTAAGATCATGAATTGTTTGTGGATCATTGCTATACACTTTACTTTTCAAAAAGACTCAAAGAAAATATTCTAACGGTATCAATTCGCATAATCTTAGAGGCCAATTGACATTAGAATATCTTGAAATTATGCAATCATCGAGCTTGGTTGCCAATAAGTCGAGTATTTCACGAACTGTGTGATATGTGGGACCGTCTTGTTGAAACCAAAGATCATCTAAACCAATTTCATTCAATTTTGGCACAAAAATCCAGATAAATTGCTGTGAACGACGCCTCAAAAAGATGCTTGCCTCTTCATGAACATCTTCACTTACAGCTGTTACTTTTTCACGTGTACGAACTGGACAATGGTGTTCACATGCTCTACGACCACCTGCAACTGATCGAGTTTCTTCAAAACATTTATTTTGCGATCTCAAGCTCGGTAGGCCGTTCATGTTGACCAAAATCATCACATAATTTGCGAAGTATTTTTTTTGCAGAACGACCATAATAAGTTTGGATAACCAAAACGCTTTGTTAGTTTGTGAACGAAGGCATGACTAATATTTGCATAGTTTTGACTTTTCATGTGTCAAAAAAAACCACCAGATAGAACATCATTAAAAAAAAATGCAGATTATAAAGAATTTTATGAAGTTTTATAGTGTCTTGACTCTTAATACTCATTGAAGGAACGTGTAAAGTTTGTTGAAGTTTATTTTTCCACGATCTATTGTTGCGGTACAAAGAAAATAAAGTCAGTATTTGAATACTACCACAGAGAGGAAACTTAATAACCCATTTTGAGGAGCGGGGTGCAGTCTTTGATGAGCTATGAAAAAATGTTAATCGATCTGTTCGCAATGAAAAAGCTGTGGAGGCTGAAGGCAAAATGTCAACGATGATACAACCATATCTACTCGTCGACCTTGGGCACCTACAGAACATCACTATAATGCATTTTGAAATTTCATCTTAGGATGTTTGAGTACAAAATTCAATTGGCCGAAAACTTATTGTCAAGATATGCAGCTGGAACACCTTTGCTGGAGCAGTAAAAACAAGTTGGCTCACCCTGTATTGTACGAGGATTTTGACATTAGACGCGCTCACTGCGAGACCCATAATGCAAAAATTTCTGTGCGGTGATTTTAAGTTACCAAGCTAGGTGCATGTGTCAATAGCTCGCTCATATTTTACTGCGAGAATCATAATTTCAAGGAATCCAAGTCGCCTGGCGAGAACCAAAAGTAAGGATCATAATAGAGGTATAAATGTCTGTGTCGTCTCTAGAAGCCAGACAGATTCTTGAAAAGTTTACAGCATTTACGATAACCAATTTAAAAAGATTCTAAACTAAATTGTAAACAAAATTAGTTCAGATCATTTTTTTAAAGTTTGCGGGAATTACGAGTTTTAACAAAAAACAACTTTTTTTCACTAAAATTCGGTATTTAAATATATTTTGGCGGATTGACTAATCGAAATGAAACTTTATACTTAAGCTTTTTCCATGATTTGGGGGATTCTTTCCAAATGAGGTAGAAATTTGAGTACCAGAAATAGCAGGTTCCACAGGAGCTTTTACCATTTGTGAAATGATGTTGCATTCTACCTGCAATGATGTGGGATGGTTTCAATGGCGTATAAAGGTCTAGCATTCTTCTTAGTTCCCCTAAGCCATTTCTCAACAGATCCAGAAGTTCTGGAATATAGGCTTCTGGGGCGGAACCAGGCCATTTCGTAACCTATCATAATGAAATTAAGTAAGTTTTGTGAATGGAAATAGGATTCCAAAATGATTTTTGGAAGAAATCCTGAAATGTGGCTGCCTGGGATAGAACTAGATCACTTCTTACCTGATCATAATAAAATTTGGAATGGTAGGTGGAGGCTTCTAAAATGATGTTTCCAGAAAAATTGTGTGAAAAATATTTGTATTGGTTGATGTTTTCTCAATGTTCTTTAATGTAAGTATATTATCATTTATGAAGGAAACAGAATGCACGCCAAATTACCACTACAACCCCCGTGGCAGCACCGGCGTACCAAAACGTTCCCTTACATTTGGCATAGAACGGATCGAATATCATTTAAAACGTGTATGATTTCATCCGATAATTCAGTAATCGTGTCGAGCTTTTAGAAAGGAGCCCAACGGGGACCAATCGAGGAGATAATATTTCCTCGAAGTTTCGGACGCATTTAGGCTCTAATAAGTTTGGTATCGTATCACAATAACGTTCACCATTCACAGTAAAAGCGTTACCAGCATCATTTTCGAAGAAGTACGGTCCGCAGCCTTCATAAACAAAAAAAGCCACTCCAAATAGTGACTCGTTGTGAATGCCGGGTTAGAAGAAAAATGAATTCGAATTCCTGGAATTTAAAATTTATCGCAAATTCGCACCTTCTATAGGCAATTAAGTGCGCCACAAATTGTTGTAGTAATTAGAAAATACTACTAACAAAATTCTCAAATCCTCGTAATCAGATAATACGTACTTCTTAGGCGAAGGCCGAATAGTTGAGAGTATTGCGATCTAAATATCAACATTGAATTTTAAGAAACCCTTGTCAATTTTAATTGTTTCAAAATTAAAAGCAATCCTTTATGGGAGGATTCTGTAAGCTGACACAACTTATAAATGTCATTTTTTTAAAAACTCCAAACTTCTTCCCCAAAATGAAAAATATAAAGAAAAGCAGGAAAAACACTATATTGTAAAATAAGAATTCCATACTTTTGATAATGGAGTTCGCATAAGCTAAAATTAATATCGAATCAAATAATTTGTGTACGATCTCGAAAATTGATAAGAAAATTGATAAAGGACGTAAATTCAGTGAAATTTGTTTAAAAATACAGTTTTCTTTACCTTAAAGGGCGAATTACCTACCTATCCTAGAATGGATACGTTTGGATTTCATATACGTAGTGTAGTATATTGCACATCCCATATTGCGGTATTTTGCAGTATTATTTAAATGAGAAGGTATTGGAAACCACAACCGCCAAGTTAATTTTTTGTAAAGTTAATTCATTAAGAGTTACAGTTGTAGTTAGTTTTGGCCATTTGCATTGTAGTTAGAGACTATCGAGACCTCAGGATTCGTTCATTGAGTGTTCACAAGAAGATTTCAAACGTATTTTTGGTAAGAAATTATGGAAATGATCCAAACAAACTTAAGCTCTTACGGAATAACTGGTTAAGCTAGAACGAGAATGGTGCCGGGTAATTCTAAAAGATATCTAAGACCACTTTAGACTCGTTGTCGCATTCTGATTGTTGTTTTGCTAAACAACAATCAGAATGCGACAACGAGTTTAAAGTTTGTTCATTGATAAATAAGCAAGTATGCCAACTTTAAGAGGAAGATTTTGATTTTTCTTCATATTTAAAAATAATATTTAGGCAAGCAAAAACTAGAAACTCTTATATACAAACTATCATCAGATTGTCAACTTGGCGTTTAATATTTTATGGTGACCCAAGGCAATTTTCGAAAACTGGCTCATTCTATCAAATAAATCCCTAAATACAATTTTAAAGAAGGATTATTACGATAGTACCTACATACTTTATTATTTGGACCCAATTACAAAAAATGGTGAAGACGTCACTAAAAAAACTCATGTTATCCAATAAATAGATATTATGTATTGGGGTGAATAAAAAATTAAAAAGCTGATTCTCAAGTGGGTCAGATGTGTTTTTGATTGAATAATTTACGACTACCTAGTGCATTTCACGATGGAAAAAGAATTGATAAAGTAATAAACTGATGTTAGAAAATTTAGATACCGCACACTGTTGGGATATGGTTGGATAGGTATTTCAGTAAATGATGAACATTTGTTACTAATAGTAATTCAATATAAATTCTAAATCAAACAAGAATGTTAACACATTAATAAAAATAAGTGCGAAAGATATGAAAGATTCAACTTATTAGTATGCGAATGTGAAGCCGGCGACGTAGGCTCGTATTGAACCAACGTTAATTATAGTTCGGAATAAATATTAATACGATAACAGAACACTTAAATTCTTAAGATTTGTTATACGATTACTCTATTTTTGTAATTTACCCTTTATGTTAGACACCCGCCCCAGCACAATGGAATGTCGCGATAAAATCAAAATATTTTACTTCATTTTCTATATTTGCATGTTGCTCAATACAATTTTGAATAATTTCTCATTGATATGCAATCATGATGTGCGTTGAAAAACACGTAAAGTTTACATATGTAATATAAAAGAAGGTCAAAAGTCACAAATAATGTTTTTCATTTAATACTTTATTCTCATTTTATGTCATCTTATTTGTTTTTGGATTGATTAATTTTAATTGCATTATCACTATCACTGTTTCTTTCGCTGTTTGATCGAAGAATATAAATAACTTGACGCTTTACAGAAAAATTAAAACAATAGAAATACAAACACTGGAACAGGAAAATAAACCACCCAAGAGGAATACAATAGGGGAATGTTTACGGTATTTTATCCTTTTTTCGATTAATACATATACATACATAGCTATACAAATATAAATTCGGATAGTGTATTTATTACTGTAATTAAAGGAAAATGTACTTACAATTTTTAGGATAATCAAACAATAATTCGACGCGGAAAGTCTCATCAAACTTATTAATAACAATATTATTTATTCACTTTTCAAATCTTTCAATAATAATTAATAACTTAATTCTTTTTGCAACTTAAATAAAAATATACACGATTTTCACTAAAAACAACACACAACGCAGAGAAATTGAAAGTTCGTCAATCCACTTTTTGTTGTTTTAAAATATTTTCGATTAATTCAAATATAACACAATAAATTAATAACTTATTTAACAAAACCATAAATCAAACTTGTATCTGGATAACTTTTAAACTATAAAAGATTTTGTTTTAATTTAAAAATAACTAAAGGAAAACACTTAAAAGAAAGAAATCACAAAAAACTTTTTTTCTATCATTATTTTTTTTCGTACTGACATGACAGTACACCAAAAAACAGAAGATAAAAATTGAACGAAATGTGTGATGCCCGATGAGAAAAATTTAACGAACAATATTTGTAGTAACCCAGTGAGCAAATGTTGTAAAATTTATTACAAAAACCACAAAAGACGAATATAAATTGCAAAACTCGCATAGCTATGTCTTTCCAATTTTAAATTTGCTCTCAAACCCTAACCATGTTGCACCCGACGCATATATTACACATCTATATAATACACCCATAGATTTATACCACAGACTAAATAGTTATATTTTGTCTTTGATTACTGCACTATAGAATCAATACAAATTTTTTCAAATCTATTTCATGTGTCACAAGTTGGAGAGGGATGGTTATACAATGATTACAGTTGTCGGATTCGTTGTTTTGTTTTGTTTGGTACGTTAAACTTGTTATTGCTGTATGATTTTATAATAAAATAAGAAAATGTTTAATTAAAATTGTATTCTTTATTTTTCATAAAATTTTTAATAAACAGATATTAAAATCCTCAATAATATTCTTATTATGTACACAAATATATAAAAATTATGTGCTTAGCTCCGAGAAAAGATGAGATGATGTGAAACGGTTTTATAAGATTTGGATCGATTTTGTGAGAAATTTTAGACAATTTGGAACAATTTTATGCAGATTTGAGGCGATTTTGTTTTATGTATTATTTAACAATTTCATTACAATTTAAGGCAATTTAGAATGAGTTGAGATAATTTTAAATGATAATTTATCGATGTGTCGATTTAATTATAATTTGAAATGATGTGGAACCATTCAAGTCGTTCTTGAACGACTTCATGCAGATTTAAGACTATTTGAAAAGATTTGGAATCATATAAAATCGTCTTAAATCAATTTGAAGCAATTTAGATCGATTTGGAAGGTTTTTGATTAGAATATAAGACTTACTTTCCTGTGATTATTATATTCAGCTCTCCCATTCCCGTCAACTGAAACATCATCACAAACGTGGTTGACAGCATTATCTCTAATTAAAGCGAACATTTCGTGTAAACTTTTGATTTCTAGGTGGCTAATTAGAATCTTGTTTGTTTAATCTGTTAGTGTTGGAGGCTCCAGTTGCGTCTGATGTTAATGACAAGCTCTTGATTGAATTGATCCGTTGTTGGTACAGGATCTCAATCACATGATGGACTCATCGAGATAACTCTCAACTCCATTTGAACCTGTTGAGGCAATCTCTTTGGCCATAACGGTTTTTCACGACTCATTGAAATAAATATGCCACGAGTCTCATAGAGTTTGGAATCCAATTCACTAACCACATGACCATATTTGCTCTCATCAATGATTATATTAGCCACCTTTGTCATATGGGCTATTAGCTGAGGCACCGATACTGATGAGGCTTTTACTTTGTTTGAAGAGGGTTGATCATTATTCTGACTGATACTTCAATATTACATTTATACTTCAATATTACATTTATATTTAAATATCTCGCTAAAAATAAAATGTTTACACTAAATACTATTAGGATGTGTTTTAAAATTACTATTGGAGATGGATATAAAAGAAATGTGAGCTAATTTTTAGATAAGATATGAATTTACACTTTAAAAATAAGGAAAACTTAATTATTTTAAAACCGATAAATGTTCCACGAGAAACATACAGATAATTAACTTGCGTGTTTAGGGGAATTTTGGTTAAAAAAAGTTTTGCCTAGCTAGGTAGATATGAGAAATATTAATTTTTTAGTGAAAAATAATTGGTACGGTGTGCACTAGTGGAAAAAAATGAACTCGCTGAACGCTATAATTTAAATATTTACTATAGACATTTTATTAAATTTGTTTGTTTTGTTCAAAATAACGGTTTACGATTGTTCCGAAACTCTTCAGGAATTTAATTTAAAATAAGTATTTATTTAACTAAAATTTGATGCCTTGAAATAAATCAAAATTAACAATTGCAACATCACAGATTCCATCTAGCGAATTTTAAATAAACTTCGATACTACAAATTTTAACACTTATGCCTCGTCAGGCATAAAGCAAGTAAAGAAACAACATCATTCGTATAAATTTATTCGTTTTACAGTGCTAGCTTGGCTTGGTTTAATTTTGTGTAAAATTATAAATTAAAAAATGATAAAAGTTTTATAGTTATAAGTATGTCCTTCATTTTCTCACGGTATCGATCACATATGTCATTTTTGTAGTTAGGTTAGTTGCAACCTAATCCACTCTCGGCGCTTTTTTAACATTTATAAACGTCGTTTTGCTATTTATTTTATTTCCCCTGTAGACGTATTAAACTCAACTTTGGTTAGTATTCATTAGTTCTGCCAACAAATATTTATCAGTAATTTTAATATTCGTTTTATGTCCTAAATTTTTTTTAATATTGTACATATAATTTGTACTAGCTACCAATCAAGGGGCGGTATGTTGTACCATCACTTCGAATCGATTAAAGTCGAATCGAATAGTGAAAGTTCTATAATTTTTGCTTTTCGAAAATGATACAACATACCGCCATTCGACTTTTTTCGAAGTTCGATTCGAAATGATGGTACAACATACCGCCCAAGATGTTTGGAATTTTCACTAGAGCAAATTTTTCTTTTGCAATCAACAAATGTGGTTTCTAGGGTAAGGTACACTTGTATAAATAATTTATGTGTACGTTCGTATAAAAACAAAAGTTTTCCCACTACAAATTTGACAGATTGGCGACACATGTGTTTGTTGGATTATTTTTAAAATACGTAAATAAAATTGTGCGCGTTATATTTTCAAATGGAGCCTAAAAATGATATTTCAATTCATGGTAAGCTTTTGTATGCATTAATTTATCGAAGTAACAAACTAATTAAGATTTTTAAAGTTAACTCTGTTGTGTTGTACTAGTGCAAACAAAGCGCAACCGGTGGAATGGCCCCTAGCGTACCGTAATTTATAAATCTAACTTTGTTTGCAGACAATAGCTTATCAAATTCAGATGAAGAAGATGAAATATTTGATGAAGATACATGTACCGAAGTAGAAATTGCACAAAAGTTTAAAACAACTTATACCATTGCACACGAGCAGACCATATCACTGAAGCGCAACTATATTCTGCACTTGGATGCATCCTCCAATTTCAGCAGTTTGTGTGCTGGATCAAGCGATAATTCGATTAGAATATTCAAAATAGCTGAAAGTTCGTTTGAAATTATTATTCCGCCAAAAAAATTTGCCAGCCAGTTCGATGGAAAAATTTGTGGCCTGAGATTTCTGAATAACGATGAGAATTTACTCATTTGTGGATTGGAAAATGGCAAAACACACCTTATTGATTTAAGAAATTATGAAAATATTCATACATTTAAAGGTAAAGTCTTTAAAAAGTTAGATCAGTTAACTCTGTCAACTTATAATAATTTGGTTTTGCAGATGATTCTAATGAAAAAAGCATGAAACCAATCACTAGTTTGGATATTAATCAAAATAATAGGATTCTTTGTACCGGAACGGATTTAATCGAAGGCGATGCTTTCCTACTATTTTATGATATACGCGAGCGAGCGTTACTCGGTGGATATTGGGAAAGTCACACCGACGATATAACTCAAGTTAAATTTCATCCGAACAATCCCAATACGCTAGCATCAGGATCGACTGATGGCCTTATAAATGTGTTTGACCTATGTAATACGTCCGAAGATGATGCTTTACAATCGTGTTACAATACAGTAAGCAGTGTTGATAGGATAAATTGGCATAAAAATCTTTACGATCGGGATTACTTATCGATTATAACTCATACAAATGACTTACACATATACAATGTCGAAGATTCGGAGGCATTAGCTGAGTTTGATCGTAGTACAGTTACAAAAATAATTTGTCGAAAATCATCGGACGACTGTAATCTAATCAATTGCCATAACAGTAACACGGATGAAATAATTACTCTGGCTCAATCCAATTTCAAAAATGGAGAATGTGTCCGGGCAATTAAATTAGAAAATGTATCGTTGGTACCTTTAGCAAATTTTAAGGGTAACAAACAAATTATTCGAGATAGCGTTTACAATAGTGTACAGGATATGTTTATAACCGCTGGTGAGTCTGGGTTTGTTACATTGTATAAATCCGGAAACAGAGAAAACGATTCAACTTTGCAACTTAATGGTAAATTTACAACTAAATGTAAGATAGGCCAATATAATACACGTAGTAAACCGTATTAGTAAAATCACGAATAATTAAGCAAAATAAGAGATGTAAAATATTTTTTCGAAATAAAACATTTATAAAATTGGTATAAATCATTATTGTAACGGGTGATTTTTTTGTGGTTAGGATTTTCATGCATTATTATTTGACAGATCACGCGGGATTTCAGACAAGGTGTCAAAGAGAAAGATGCTCAGTATGCTTTGACATTTCATAATGAATAGACTTACTAACGAGCAACGCTTGCAAATAATTGAATTATATTACAAAAATCAGTGTTCGGTTCGAAAAGTGTTTCGCGATTTACGTCCGATTTATGGTCTACATAATCGACCAAGTGAGCAAACAATTAATGCGATTGTGACCAAGTTTCGCACTTATCTGGGTTTACACCAGAGCTACTTTAATAGTATAATACTTTTTTGCTAATAAAGTATAATACCCGGCCAGTTTACATCGCAAGCGGTGTAAACCCATACTATAATACTATATTATTTTTTTTGTCGGTAAATATATTTATTTTTGGCTAATATCACAAATGGAAATGTATAGCCAAACAAAAAATGTCCTTATCGGCCACTTGAAAAAAATAATAAACAAAATTAAAGTATTATAACATTAAAGTAGAGTTTAAACCACGACTATAATGTCAATATTTTTTTGATAGCTATTATACTTTAATAGCAAAATAGTACGTGATAAAGTATTAAAGTATTTTAGTTTGAGTTTACACCAACATACTTTTTTGCTACATACTTTTATTCTACTGGTGTAAACAGGGTATCAGTTTACTTTATTGGACATTAAACCAACCACACGAATGCGTACAGTGCGTACAGAAGAGAATATTGCGTCTGTTTCTGAGAGTGTTGCTGAAGACCGTGAAATGTCGATTCGTCGCCGTTCGCAGCAATTGGGTTTGTGTTATTCGACGACATGGAAGATTTTACGCAAAGATCTTGGTGTAAAACCGTATAAAATACAGCTCCTGCAAGAACTGAAGCCGAACGATCTGCCACAACGTCGAATTTTCAGTGAATGGGCCCTAGAAAAGTTGGCAGAAAATCCGCTTTTTTATCGACAAATTTTGTTCAGCGGTGAGGCTCATTTCTGGTTGAATGGCTACGTAAATAAGCAAAATTGCCGCATTTGGAGTGAAGAGCAACCAGAAGCCGTTCAAGAACTGCCCATGCATCCCGAAAAATGCACTGTTTGGTGTGGTTTGTACGCTGGTGGAATCATTGGACCGTATTTTTTCAAAGATGCTGTTGGACGCAACGTTACGGTGAATGGCGATCGCTATCGTTCGATGCTAACAAACTTTTTGTTGCCAAAAATGGAAGAACTGAACTTAGTTGACATGTGGTTTCAACAAGATGGCGCTACATGCCACACAGCTCGCGATTCTATGGCCATTTTGAGGGAAAACTTCGGAGAACAATTCATCTCAAGAAATGGCCCGGTAAGTTGGCCACCAAGATCATGCGATTTGACGCCTTTAGACTATTTTTTGTGGAGCTACGTCAAGTCTAAAGTCTACAGAAATAAGCCAGCAACTATTCCAGTTTTGGAAGACAACATTTCCGAAGAAATTCGGGCTATTCCGGCCGAAATGCTCGAAAAAGTTGCCCAAAATTGGACTTTCCGAATGGACCACCTAAGACGCAGCCGCGGTCAACATTTAAATGAAATTATCTTCAAAAAGTAAATGTCATGGACCAATCTAACGTTTCAAATAAAGAACCGATGAGATTTTGCAAATTTTATGCGTTTTTTTTTTAAAAAAAAGTTCTCAAGCTCTTAAAAAATCACCCTTTACAACTTTATTGTTCTATTAGTACCACGTTATTAGAATTGTCTTGGGCGGCAATATTAGAGCAGTGCAAAACTTCATATTATCGCACAAAACAATTACATTAATAAGACAAAAGTTTCAGTAAAACACTGGTATTTTACGGCGAACTGGCTGAACAGTAGCAAAAGAAGGACTATAGATAGGAATGATGAACCACTGCAACGAAATCTTTTTCAAAATTTGGTAATCATCGTCTTTTAATTTTTTACCCATGTTTTATGATCGCAAACATCCCAAACATCGACCAGTGACTAGTATACTCTGGGGGTCTATTATGAAATTTATCCGTCTCGGGTTTTTGCGTTAACGGATAATTACGTGCTATTATTAGTTTTTTTTCGACGTCGAAAATTTGGTATTATGAAATATTTTCGATCGTGTTTTTTTTTCGACGTTGTCGAAATTTTGTATTATGAAATGACGCGTATTTTTTAGATAACGTCGACTATTTTACGACAGCTCTTGAGGTGTCGAGTACATAAAACTGTTGTGGTGAGAAATAAATAAGTTTGTTAGTAAAAATAAAGTAATAATTTAAACTTATAAAATTTTAAATAATAAAAATTAATTAATTTAAATTTAATAAAAAATAATTAATTTAAATTTATGTCGACATCGTCGAAAAAAAAATTCATAATAGCGATTTTCGACGTTGTCGAAAAAAATACGCGCTACGAAAATTTCATAATTTGACCCCCGGATTTTTCCGAGTACACTAGAAAAAATCCGACTACTTTTTAGTTGACGTATTTTGTATTCGATTGAACTTATTTTTACGTTTCATCCAAATATAGTGAAAAGTGATTTATATTTTATTACTTTTCATAAAATAAATAAATTAATAATATTTTATAGTAAAAAAATTTAAAAAGTACTATTTTATTATAAATTTTTTTTAATAAAATATAAATAAATTTTGTTTATACCAATTCGATAATACAAGTTTCATAATAGGGTAAATCCGTGTCGAATCGAATATTTCCGTTAACGGAAAAATCCGAGACGGATAAATTTCATAATAGAACTCCTGATACGAATTGGAAATGGTAACATCAGAACTCTAACGGAAGGATCAAGGGTTGCTTAAGTTGAGAAAGAAATGAAGCGATTTAGAATTAGAGATTTAACAAAAAGAAAGAAAACACTACTCGAATTGAAACCAAAACGTAACGATAAAACAGCTATATTCCACTCGAAAATAAGAAATACAATTATTCGATGTTTGCGCCCATGGAAGGTGCAGATGATCTAATGAAGGATGGATTCTACGAAGTTAGAAGCCTCAATTCCTAACACTCACCGGAATGACGTCTAAATTGTGCAAAGGGCAACACAAAATTTCAAACCACTGAACCAGCAGCGGTGGAAAGTTCAAAAATTGAGAGAGATGAAAAATACTGACATAAAGGTTCTTCCTTCTTCAACGCAACCCTCCAACTCAATCTCCCAAACGACGAAACCAGGGGCGGTATGTTGTACCATCACTTCGAATCGAAAAAGTGAAAGTTATATCTTTTTTGCTTTTCGAAAATGATACAACATACCGCCATTCGACTTTTTTCGAATTTCGATTCGAAATGATGGTACAACATATCGCCCTTGGTAATATTCGTTTAAAAAAGAAATTACTGGGGCGGTATGTTGTACCATCATTTCGAATCGAAATTCGAAAAAAGTCGAATGGCGGTATGTTGTATCATTTTCGAAAAGCAAAAAAGATACAACTTTGACTTTTTCGATTCGACTTTTTTCGAATTCGACTTTTTTCGATTCGAAGTGATGGTACAACATACCGCCCCAATAGTCAAAAAAGAAGAAAGTTTTCTGTGTATTTAAGCAATACCAGTTGCAGTTTACGACAAATGACGTTAAACGACTATTTGTTGACTGGACAGTGTGATACCAAACTAGATAATGAAACACCGAATGGCATTCCGTTTAACCCAATAAGTTGACCCAATGATCTAAACTAAGCCGACGATATACATATATACATATACATGCAGTACGAAATTCAGAAGTTGATTTTGCACAAGAGGTCGATCTCAAAATCACCAACAGAAACACAAAAACAATGAAATGAACACGATCATACATATACCAATATACATCAAGTATCTTAACAAGTTCGTATATCTTGGATGTACTGTAAGGACCAAACAGGCAAAACGGAAGAGGGCATTAGTCAACACATCAACAAAACAAGTAATACATTCATCACGGAATCTTGAATGCATCCATCCTGTCAAGAAAGACAAAGCTATGAATGTTTGTCTAATGCATCTATAAAATCAATACTGATGTATAGTTGTGAATCATAGAATCAGACACAAGATTTGAAGAACACTACAGGTAAGTATTTGTAAACAAACAATTAAGCAACGCATCAAAAAGCTCGAAGAATTTCAACGTATTATTGGCACAGTAAAGGTGAGAAATGTGGATCGCACAAGATTACAAAAATGCTCCTAGACGGCTACAAAATCGACAGTTGACCTGACGAAACAAAATCACAGTTGACCGATTTCTAAGGCAAACAAAACATCGAAATTGGGCTTCTCATCAAAAAGCGAACATAGAGATGGATAGAACACACCGAGGGAAACTAATTATAAAACAAGAATGTGATTAAAGTGGAATTCGCTCGAGAAGGGAAATTTATAAATAGCGGAAATATTTTGAAGCTGGAGATGAAGCGATGCAGCCCTATAAAATATTGTGGAAAGTAATAGCCATGATTAGAGCAAGAAAGTGTAAATATGCGCCTCCTAAATCGAAGCTAGTAGAACGAAAATAAATAATTCACCACAACTTAAATTAACCATAACAAGCCCAACGAAAAGGTGACCTTGGAGCATAATGATCCTTGTTTAAGCTGGATTTACTGGGGAAGATGTATATAGTTCTAACCAACTCAATCATCATGGAACAATCTAACGAATGCTAGCTATTCCTGTATTTCTTACAGAGAATAGTAATACCTCCCGTAGCTGTCGCATAGGTTGTCTTAAAAGGACGACAGTTATATAAGCATTACAATGTTCGACATACGAAATTTAAGTATTTACGTATTAGTCGTACAAATTTATAGTTTCTACATACAACTTGGATTTGATAATTTTTATGTTTTCATAGAAATTTTGTCAAAATAAGTTTGTCTCGAAACTCGCAATAAGTTTACAATTTAGAACTAAACCTACGGGACATCTATCAATAACTACATATTATGAACTAACCCCCCGATTCTGACGATAAGACTACTAAGACTATCTTAGCTAAGACTTTCTTGTTAAGACTTTATTTTTTAAGACTAAAGTCTTCATTGAAATTCTGAAGACAGTAGTCTTAAATAACATATTAGAAACTCTCCAAAGACTTTTGTAGAGCTGTCGAAACCAAATGTTTACCATATTGTTTCAAACTTATGAACGAAAAGCGACAGTTGAATTCGAAATTGGTAAAAAAAACTCAAATTTATGTTTTATATATGCTGAAAGAGTATATAATATTGTATTTTGAATAATTTTTCCGGTTTTATAGTCAAATACATATAATTATTGTTTTTGTGTAAATGTCAAAATTATGATTCCTAAGACCACCTATTTCGCTGATATTAACGAAGACAATTTTTTAAGACTACTGACAGATAAGACTAAGTGCAGAATAAGAATTTAAAGTATCTAGTCTTCGTTAAGACAAAAGTTTTCGCTAAGACTGAAAATACGTCTGTGACTGTACGTTAGAATCGGGGGGTAACTATCAATTTAGTTAAAAACTCATCGTTAGGTATTTGGGTGACAAACTTTATTGAATTTTTACGTATTTGCAATTTGCACTCCACCCGGCTACTTATGTTTATTATTTACAGTAAATATAGGGCCATTTAGTTTTTTTTTATTATCACTGCAATCTGTTCTGGGGCCAAGGCTCTTCCAACCCAACTCTTTCGCGGTTTGCTTTTTCCGTCCATACTTTTACGCCGTTGCCAGCCCATTCGAGGACGCCCGGCTATAGGTTAGCTCCATGCCAGCCCTATACTGGCCCGGCCCATGAGTTTTGCACTCTGACGGGGTGTCATAGAGTGCTCCATTTCACCACAGATCGTAATCTGTAGATGAATTTTCCTTTTGCATCCTGCCCCTTTTGGGATTTGAACCCGGTTTCTCCCGATCCAAACGTCAAAGTTTTAACCACTGTGCAATTTGGTCGGTGCCATTTTGTTTATATAAGAGTTGCGTTAAAAAAGTATTGGGAATTTTCGTTTTTGGAAAGAATTTTATTCATTCGTCAATAACAATGTTGATTTCTTCTCCCACCGCTTTTCCAACACTTCTGGAAAAATAGCGATAGCTCTCTCTCTCGGCGAAGCGTTTTTAATGTCATCTATGTTTTTAAAACGATGACGGCCCTTTCAAGGTTCGTTTTATTTTTGGAAACATAAAAAAATCACACGTACACGGGGTCATGTTTGTCAAATATAGTGGCTGGGGGCATCATTAAAGTTTTGTTTTTGACCTAAAATTCAAGAACAGGGAAAGAAATGTGAGTTGGTGCATACTGGTGGTGCAAAAGCAATGAATTGTTTCGCTATAAATGCAGGCGCTCATCATCAGCGAATACCCCCTAATACCTCAAACAGATTGACGTCGAAAACATCGGCGTAAAAATTTAAAATTCGTGCATTTCAATAAGAGCGAATAAGATACAGTCGACGCTGTATCGTCTATAGACCATTTTCCTCAAACGTCAAAATAACATTGTGACAATTGAACGTGTATGGCAAACCATTAAAATAAAATTCTATTTTTTTATTTTATTCATAAATTGCCACAATGCTATTAAAATTTAACAGTACAATTGTTTGTGGTTATGTTTTAAACATTAATCTTTAATAGTTGTGTCATAAACTTTAAAAATTACAACTAAATTTTAGTTTGTTGGGGCAGTATGTTGTACCATCACTTCGAATCGAATTCGAAAAAAATCGAATCGAAAAAGTGAAAGTTGTATCTTTTTTGCTTTTCGAAAATGATACAACATACCGCCATTCGACTTTTTTCGAATTTCGATTCGAAGTGATGGTACAACATACCGCCCCTGGTTTGCCATACAGCTTCAACTGTCAAATTTTTTGGAGCAAAATGGTCTATGACCATTTTCCTTATCTGTCAAAATCAGTGACGTTTTAAATGTCAAACGAGCGTGTATGGCAACTAATGTTAAAATTTTATGTGATATTCATTATTTGTTAATAAACGATTGTTTTCTAGTGCATTTTACAAAAAATTTGTGTTAAAGTGAAATAATTAATTATTCTACATAAATTTATTTAAAAAACATTCTTTATTGCATTAAAATGCCCATGACATGTTGTATATTTAAGTGTCGATCGAGAGCACTTAAGGATTCTGGAATAAAGTTTTTTAGATTTCCCGCTGTTCCAACACGTTGTTTGAAGTACAAAGTTCTTGCAGAACAACGGCAACGAGCATGGTTGACTGCAATCAATCGCAAAGATTTAAAAATTACTTCATTAAAGTATTCGTTTGTTTGCTCTAAGCATTTTTTATCGGGCAAAAGCGCTGCCCTTAATGACGTATTAAATCCTGACTGGATTCCTTCGGTTGAGTTAGGATACCAGAAAAACAAAAAGTGCTCCACGGCTCGATATGACAGAATGAAGAAAAGAACCTCATTGATGGTAAAGCAAGATCAGATTGCCACAAAACCAGAAAAAATGCCAAACATGGAACCAGAAGTTAGGATTGATGAAGACTTGGACGATGTACGCGGGGTTCCAATGTTTCATGAAAAAGCATGTCAAACTGAAGGTAAAATAATATAACTGAACGTAACACATTTATAATTTGTTTCGTAATTCGTAGAATTCTATTTTGAGTGTGACAAAAATGATGCAATATATAAGTTGAAACAACAAATTACTGCATTGAAGGAGGAAAATGCAGCACTGAGGCATACAAATTTAAGAACAACAACCAAATCAAAGATGAATGATCTTAGAAATAGTACCAAGAAAACCAAATACTTTACTGGCTTCGAAAAGTTTAATACACTCGAAGTAATTTATAACGATGTCGAGCGTTTTCTTCCTGTTAACTTAAATGGCAAAATGACCAGTTTTGATGTATTTTTAATGACATTTATTAAATTAAGACTAGATTTGCCTTTTACCTATCTTGCACTTCACTATAATGTATCAGGCAAAACTATTTCTGAATTATTTTATAAAGCTATTATTGCTATTCATGCTCGAATGAGTTGTTTTGTATTTTGGCCAGATAATAAATCATCGATAGTAAATAGTCCGCCGATGTTCAAGAAGTTATTCGGGAATAAACCAGTTTTTATAATAGACTGTTTTGAAGTATATTCAGAAAGGCCAGGTAAACATATTTCGATTGCTTATGCGTGGTGTAAAATATAAATATTTCGTTATATTTACAGGAAATTTTTTAGCTCGAGCAAATACATTTTCTTCATATAAACATCACAAAACTCTCAAATATCTCATTTGCATTTCATCTTTTGGAAGTATAGCGTTTATCTCAAAAGGTTACGGTGGACGATGTAGTGACAAATTTGTGTTCGAATCCTGTGGAATTTTAAATTTTATTAGCGAAAACGATATTATTCTTGCGGACCGAGGGTTTCTAATCGAGAACGCTATCCAGAACAAGAAAGCTAGATTAATTATGCCGGCTTTCAAAAATGTAAAATCTCAAATGGAACCTATCACCATAGAGAACAACAGAAAAATTGCCAGCATTCGAATCCACGTAGAACGAGTTATAGGTGTTTTAAGACAAAAATTTCTTATCACAACCAACCGACAATCAATTTCAGTAATTTCCAAAAAAATTAACAACAATATGTTTTTCGACTACATGGTTAAAATATCATGTGCTGTTTTCAATCTGAACCCGTCAATTATATTGGATCTACAATAAAAATGCAAATATTTCATTCAAAATAAAAATTTAATCTCATATTATAAACTAACTAGTAACTAATAAGTAAATCACATTTCATGTCATTTTAGGATATCATATGTTACATTCTTAACTTAATTCTAAATAACTTTTATTATTACATATTTGTAAAAATCACAATATTATATTATCACATAAGATTATGTATTATCACGATTGTATTATGTATTATTTGTTTGTATATAGTAATTTTCCAAGTAGTTCAGGAAAAATAAATTTTATAAAAACTATCTGTTTTTTCCACCATGTCTTCCACGAATTTCTTGTCGATTACGACTTTTATTAGAATTGTATTTTTCCGGGAATAAATAAAAAAATATATAAGTTTACTATTGAGGATGTAACCCTGTAAGTGCACTTGGTAATAATACTCAAGATTTGTAACCATAGAGTATGTTTCGTCGTCATTCAAAATAACAGGACAGCTTATTGTGTTGAGGTATGTGCCATTTTCCGCCATTTCTAAAACTGTAAGGGCACTTTTTTCGACAGGAAAAATTCCGCAACAACTGCAGCTCCATATGCTATCTGGTGAAGCAGCATAAAAGGATTTTTCTTTTAGTATAGCTGAACGAGTTGGTGAGATGGCTAATTTGTTATGTGTTCGTTTGGATAAACACCATAGGGCTTTTATAGCTTCTTTTTCTAGGTGACGTCCGTACGACATTGATGCTGTTGATATTTTGTCACCTGGATAACATATGATATTTAAAAGTCTCAGTGGGAATGGACCTTCCATTTTAACTTGGCATATTCTCTTAAATATGGATGCAGTTATGCGCCCTAATCTTAATTTACTCCAGTACTCACATTTCCATTGCCGTTGTGTAGCTTGTTGTATAAGTTTGACCTTTTCTTCAGTCATTGTAAAATGCTGGGGGTCTATTATGAAATTGGTCGGAAAATACGGCACCGTCGGAAAATACGTTGTCGTAAAATCTGATCCGCGGCGGATATTCCTATTATGAAACATGTATTTTTACAGTGAAACTCGGAATTTTCAGTATACACTTGTCACATTTAAATTTGATTAAAATAATGGTTTTAATGTACTTACATTTAAAAAATTTCTAAATAATTAAATAACACATAAAAAGTATGAGCTACAATCTATTTTCCGTGCGTATATACTACAATATCCGTCACCTAACTAGCTGTCGGATTTGACAATTGAATTTTGTCGTAAAATCCGCTAATTCGGATTTTTATTTCATAATAGTACAAAATCCGCGCGGATCGGATTTTTTTAGTTTCATAATATGAATATCCGACGCGAGACGGATTTTACGAAGTCGGAAAAATTTCATAATAGGGGCCCTGGAAGTCAAAATGCTCGATCAAATAAGTTAATGTTTTTTGTTGTGAATAGGCTTCCACAAATTCGACATATATATATAGCAACTCGTCCAGCTCAAAATCTCCAGTAGATTCATTCTCTGTAGGCAAAAATAAATCTAAACCCATCATTGCTACGGGTTTATTTTCCTGGGTATTTATATGGCAGAGCATGCTAATTATATCAGACTGCGTCGCGGCTTGTACCTTGTTAGTATGAGTGGCGTACGTGGTGTTTGATTTGTTGGTGTCTAGTCTACCACAGCGTTTTGTATATTTTCGTTACATTGTTGAAGAGCCGTTTTATAGGAAGGCACTACCCAACAGGCTTTCACGTCAGTTACTGATAGCTGGAAAATATAGAATATATATAATATTTAGTATGTATGTATATAAAAAATATACAAATATATAATTTACAGGTTCTGAGTCGTGTGTAAAATTTGCTCGTATATGGCATTTAATGCAAATAATACAGCACCAACGTGGGAGCAACACTCTCCAAGCCCTGCTACAAATGTGCAATGCCCATTAAATACATATCCACTTGAGTCGTGATGGGTCCACACCTTAAGTGGTGGTAAATTTATAGATTATGAGTGTAGAATTTAAATATATAAAATTATAAAAGAGCTTGCTTTGAATTATGTATGTACTTCATAAACTTACTTTTCCAAACACTATGATGGCATTTTTATGGCGTTTCCCACCTAAATATTGTACCCATCCACTTTTATAGAGTTTATAGGCCTCTAACGATTTGTATGCCTTTAATTCAGTTGATGTATAAAATGATTTTTTATTCACAAGGTACTGGAATAATTCAAAAAACGTGACGTTTTCTGGCAGTATTTGTTCATCGTACTTCATTAGATACGGATCGGCCTCAAACTGAGATATTTTGCTTTCGTATCGTCGTCTTTCGGCTCCCAATAGACCTATTCCATATTTCGATAGCATAGCGCTATTTATTTTCTGTAAATTTATAAAAATTTCATAAAAATAATTTATTTGGTGCAAAAATATAACCTAAGTTTATTTACAAAATCATGTTAATTACTTACTTCTAACACAAATTTTTAAATATGGTATTAAATTTTTTTTTTTAGTTAATATTAATAAATTATATAAACACAAAAACTAGATTTTATTTAGCCTAATTAATTAAATTATCACAGTATAAAAATAAAACAAAACACAGCACAAAATTGTTGTTTACCATACAGCATCGAAAACAGCTGATTGAGAACTGTCAAAATTTTTTGAGGAAAATGGTCTATAGTCAATTTTTTTTTGGTACACTTAGTAGCGTATATATATACTTTATAATATATGTCTTTACCATATATTATAAAGTATAAATATATATACGCTAAGTGGAGAAAAAAAAATAACTCTACCCTTATTGCATGTAAAAAGTTCAGTGTAAATTTTTTGCACCACTATATTCTACCCTTTTCCATACAAATGAAAAATAAAAAAACGGTCGAAATTTTTCCATAGAAAAATCGGGTTATGTCTCTTCTGTATTATGTGTCTTTACAGCCTTCTTGTAAACGCTTATACCATTCGTAAATCCCTGTTTTACTCATAGCAGACTCACCAAATATAATATTTAACATTTCTAAAATGTTGCTGTACTTTATTCTATTCTTATAACAAAATTTAATACAAACTCTTTGATCAATTTTGTATGCTAATAAGTTAAATAATCGCCGTTCCTACCAAAATACATAATATAACCTTTCTGACGACAGCTGACAATTACAAAATTCCCGTTTTTTATAACACCTCGCATGTCAACTTTGCCCTGAATCGTTTTCGTACGACACTAATTTTCGAACTTCCTATTTTGATTTGTCAAATACTGAGTATAACAGAGTTTACAGTGATCGGCAGTGCTACGGCAATAGCGCGATCTATGTCCGAACACATAATGCAGTAATGTAGGCTTGTCTTACCTGGGATTTGGCAGACCATTCAGTTAAGGCGTAATTTACCCACTTCGAAAATTCTTCTGATCATTGTTGTAGAGAAGCTGAATAATTCTTAATTTTCTTGAAAGGAAATTTAGAATACTGCCAGTCAGTCGAGTTTTTGTATTGTTTTACAATGGAAATTATATTCAGTAGTTTTGAAAACGAAAGAGATGAAGACCGGAAGTTACATAGAAAAATTTTCACATATTACTATTTTCTACACTACGGTCGAGATATACCGTTTGAACAGACAGAGGTTCTTCATAGGTGGTATATACACGCGGGCCGGTAAATATCCCTTTACGTAAAAAAAATTAGGAATGGCAAAAGCTATATACCACGAATTTTCCAGCGATCTCATCTTTGCTGCAAACGAAGCAAATTTTTCAAAAACCGAAATGAAATATTCGAACAGATTGTGCAGATCACAGAAAATTGAATTTGGGAAGAATTCAGAAAACTTATAGGCGTAGGAAAGCTTTGAATATCTTTCTGGTAAATAATAACCCAAGCCATATTTATTTATCAACCAAATAGTAGTTTAATTATAATACCCTTATAGTATCATTTACTGGAATTGCCATGGGTTAGCTACAAAGTTCATTGAATTGATGAATTTTATGGATGATAAAAATATATCTATTGGATTACTTTGCGAGACTTGGCTAAATAATAATTCTTGATTGCGTTTCCATCCTGACTATAATATACACAGAATGGATCGTTTAAACGGTACTCGTGGAGGAATAGCCATTATTGCCAAAAAGAATTTAAAATACAAATCGCTTCCTCATTTCAACAATCTTAAAGTAATCGAGGCATTAGGTATAAGCATTGAAGCGGTCTTTGTGGTGTTACAAGAATTATCTCGCTTTACTTGCCGGGATACACATCCTCGATTATCAAATCAAATTCGATCTTCTAGCCCTCATGAATATGAGGGATGTCATCATATGTGGGGCTCTCAATTCTCGTAACGGCTGTTGGAATCTTGGAACTGTGCTCGCAATAATATTGAAGGTAACACACTATACGACATCCTAACATGCAATATTAGATTTAAAATTCTATTTCCGCAAACTTCAACATACATTCCGCTAAAGCAAAACTCCAGACCTTCCACAATAGATATCATTCTAACAAAGACTCCAAACTTTATCCGCCATGTGAATGCTGTGAATCAATTTTCCTCAGACCACCTTTCAGTTAAGTTCCTTTTTTTTCTCTTAAAAAACAAATCCACTCCATGCTAGTGCCCTCCGTATGTTAATTATTTTAAAGGCGCCTTCATGGCGACTGTTCGAGTGCGACCTTTTCTGCAAATATTTAGAATCACACTTTTCAACCGATTTATTGAGCAGTATGTAGCTCACAGTTTTATTTTTTTTTATGATTAGGTTGATCGTCTGCGAATATTTTTCTTAAAGTTAAAAATATTTTATCTTTTATGGGCGTAATTTGATTAGTGGAAAAGTGTGATTCTAAATATCCGCACAAAAATTCGCACTCGAACAGTCGTCTTCAATGTATCACAGATACTATGTCCTCATTTGAAAAATGGAGTAGCATTGTCAATATTGCTTCGTTAGCTGGGATACGAGCACGTCCTGGTTTTGCAGTTTATAGTGCTACTAAAGCTGCATTAGCTTCTTTAACGCGAAGTCTTGCTCTAGAATTGGCGCCAAGAAAATTCGAGCAAATAGCATTAGCCCTACAATTATTTTAACAGAACTTGGTAAACAGCTTTTCAGCGATCCAAAAAAATATGAGGCTAGCTAGAATACTATTAAATCGGTTTGTAGAGCCAACTGACGTAGCGGATTTAGAAATGTTCCTCCTAAGTGAAAAATCGCAATTTATAACAGGACAAAATGTTGTCTTAGATGGTGAATATAGTGCTACTATATTTGGTGCTACTTAACGCATTACTTAGTTTACACTGATAGCCATAATGTTAGATTTTTTTATATTGAAGTGTTCGAATTAGAATACTTTAAAATACCTACAAGTAAGTCGTATCCTGATATGTTAGATATATTAGAACATACAAGCAGTTTCGAAAATGCAACCCAATATAATATTGAACAAGAAATTGATAAACAAATAAAACTTGTCACATACACGCAAGAGACGAAGCAAAATTCCAACAAAAATAGCAAACTATAGTTATAAATTTATCACTTTAACTGACGATATTAACTTTTTAAATACTACAAGGAAAAGCCTCAGACGGCAATGGAACAATCTTCACGATCCAGTAACAAAACATAATATCGAAATTTTAAATAGGGTGATTGCAAATGCAATTAAGAAGCTTGTTATAACCAATAGGAATATCATCCTCTCCAAAATTAACCAATAGTCACATATGGAAACTCAGTAAAACATTAAGAAAGAAAACGACAAATACTATTCCTTATTTAGAATCTGATGGATTAAAATTTATCTCAGATGAAGAAAGAACAATATTTTCTTGAAAACACGAATGAAAACACCAGACAAGACATCAAACACCAGACAAGACATCAAAATACCCGAAAGGTTGAAGTCGCAATCAAATCAAATTGGCGATGATTTCACTAATTTTGATAGGGGACCTGAAAGCGCCTAATATGCATTGGATTTTACCGTAGCATTTATGAAATTAAAAATATCCAAGTAGTAATCCAAAGTTTTTCCGTGGCGAACAAATACTGCAAAAATTATAGGATAGAGGTAATACCAAAATGAATACACGCAGCAATAACATCAGTAAGGTATTTACAGGTATTGATATACTTTCTCCCATAAGACTCGATTTAAAAGCAAGCTTCACTTTTTTATACAGTACATAGCCGGAATGAAACCCCTCCTTTAGAATGTAAATTTTTGGCAAGCCATGTCACGCATATAGTGATTGCATTGGCATCATTCTCAACAAATTAAAATAACAGTAGTGTGTCACCTGGAAATTATGGGTTGTGCATAATTTAAATTTCGACCGGGTCCACCAATACAGCTGATATCAAAAACTCCATAACTGAAGCAATAATGGTTTTATATTATATACACCAGTCAGCTATGTTTCTGCATTTAGATCCTTCTCATGAAATGAGGGGGGATAAATGAAGCTAAAATTTTGGAACAATCGTTTTAACTTCGAAAAATGTACAGCACTTTAAAATGAAGATACCTGTGATTTATTCTAACAGTGACGTTGGGCCTATTTTTAATGCAACCCGAACAAGCAGTTCTACCCCAGTTATTGTTCATTGAGCAAAGTTTGTACAGGGTTAAAAAAGTCCGGTGTGTTTAAAATAATAAATTGGTTTTACTTTTCACACTCTTCGTACACTGATATTTCAGTGCAAAACAGAGTATTTTGACAGCACAGAGATTGTTCGGGTTGAATTAAAAAATTGACCCAAATTTTTTGTGAATGGGTATGCTTGAACCAATATAGGGTTTTCCAATAAGAGTGATATGATTTCTTAAAATAAAGCACACTAATTGTTAAGGAAATTGAAATGTTTTTTGTTTAATGTGAAGTACAATCGATATAATTAAGTTCTGAATAAAACGTCATTCAAATGGCGTCTACGACTTCTTCTGCAGGAACGAATTCGATGAACTCAATTTTCGAGCACTTTTTCCACTAAATCAAGTAGTATGTCATGAATAGCACGTTCAATATTGACTTGTAAAGCTTGAAGAGAGTTTGGTTTATTGCTAAAGACCAATGACTTCAAATAACTCCACAAGAAATAGTCTAATGGTGTTAAATCACAACTTCTTGGAGGCCGTTCAACATCACAATTTCTTGAAATAATCGAATCTCCAAACTTCTCGCAATAATTCGACTGTTGCATCTTGTTGGAACCAAATATTGTCAAGATCAACTTCTTCCAATTTCGGCCATAAAAAGTTGGTTATTATCGATCTATACCGATCTCCATTGACAGTAACGGTGTTACCAGCTTCATTTCGAAATACGGACCGATGATTCCATCGGACCAAAAACCACATCAAACTGTCAATTTAGGTTTTTCATGAATAATTTGTGGATTTTCTTCGCACCAGAATCGACAGTTTTGTTTATTTGCCGCACCACTCAGATGAAAGTGAGCCTCATCGGAGAAGATGATTTTCTTAAAAAAATCGTTATCGTTTTCAAGTTGTTCCAAGGCAAAATCAGCAAATTCACGACGTTTACGGTGGTCCAATGGCTTCAGTTCTTGAGTGAGAACAATTTTATACGGATGCAAACCCAAATCCTTTCTCAACATTCGCCAAGTTGTGGTTTGAGACAGTCCCAATTCTTGAGAACGTCTTGAAATCGACAAAATGCGGTCTTCAGCAACACTTGCCTGAACGGCAGCAATATTTGCATTACTTCGAGCGTTTCTTTGTCTTATTTGCACTTGAACATTATGTAAAGAAAATGTACGCTCAAAATTTTCAACAATTCGACGAATAGCGAGCACACTTGGACGATTATTATGACTAAAAAATGGCAGAAGCGCACGAAAAGTTGCAATTGGAGAACGATTATTTTGATAATAAATCTGAATAATTTGTAAACGTTGTTCTTGCGTATATCTCACCATGATGAAATTGTAAACTGAATACAACTGAATACAATGAAACAAAAAATGACAGATCATGACATATTACAAATGGCCGAAACGTCACTTAAAAATCATATCATTCCTATTGGAGAACCCCATATTTGACTCAAGATAAACATTTTTTACCTTAATGTGGAACAAACAAAATATAAAGCGGAAGATTGCGTGGTTGGTTGGTTTTACACTCTTTCAATACTCTCAGACAAATTTCCCGTGTTCAGTAAAATTGAACACAACAAAATGACGCCTTGAACCTACTAGATAGGAGGGCATGGAGGGATCAAGTGAAGTTAACAGCCTGCGCAGATTAATGGTCACTGCTCATTTATAAAAAGACTGGAGGGAGGGCGAGGATATTCCCTGCAGCACCTCGATTCTGGTTTTTCCTATGGGAAAAGGAATTAGGAAAAATATTTTCATAGTATTTTTGTCAAAAATATCAATTTCTGGCCTACTGAGAAATCATGTTTGATCTAAAATTTTATAATTTAGGAAATATTTTTTCCGTATCGAAATTGGATAGGAAAAATATTCCCAATTTAATTTTGTTTTTGAAAAAATTTACACTAACTGTTTACCATAGTATGCCAGAAAAAATATTTTTGTAGCAAAAATACTATGAAAATATTTTTCCTAATTCCTTTTCCGAAACGAAAAACCAGGAGCTGCAGGTGTAGAGTGTGGGCATGGATCCGAGAGGAAATTAGCAATTCTTACCGAAAATCCCGATAGGGGCAGGATAATTCTTACCGAAAATCCCGATAGGGGCAGGATGCAAAAAGGAAACAGATTACGATCTGTGATGAAATGGAACACAACTATGACTCCCTGTCGGAGTGCAAAACTCATGGGAGGACCCACCTTCCATGCCAGAATAGGCTGCATATGGAGGTATGCAATGTGCAGATGGTGATAGAATCGGACCTATAGCCGTACGTCCTCGATTTGGCAAGCGATGCGTAAAGTAGGACGTGGAAAGCGAACCGCGAAAGAGTTGGGAGTGCTTCGACCCAGAACAGATTGCATAGATTAAAACATAAAAAAAAAACATATACGCTTATCTCAACATACACATTTGAAATGGAATCTGTAGAAGCTGCTCTCTTCTCACTTATTTGCTCTATTAAAAAATCCTTTAAGGAATCTTCATAAGAGCTTACAGCTCAATTCCCTTAGACGCATCACTTCAAGCGACGTGACTATGTATCTTCCTGGTTACTAGATTTCAAAATCAAATTTACTAAATAATTTTGTGCAAAACTCTCAATGAAATTTTTTTAAACCTTAGTTGGCTTCATTAGTTTGAATATTTTTTTTTATTTATTTGTCACGTCAAAATTTCAAGTGATAGAAATTGTCATTTGGAGTGATAGCAGTCGCAAGGAAATATTTATAAAGCAGCCTACTAACATTTAAAAAACAGCCAGCGAACGACTTTATTGAACAATTATTTTGTAAGTTTCAATTTAATGATCTAGTAACCATGAAGATGAGTAGCCACGTCACTTGAAGTGATACGACTAGGAGAATAGGGGTATTGGTTGGGTTTAAAGGGAGCTATATCGACGATAGAACGGGGGTGATGAGTCGAATTGTAAGATGGTATCTTATACATAGATATAGGGTTTTCCAATAGGAATGATATGATTTGTAAGTGACGTTTCGGCCATTTGTAATATGTCATGATCTGTCATTTTTTGTTTCATTGTATTCAGTTTACAATTTCGAAATAATCAATTTCAAAATAATCGTTCTCCAATTGCAACTTTTGGTGCGCTTTTGCCATTTTATAGTCGTAATAATCGTCCAAGTGTGCTCGCTATTCGTCGAATTGTTGAAAATTTTGGGCGTGCTATTCATGACATACGACTTGATTTAGTGGGAAAAGTGCTCGAAAATTGGGTTCATCGAATTCATTCCTACAGAAGAAGTCGTGGAGGCCATTTCAATGACGTTTTATTCAGAACTTAATTGTATCGATTGTACTTCACATTAAATAAAAAACATTTCAATTTTAACAATTAGTGTTTTTTTTAAAAAAAATCATATCACTCTTATTGGAAAACCCTATATCTGTAACAACACTTCCAGTGAATACATGCAAAGCAAACAGCTATTGTTCGAGCGTCAATAGGAAGGATAAACTTCCTCAGTTTGATTCCCCAGATCCAAACTTAATATAATAAAAACTGTAAAGAAAGCGGTATAGCGCTCTTGCAAAATATAAATGGGAAAACATGACATTTGAGGACTCATATCGTACACAGACTATATACGATTTTTTTCTTTTTAATGTATCTAAGCGACGAGCAGTATCCTGTGCACCAGTTGGTTATTCAGAAGCACACCCACTCAAGCTCTGGTGTTTTCTTTCATCCTAAGTTGATAAATGGTGGGTAACTCAGCTATAAGGCTCAATTGCATCTCACCTCCACGAACACTGGATACCCATTCTAAGCTACTTATAATCTCCAAAATTTTCGCTTACTGAGTGAGGGAAGCAACCCTTAACATATTAACTTCTTCACGGATGATTCAAAGTTGGTTTGACGTGGGGTGTTTTGTGATTAATTAGAATTAAACCTATATTTCCGTCTCCTCGACACTTTGGCAGCATATTTTAAGTTGAATTAATTGCGATCAGAGGCTGTACACTAGTTGAGGTCTAGGGTAATATATGAGAGTACTAGAATCGTATGTGAATTGAATCAGATTCTTATTTAAAAGTTAGATTCTTATTTAAAATTAGGAATGTGGCACTCTAGTTATCTTATATTAAGGCTCAAACATGTATCCGTTCCACTCATCGCGTTTTTTCAAAATGGAAGAAACCTCTTCGCTCTTTGTAAGTAGCCTCCAATTGTCTCTCATCACAGGGCATTTCTGTATTATGGGGAATTTAAATACAGGGGTGGATTATGTAGCTTACAGATTCCTGATTAGCTTAATAGTTTTATTTAATTCTGATTGGGAATAAATTGTAATGGGTTAATTATACATATTCATTATTGATATATTACCTTTTAAAAATAATCATAGTTTAGATTTAGATTAATCACATTACAGTTCATATACAATATTTAGAAAACATTATTATACAAATAAAATGGAAGTCAGCTAATTTAATCTTATTCTTAATCTTTATTATATAATATGAATGTTGAATAATTATATTATTAGTATTCCAGGTTATGTACTGTATCTACAAATCTCCTCCAGGTTGATATTGGGTTGTAGCAAATAACCACTATTATATGAATGCTAGTTTTTAAATTAAATTTAATTTAGAATTAAGTTTATAATATGTTATTGTATGATAGAAAGTATACTTATACTTGGTAAAGCAATGAAGCTAATTTATGATGGGTGCTGATTAATGACAAATATTCGGATATAATGTTTAAAAATGGATTGGAATAAGTAAATTAATTTAATCCGGTTTTAGGAATGGATTCCGGAATTAATAGTATCTATGTATCTCAATTTACTAACAAATTTAAATTCTAGAACATTGGTGTTTTGGAAGCAATTTTGTTGGCTACACTTTCGAATATTGTAAAGTGAAATGGTAGTCATTAATCTTAAGTTAATTTACAGGAAAATTTCGGAAGGTGACCCGGTTAATAACTATTTAAATTTAGTATTTAGTTATAATAACTTATTATATTTAAGTTGACAGTTTACTTATTCTTGGTAAAGTAGTTAATCTATTTTAAGAGTGGTGCTGGTTAGTTACGGACACTCTGGGTGTTGGTGTTTGGAACTGGTTTATAATAATAATAAAACTAAATTTATTATTGTTGTAAACCGGTTTTAAACACTAACACCTGTTAAGGAAAGAATTCCGGAATCAATAGCACTTATCAGCAAATAATTTAAATTCTAACAATTTATTGACTCTAGGAGATAAGCATTCTGGAAGCAGTTTTGATGGCTATACTTAACTAAAATATCTCAAAATAATAATTAATTTCTGATGCGGTCCAAAGGGAAGCTGACACAATTTGAAAGTACTTTTAGAACTGTGTTGTCTTGTGATGGTAAACTTACTAACTATCGGCTATTTCTAGGTGTTTGTAATAGGGCCAGGTCTGTCACATCTAAAGTACCTTTCCCATTTTTTTGTTGTTTATAAAGCAGGTGTATGATGGGCGCGGCAGTAACTGTGAGTTCCTGCTTTAAACTTGGTCGTGCATTCAAATCAAATCAAAATTTATTAATCCTACTTTAATTAATGATGAATTGACATTTCAGATTTAGAGGTAGAAGAATAATATAATTCTTAGTGTAGGTTTATTTTAGTTACGTGCTGATTCCCAGGAGAAATTGTTGATGACCATTAAAACTTTTATCCTTTGTATTGTCTTGTGTTGTACGATCCCAACCTATCGGCTATTTCTAGGTGTCTGTAACCGGGCTGATTCACTCCCATCCAATTAACCTATCTAATCCCTCGGTTTTGTTATATGTAAAAAGAGTGTGCGGTGGGCCCGGCGTCAACCGGGAGATCTTGTCTAAGAACTTGGTCGTGCATTCAAAATCAATCAATCAATCAATCAATCAGGGGTGGATTATGTAGCATTACGACTTTCGACTTACGGCAAATGACGTCAAGTCTTTTTTATTTAGAGATTTTTCACGACCAAGCTAATGCTTCAGAAAGAAACTGCGAAACTAACCAATGACGAATGAGCGTATATTAGCCTGGCTGTAGGTGATATTACAGAATACTGCCTCATTGACAAAAAGTTAAAATTAATTAAATTAGTAACCAAACGGAACTCTGTAGGGTGAACGTCAGGACTATGCTACTCTTCATTGAAAGTTCTGAATGGTTTCACTGTGTTCGAGAAAAACACTATGTGGTACGCTACGAACCAAATCACGCCTCTGCCATTCCTTTAGGTTAGCCCAACCTAACTTAAGAAACTGCTCCCGCAAATATTTCTATTATGCTGTTTTTATCGATTTTACTATGGCACTTTTGTTGTGTTCAATGCGGTTCTCTTTACAAGTTACGTAAGTATTGTTTGGCTTGCACGACAGTAGCCAAAAAAGTTAAACAATTTAGCTAAATGTCGCAATGGAACAACACCTCTTCTGCATTCAAAATTAATTAAATATATGCTCTAAGCGCGGTTATTCTCTGTGTCTGAAAATTATTACTCGACTATCGCAACTAAGGATCGGGATCGAAAAATCAAGCATTGTAATTGTTTTGCAGTTTCGATTTTTCCGAGAAATTTAAATTTAACGTTAAATCTAACAACTTCTTTTGGTGCAAACATATTAGGAATTTCTGTTTATTTAGCGATTACTGAAAGCAATATAAATTTTGTGATCTTTCTATGTAATCCTGTTGTGCCCTTAGAAGTCTAACATAATTAATCGTTTAATCACAAGACCTTGATTTGAATGTAAATATCTCCTTAAAACAGATGGTTAATATTGAGAATTTTCGCTCTCTCTCGGCCCTTCGACATTCGGCCCTTTGATATCAAACCGGTACAATACAGCTGAATTTTTTACGCCAACTGCACAGTTGGCTAACCCAAAAAGATACTACACCAAATAGTAAGAATATCATACCTACCGTCAATCACGATGGAGGAAACGTCATGGTATGGGGTGCAATGGGTACCGAGGGGTCGGAGTTCTGGTGTTGGTTGAGACTACCATGAAGAAAGAACAATATTTGCAAATTTTACAGAATCATTTAAAAGTAGTGCGACAAATCTTGAAATATCTGGACATATTAGCTTGGTTCAAGACAACGATCCCAAACATGTATCCAACTTGGTAAAAAACTGGTTGATCAACAATGTCAAATACATTTTACCGAACCCTCCACAATCGCCAGATCTCAACCCCATCATGTTTGGGGTAATTTGGAAAAACGGGTGAGACACCATGATGTTAGAACAAAAGACGATTTAAAATCTAAATTAATCGACGAGTGGCACCAAATTACGTCGGAAGAACAGGAAAATTGGCGCATTAAATGCAGAATCGCCTAAAACAGGTCATACCTCAGAAAGGGTGGTACACAAATTATTAATTATATTTATTAGTAATAATAGGAACTGTATGTTTTTTTTTATGAATGTTTTTTCTTTGACTACGCTTTGTTATATTTTTGTTAAGTAAATGAATTAATTTTTAAGTTTTATTAAGTTTTTTTTTATTTTTTTAATTGTGATATTATTAGTAAATATAGAAAAAAGATCAAATACTAAAGATGTTGTGTCAAGAAAATAAAGGAAACCCTCCAAGAACACGATTAATTCGTTCCGTGTTCTTTAAAACCGTGTTGTTCGAAACTACAAAAAAGAAAAAATAAAGGTTACGTTTTACTTTTTATTATGGTATACAAAAAACAAAATAAAACAGAATAACGAAATCCGTATTCTTCGAAACCGTGTTCTTGGAGGGTTACCTGTATATAAATTTATTGAAAAAAATAAGGTGTATGTTTTATTTTGATGTAGTATATGTGAAGGAGCAGGACGGATACAGTATAACCCTTTATAACGGAAAGTGGTTTTATTCGAAATAGAGCCATAATCTGATTGTTTTATTTAGGAGACAACCTTCTCCATTAATTTTCAGAGAAGAGGGATCCTGCAAAAATATTATCAGTCCAAATAAAAACGATACAGAGCAAACATTTTTCAAATTTGGCAGTAAAATTATATCTCTGTTCTCTCCCACATCAATAAAAAAAAACTCTATGGCAGTGCAAAATAATTTTCACGAAGCAAACAATATCTGACGGGTATCATCTGCTCCTAAATTAGGTAATTAAAAACCGATTATCTTATGTCGCTTTAATTGAAACAACTGTTATTATATTTAGTTGTTAAGACTTCATTTATTTGTTCTAAAAAAACTATAAAATAACACACATCTAAAGTAACAAGGTATAAAACAAACAATAAAAATGGGTAACTTAAAAATTAATGATCTCCTTGAAATAAAAAAAATCAATATGATCTTCTGTATTTTTTCATCATTTTGTATCTTAAATTATTTCATTATCTTACGGACAACAGAATATTAATCTTCTACATAATTACGAGAAAACACAATAAAATTAATTAATAGCAAATACTCTTAGGGATACTAATTTATCAAATGTCTTTGCCAGAAGTGTTGTTTTTTTGTACAATTTGATTAATTAAGGCACTACTGATAAGGTAAACACGTTGTAATACATAAACTAAATTAGACGGGGGTTCATATGGCTTAACGATTTGTTTTATCCGATACATTATTCATTGACTAGAAAATAAAATTAGAGGATTAATGGTGTTTTTATTTTACGTTTTTTGTAGCTCATTTATTTTATTGAATTTTTCTATTTGATCCGTTGTTAATTTACTGGATCCGGACGACGATGTTTTGAGCGATTTTGATTTTGCTCCAGTAAATGCATTAGCTATATTGAATGTTACGTTTGTTGATTTTTGTGATGACGATGCCATTCGATCTCGGGACGGTGGCGAATTTGGATGGTTTATTTCAACGACTTTTGTCCAATTATTACTAGTGGCGGATGCAGATCGCCTAAAATAAGGAAAATTTTATATATACCTAGATACCAAAAGTTACAGAAATACTATTTACATACCTAGGCAACTGGTGAGAGGAAAACAAGGCTTTAGCACCAATCCGTTTTCCAGTATGCCATCGATTCACTATATATCTCATTCTAGATATTGCAATAATCATAAAAACGACACCCCTAAACGATTTACGTTTCTTTTCTTTAGTTTTCATGAATTTTAATGTTACATTTTCATTTTGCTCGTACGCTGTGATCATCAGTAGTAAATACCGTTTTTGATGTACCAAGGCTTTTCGAAAACTTTCGGATTTTAAATATTTTCCGAATAAGTGATTAGCCCGCTCTTCTAAATCGGTATGCGGTGTCGTTATAATACCTAGCCCAGATTCCAATTCAGCGATGCGGCTCTGAAGTGTTCTTCGTTCCTCCGTTAAAAATTGTAGTGTATCAGCCATTTGACGATTCTCTTTTGCATTTTCTAACAGTAAATCATTTGTTTCTTTTAATTTTTGCATAAAAATTTGTGGCACAGGCCCTTCCCCGCTGGCTTCTTTAGCTAGCGCTTCGGCTAATTTCGATTCACGTCGAGCACCTCGTTCAACATCACCTCGCAACAAATAAATTGTTTCAGTTAAATGTTCTTTCTCCTTTTCCAACTCATGAATTTTCTCTCGGATACGACGCGATTCGATCATTTCCCGTCGATCATATAATTTGTCAGTTGAAGACGTTTCGACTGAATTAACGCGGGCTTCAAGACTTTCGATTTCTCGTTTTGCAAGATCATGCTTCTCTTGCATAAAATCGAGCTCCTTTTGCACAACCTCTTTTTCTTTGGCGATTCGCTCAAGTTCCTTTTTCATTTTATCACAAAATTCTTTGCGCTCGGTTATTTCCTTATCGAACCGGACACGTTCACGTTCTAGTACTCGTTGTAAATCCATGTGGCGCTCTTTTTCACGCTCATTTTGCGCAGTAAGAAATAGTAATTCACTTTCTAATCGGGATATGGTTTCGGCATCCTGCACAGATTTACGAGGCGATGCAAAACTACTATTACTACTTTTAATTATTTCTCGTTGCTGCAGCGTTGATATTTGTATTGTTAAACGCTCGGAACGTTCCCGTTCTTCATCTAGCCGTTTCTGTAGATCAGACTCATTTTCAACGGCAGCCTCAAGTCGAGTACGCATTGCCTCAATAATATTACCATCCTGCTGTTGTATCGATGAGCTGTTCTTCTTTTCCGAATCGAGTAAATTCTGTAGTCGGGCACAATTTATTTTCTCTGTTTCATAACTAAATCGCAACTGTTCCAAATCTCTCATCAACTCGCTATTTAAATTCATCAAGTCCTTTTTCTTTCGAATCTCACTCTCTAAACTTTTTTTTAACTCTTTGAATTCATTATCGATATCACCGGTTTGTCTAAGCAGCTCTTTAACTTTCTTACGTTGATCATTATTCTCCTGGTCTAAATCTGAATTTAGATCATCACTCTCGATCGCCTTTAGTATATTCGAATCTAATTGGGCGGAATAATTCAGTTCTTTCTCGACTTGTTTTGTAATCTCATCGAGCGAGAACGGTTTCGGTGATGATGAATTTCCAGCTCGATCTACCTCACGACGTAATTTTTCCAACTCACTTACCAGCAAATTATTTTTGTTCATCTCATTCAGCAAACTTTCTTTAATTTCACGATCATTCATATTCTTAATTTTATCGATTTCATCATTCTTCTGTTTCAAATCGAGCAAACACTTTTCGTGCTCGATCATTTTATCGGACAAATCGTGTTTAGTTTCAATCAAATCGATTTTTAATTCAGATATTTCTTCTTTTAATTGATTTACCATCATCGACTCGTCGACTGCGAGTAACAACATTTTCTCCTCGAGATTTTGTATACGTTCAATGTTAATTTTTTCACTGGTAGCGTAATCAACTATATCCTTTTCAAATTTAATTATTATATCGTCTTTTTGAAGTATGGTTTTATTAAGTAGTTCGATCTGCTGTTTATACGAATCGATTGAATCTATCAGACTATCCATGCCGTGCCCGTTTCGTATTGACTTTTTCGCACTCAAATTTTCTATGTCCTCATGCAGCTCCTCGATTTTAATCACATACGATTTTATTTCGTTCTCTTTTTGCTTTATATCGTTTTCCATTCTCATTACGATCATTTTCAATTCATCAACCTCGAGTTCTAATTGCTTTTTTTCATTCACTAGATCTTCAAACAGTTTTTCTTTTGCAGATAACTCAATTTGTAAATTTGATATTTCACTAATCTTTGCTTTCAATTCTAGTTTAATGTCGGTCAGCGAATTATTCTTTTCGTTTGTGACCGATTCTAACGAAAGCTTTAAACTCTCTACCTCGGTTTCTAGTTTTGGAATTATTTTAATCTGTTGCTGAAGCTTATCGATATGCTCTCGAAGTTTATCGATATCATGTTCCTCTTCAACAATTTTTGACAGGTTTTTATTATCGTTCGAGGCTTCTTTTTGTGTTTCACTATTCGGGCTTGATTTCTGCAATTTATTTTTCTCTGTGGAATTTGTCTCCTCAACCGATGATGAAAAATGAAGTTGACGTGCTTCAAGCTGTGGTACTGGCGATATTCCATCCTTTGGATACGGTGAAAAATCAGAGAAAAATCCTGATTGTGCAATACCACTAAGTACATTTGTATGCCCAACCCCTAATATGGTTGTTTCATTAGCAGCACGTTTATAATTTAGGGGCTCCTAGAATAAAAAATAAATTAATAAAAAATTTATACGTTCATTAAACGATTTTAACTTACCCCAGATTGTTGCAATTTGAAACCAGGTTCATTGATATTAAAAGTATATCCATCGTTCTCGGTAAGAGTTGTACATTTGCGTGCCGCCTCAATTTCATCATATTCAGAGGAAAATGAAACTATGTCACTTAATGTTCTAGCACTTGCTTTACCCTCGATAATTTCATTTGCAATTTTTTGTAGCTCTTTAATTTGATTTTCATCCAAATGTAAATCTAAATACAGTTTAAGTTCTTTTTCTTTCGCCTCGAGTTTCTCTTTTAAATGATCTAGTTCATCATTTTTATCGGCTAACATTGTTTCCATTAAATCGGGCAACGCAAGTTTATTAATCATCTCATTTTTAATTTTATCTTTTAGTCGGCCAATTTCCTCATTCTTCTGTTTTAACTCATTTTCAAGTTTTGTGTCGCCACTTCTTGGTTGTTCCAACTGGTGCAACTCATCTTCTTGCCTGTCAATTAATTGTTTACTTTCTTCTAAATGATTTTTTAGTATTACAATTTGTTTATCTCTCGACGACAGTGTCTCCTTTAATGCTGATAGTTCAGCTTGCATATCGTGCAATCGTATATTCAAAGTTGACGTTCCCTGTCTGTGCAGATCTTCCGCTCGTGAGCGTTGCTCATCTAATCTTGACTGTAGTGAAGTGATTTTCATCATTTGTTCTGATAATTTTTCTTGTAGAGCATCCCGTTCCATTTGAAGTTCCTGTTTAATAAAACAAAATTAATTAAAATTGCAAAAAATTATTTATAAAAAAATATTCACGCTTTACGATATTTATGACAAGAGCACACCACAATGCCAATAAAAATGTAAATTTTTCATTTTTACAAATATGTATTTATAATTTAATTTAAAACTCTCATCACTCGGTTCCACCACAACAAATAAATAAATAAACTTAAAATTTTGTTATTACGGTGTTTTTGAAAATTCAAATGAATGTTGAAAATTCATTCAAAACTGTGGTAGTACTAATAAGAAAATAAATAAATTGTAGGAAAAATTAAGAAAACGAACGTAAACATAAAAAGTTGTTGAGATAATAATCAAATTTTGGCTGTCGGTTTTTACTCTTTTTCTGTAACGAAAAATTTATTTAGTTATTGATCAGCGAGTTACAGTGAAGTATAAGTAGTGATGAAAACTGATTTTAATAATTAAGTGTAGTTCCCACATTGCAAGCGCCTAAACCGAAAATCTATGCTAAACGATTACCTAATCGCTCGAGACTCTATACTCGAAATTTTTTGGGATACTAAAATACAAAATGTTACCAATGTGTCTCGCAATAAATTGCCGAAATCCTAATATATTTGTTGTCTAACAATAATAAAACCGCTTTTCACAATTTCACACGATTAGTACACCTACATTAATTTTCAAAAACCAAAATACGAAAAATTTTATTTTACTATTGAGTTCAAGATCTATAAACCGTCGCTGATTTATTAAAATAAAAAAAGAAAATAGGAAGTTGTACGTATATTAGTAAGTCTCGCAAACTTACATTAATTTCGAACATTGGCAGTTTTCCAAAATACACAATTATATAAAATCATAATATTTATAAGTGCTAATACTAATTTTATAATTTTCATTGATTAAAAAATATATTGTAAATTTTGCATGTAGGCCTAAAGTGCGCTTATCAACCGTACCATTACTATTCTCAATTTTCCGTGCATTGAACTTACAAGACCATGATGAGATGATACGAGTAATTTTTTTTTTTTCATAAAATAACATCTTTGATAAACAAATGGTTGCATTAAAAATAATTTATAAATATAAAGAAACATAAAATTGAATTAGGTTTTTGTTTGTCTGGAAATTTATGGAAATATAAATAGAAATTGTTATGATCAGTTTTAATTACAAAACATATGAGCTATGTAATTGAAATTAGGAAATATAATATGAGATGTTGATAAAATGAAAATCTATATTTGTCTACATAAATTATGAAATATTATTTGGCATGACCAAAAATATTGATTAAAACTATTAACTAGTCTTGGGAGCCAGCGTGTTGAATAGGTTAAATTACCTCCGGAAGTGCTATAACCTTCGGGTTCTTGTTCCTAAAGAACGGGTAGGAACGTGACCTAGGTGCTGGACGGCCAATGCTAAAGAATGGTTTTACTATTTAATGAAGCACACCACCAGTGGCGAATAGACTTACCCGAGTATATGGATCTCCGTGCACAGGAAAATCTTCTTTTCTCCACAAATTTTGGGATCAAAATGTATGCATAGTAAAAGTAACCAACTAAAACCAAATCCGGCGCTTACCTTGGTAACAACTGGGGTGAGTAACTCGACCTTAAGGGTGACGCTCCCTCCAACCGAGGTGATTACAAGAGAACTAAGACGGGAGCCTTAGGGCTAAAATACAACGAGAGTCTAACATAAATTGGGAAATTTGGACTCATTTTTTTTGAAGATACTAAAAAAATTTGGGACCTCCTTTACTCTGAAGGGATGCTGGGCAGTAACAATGGTGCATTAAGTTAATTTCAATTTCTGGGGAGACAAAATCTTTAGAATTATTCAAATTAGCAACCCGGAACTTCAGAACCATATTCGGAAGATCGTTAAATAGGTGGCAGTTAAATGAAACTAAAAATTGGCTACTATAGTGATCAACTATGCTTCACCTACAGTGACCGTAGTGTTACCAACTTCAGTTTTGGCGTGGTATCTCGTAGAAGCAGAAAGGTACCAATCCCAAGAAGATGGAAATATCTACTCGAAGACTCGTTCTAGCAGGTATTGAGAGGGGTTTCCTTGGCTAACCTTTGAAAGATAACTCTGCCTCATCGGAACAAACCGTTTTAGGGGCTACAGTTTTATACTTAACCTTTACCTGGCACATGGGGTATGTACGACCCCACGCTGTTTCTCGTCGATTTCGATATCTAAATCTTCGAAATCTAAACTCGTAACGACATCTATCTGTAGTCAAGGGGACCACTTTTATACCTATGCCACTGGGATAGCGCTGCGACCGTTAGTTCGTCTGCAGCAGTCGTCAAAAGCAATTTGGGGAGTGTACGTACCCCACCGTGACATCAATGTTGTTTTCTCGTGAATTGTGGAGTTTTTTGTTTTTTTGATTTTCGTGTTTAAAAAGAAAAGAGAGATAAGTAATCATCGTTTCTATGCAACAAAAATTTTTTTTTACGTTTTTCAACGATTTTCTACGTTTTTTGTTCATGTTTAGAATGGCGTATCATTTGCGTTCTCGACATTCACGAGAGCGGTTGCTCGAGGATGATATGCAGGAAGAACCAATAGAAGACAATGGTGCCGACCATCTTTCAAGCGCGGAGGATTCTTCAGATGATAGCTATGAAGAATCTGATGACGATGCTATGGATATTGACATGGAGGATCCAAGCGAAAATCAAAGGGTTAATGCCCGTCGAAGTGAATCACAACGTGGCCGCCCGCCAAAACACATCTATGGGAAAGATGGCTTCAACTGGACCAGAAATACTCCGTCTCGTAGATCAGGTAAGAATACCAACGTAAATCAGTAGATCGATTTTGTCTTGTGAGTTACTCATTTATATACCATGCTAATATATTTTATATTTAATATTTTCTTTTATAATAAATTTTTTTTATATGTATTAATAAAATTTTATAAATAAATTTATTTTAAATTTCATAAATTTTAAAAATAAAATGTTAAAATCGAAAATACATAAAAAACACGAAATAAGGCGTTTACAATGCTTAACCCTTTGAGTGCCAAAAAGCGTGATCATGCTCCTCAATACACTAGCCGAAATCATGTTGGCACTCAAAGGGTTAATATGAAAACAAAAAAGAATGACACGTGGCTTGCATATGCAGTAAAACAATCATACGCACGAAACCAAACACAAACACAAATGCTACTACTATATTTTTCCGGTTACACTCATTTTGTTTCACACATTTTGAGACCAAATCCGTGTACAGAATTTTTTTTCAATACAAATTCAATTAAGCCGCTATGTTTTTAATAATTTTTTATTGATTAATTATCGATAACTATTTCATATTTATTCGTTCTAATGTCTGTAATTGGTTTTGCAGACAGACATATGCAACCGTTAGAGCCCGGTCCAGCTGGTAACGCTGTAACTGCTGAAACGATAGAAGGTATTTGGTAGTGTTTATTTACTGATGAGATGATAAATTTAATCGTACATAATACGAACTACAAGATCGAACAGGAATGTTTATCATTGGTTGTTGAAGAAAAACAGCAAAGTTACCATCATCATACTGATGCTATTGAGATAGCTTATATCGGAATCTTGTATTACAGTGGATTATGGTAATCTGCAAACGTCGATGTTAATCGATTATGGTCAACAGCTAACGGCCTCACAGTTTACAAATGCGTATTTCCAAGGCACAGGTTTACTTTTTTATCAACTTGTCATCGTTTCGATAATAAAAACGAAAGAGAAGAGGATGACAGATTTGCTCCGATCAGGGATTTATGGAACATGTTTATAGAAAATTGTAAAAGTAACTACAGCCCGAGTCACGAATGTACTGTTGACGAATAGCTGCTGAGTTTCAGAGGACGCTGTAAGTTCCGAGTTTACATGAAAAATAAGCCGGATAAATATGGGCTCAAGGTCGTTAGCTTAAACGATGCAAAGACTTTGTACATGGTAAATATATACGTGTCTCTTTACCATTGATTTTTCTAAAAATTTAAAAGACATTTATCCAAAAACTTCTATTACAGATTAACGCGGTTCCATATTTAGGAAAGAATACTGAAATCGTAGAAGGTGATGAAAAAATTCCTGAGTATTATTTTAGATTAGTAACTGAACCTATTTACAACACAAACCGATCAGTGACGTGTGACAATTGGTATACGTCAATTAGTTTGCTTCAACGAATGTACAATGAACCATATAATTTGAGCTCCGAAGAAAAAAAAATCGGACAAAATTGTGCTGCTGGCCTCCTCGCTTCTTCACACGGAAGAAATAACAGAACAGAAACCCAATATTGTTCTGTATTATAATGAACAAAACAAAATATTATGTATATTGTATGATATTGTAAAAAAGGTCTCGGCCTTATTTGTGTAAATAATTAATTAAATAAATAAATAAATAATAAAAACAAAGGAGGCACGGACACCTTTGATAAGCTGTGTCACTCTTTCAGTGTGCGTAAAAAGACGTACAGGTGGCCACAGCGTTTTTTTCAAGGCATTTTGGCGATCGCGAATGCACGAATTTTGAGAGCCTGCAGGGCCGTCCAAAACCAAGAAGAACTAGCAGTAACTACGGATTATTGTTTGGAAAAAATTTATTTATATTTGATAAAGCCGCATTTAGAACGTCGTCTCATTCATTTCAGTCTCCGCAGAGATTTAAAAGTAGGGATTAATACAATTTTGAATCGATCGGTTTTATCAGAGCGCCATTTACAGAATTTAAATCTGGTCATCAAACAAAGATGCGCTTTATATGCACGAAAAAAAGATAAAAAAACCGATAAAGGATGTACATCGTGCAAGCGCACTATATGCATAGACCATAGGATTTTGATGTGCCCCGATTGTACCGGTTATTAATTGAAATTTTGTTTTTATAAGCTTCAACGATTTTTCAGCAACTCTACTTCTTGAAAAAGACTATTTTGTAATAAATTTGATGACAAAATAAAAAAAGAACGACTTTTTCATTATTTTTCGAAGTTTTTTTTTTTCGTGTAATCTATACCTTCATTTCTCAAAATAAATACCTTTTTTGGAAGACCCATGAAAACTAATATTCTTCCTTTATAGTGATGTAATAGAAGAAGACACAGCTAAAATTTTTATCAAAAAACAAAAAAGTTATGGCATTTTTTGTAAAAAACCCACTTTTTTCATGTTTTTCAAGTTTCTGAATTTTTTCTGACCGCTGATCTTGATTTTTCTGAACTCTGACTTTTCCACCCTTTAAAAGGGTATTTACAGATAATCACTTATTTTTTCTAAAAAAAATAATCAATATTTCACGTGTTACAAGGATATTTCTCACTGGGATTTATACGAACATGTCAGGTAACATGTCAGGTATGTTACTCAGGGGAGGTGTGCCATGTGAAGGTTAAATTCGTATATATAGGGAAATTATGTCCCGGATTCTTCTTATCATTGAAGAGTAATTTTTATATATTTTTTACCTTCTCAATATATAGCGACGATGATATAATGCCTTGGGATAAAAAGATTATGAAGGATAACTAACCGGTGAGTTTATGACGGAATATTAAATAATAATAACGTCCGTGCTTTTACTAACCTCTCAGTTGGTAACGTTGGGCAAGATTCCATATTTCTTATTAGAAAGGCAGGAGGTTCTAGAATTCTAGATGGGATTTGAATATATTTACGGAATCATAGCAGCACTAAGCGAGAATGTATAGGAAAATACAGGAGAAAATTTTACCGCTGGAGAGGTTTCTAAGCCCCACAGACAGTAGAGGAACTTGACTGCATGGTAGAAATTATTACAGCCGCCTGCAACCGATCATCTGATATACGGAACTAAAGTCTTATTAAAAGAGTTTGTAGGAAAATCTTCAATAATGCCAAAAGCTTTATTATGCTCGAGATTGGTAATGAAAACATACGAGTACGACTGACAAAATAGGGCTGATAAACATACAAAGGAAATCTCCAAAGATTCTTCTGGGAAAAAATAAAGGGGTCTTCGAGGCTTCTCGACTAAAAAACATTCTCTCGTAAAATTCTACTACTCAATTATTGAATTAAACTGGATGGTTTAATGATAACTTCTAGTGCAGAATACTTCTAGCTTTTCATCGAAACTCACTTTCCAGAAATCCTCGTGATTGCGATTGAACTTAGCTCGATTGAACGATCTGGCTTAGTTCGGTACGACTCTTGCGTTGCAACGGTAGAGCAAGTGTGGACTGGCCTATCTGAATGTCTAATCTAAATTAACGCTTTGGGAAGAGGCCTAGCATTGAAAAATGAAAGATGGACGAACACCGTCAAATGTAGTAAGTTTGGCCAAGACCAATCTTGGCTCGCTACAATGACGCTTTAATTGATCCGTGAAGGCGATTTGTGTGTAGTGACGAGGAAGCAGGATACTAAGAAAAACATTCCGCTTTAATTGGAACTTTTTGTCCCGTATATCGTATAACCCCGTAACCGTTTGGCTGAGAATATACAAATTTTACGAACAACAAATATTTGACATGATAAAGGGAAAAAATTTCAAAATAATTATACAATGGATACCGCGACACTTAGGAATAAAAGAAAATGAGAGAGCAGATAAACTAGCTAAAGAAGCAATAGAAGATCCCGACGAAATAATAAACAACTCAATAACCATAAAGGACTCATATCAAATAATAAAAGAAACAATAAACAAAGAATGGCAAATAAAATACAACGAATGGACAACAACAGTTGGAAAATACAACAAAATTATCAATATATCACCTCCAACTAAACCATGGTATCATAACTCAAATCTAAGCGCATACAATATAAGACAAATAAATAGACTGAGATCGGGACACGCTAAAAACAAAAAATTTAAACACTTAATGAAAATAGAAGACAATAACATATGTGAAATATGCAACACACTGGAAGATAACGAGCACATAGTAGAAAAATGCACAAAATACGACCAAACGAGAAGTAAATACACATTATTACTAAACAACAAATTAATAGATATACTAAAATCAGAGAATGTCAATCACTACAAGATGCTATGCGACTACCTAAAAGAAATAGGAACCAACTTATAATAACTTAATATAATCATGAATACAACGAACAACAAACATACAGTTCTTCACGGATGATAGATGTGAAGAGCAAACTACAAATTTAACAAGTTAATGATAATTTTATTATTATTTTTATTTATTGAATTTCAAACATGGAAACATTAATTAAAAATATTGGTCGTATGGATTTCGATTCAGACCTTAGCAAATGAAATATAAAAAAAAAAAAAACCGTTTGGCTCATTTTCAAAAACCACATACCGTTGTACGCAGAATTGAAATGCAGTATCATTTTAGAAAAAATTAGTCCCCACCTCTAGAGCTGAAGGAGCAAATCAACACTTATGATTTTCAATGTTAATAGTTTTGTCTTTATTTCACTGGAGCTACATTCCACATAAGGACTTCGTCGTCTCATTTTTGAGGTTACATAATCTTTAGGCTTTTTCTCAAAATTATATATGTATTTTTGAAGGTGTTCAAATGGAATACCCTATACATTTTGGTAGGAGGAACAAATACCTGCATAGCGTAATAAGAAGAGGTTGAACAAGAATATTTATTTGTCCTTAAAGTTGAGTTCGCTATCACAGATAACATCTCGATCGATTTACTTTACACGAGTAATAATATGCCCCTTCATGTAATAATCTCGTAGTTGGGAAGGTAAACACTTACGATAAATTATTATGAATTGAAAGTTATTCAAAACAGTTCTATGCATACCAAATGACAACCTACCTAGATCGGTTTCTAAGAAGATTGATCGAATATAACTACCCCGAGGTACGCCTGAATTCGCAACAAAATAAGCCTAAGTAGTTGTATGTAAGAGTTTACCCAAAGAAACGATTGAGATGGGACGCCAAGCGCGCTATTTTGAGAAACGCTGCATAATTTTTATTGAAGTGTGTTTTGATATCATCTATCCCTTTCTAACTTAAAGGCCGCTTCGCTTAAAAAATCATCCTTCACCATAATTCGATGGTGTACGACCAACTTATGTCGATAGCAAGTCTGTAAATAATCGTGCGACTACATACAATTTTAACATAGCCGCTTACACAGATGTTTACTTCAACACAAGATACAGTTCACATCTAACTAACATTCAGGACAAAACAAAATCAACCCAAAGCAGTTTTGGCAATATTTTAGAGCTAATTGTAAAGTTAAAGGATACCCCATAAGTCTTTAATAACACTAGTGGCCCTATTCTGGCTTTCCTTGGGAATAGGGAATCGAGACAAATATTTTCTAGCATTTTTGTCTAAATTATATTTTTCTGGGGCCTACTGTTGGAATTAGTTTGGTGTACATATTTTAGAACCCGAGATATATTTTTCCCTATAAAAATTATATGGAACAAAATTTTCCCATTCAGCTTTGTTTCAAAAATATTTACACCAAACTAATTCGAACGGTAGACCAGAAAAATATAATTTAGACAAAAATGCTATGAAATATTTTTCCCAATTCCCTAGTCCCAAGGAAAACCAGAATAATGCCACGGCAGTTTTAATGCCAAGGAAATACCTGAAAAGTTTGCCAATTTTTTTCAATCGTTGACCAAAAAGCATTAATTTTATCTTAAAGCAGAAGAATGACGTAAACAGCCAATCAATTACTCCTACTAATAGCACTGGAGAAGATATTCTGACAGTAGTTCAGGAAGGTTTTGGCGATGAAATGTGGGCCGGACAATATAATATCTTCTTTTTTTCAAAACACATACGAATTATTTGGTTCTCCCATCACTGAACCTCTTTAATCACCCTCCATGTAATCGGTGTGTTTCCAAGCCAATGGAAAACTTCGAAAATAACACCAATCTTCAAATCTGCTAAAAGAGACGACATCACGTATTCTAGAAGGATCTAAACTACATCTATTCCGAATTATTTTGAGTAATTTGTTTGATCTACTTCTATTAATCTACTAAAGACGTAGTCTATACAGATTTAAGCAAAGTTTTTGATTCTATTTGTCATCAGAAAATTGGAAAGCTTATGTGCCTTTTGATTGTCAAAAAAATTTGTTAAATCAAAGTAATTAGAGTTACCATAGAGGTTCCTCAAGCATCCCATATCGGACGTCGGATATTTCTTGGTTTGATTTTCAGAACTACTTAAATTATAAGCAATTCTAACGCACTCATATATGCAAATGATATCAAGGATATACAATACCACCATGAAAGCACGCATTGAATGACTATAACAAGATATTAACAACCTTAGTAAATGCTGTTATGATAAAAAGCTATATTTTGACCAAAGGCAAGATAATGAATGTCAAGAAAAAAGTACCAACATCAAATCCTATAGTCGTTCGTTTGAAAAAACGGATTTTATGTTTATTTTTTTTGCCGACACATGCCATTGAGGGGGATTAGGCCGCCTCATTTTTTGGATTACATAACCAGTTTATATTTCGGACTTTTCAATTATACAGGGTGTTTGGCAGATGAACTGACCATTTTTCTTGGCCGATTTGGGGGGTCATTTACAAGCTTTCATCCCATGGAACTGATGTCCTTCCTAAGTGTCACGGTAACTGAGATACTAGATTTTAATTTTTTTTCAATTACCCAAAATCTCATCTTTAAATGGTCATAATTTTTTTGTTAGTCTTAAAGACACGAAATAACTTTTATTGTAATTTTCAATGTGATTTTATTCTAAATAAGTCATTATTTAATACAAATGGTTTAAGAAAAATGAGTTATGGGCTTCCAAATCCAAAAAATGTGTAAAAGTATAAAAATTGTGTACCTTCTAAATGCATTAAAAAAACTAGAGTTTGTTTTGAAATCACCTTAGTTTTAGAAACTTCTCTAGTTTATGCCCTTTCCAACGGTATGCTACATGTCATAGAAATCATTCATTTTGTGGTCGAAATAAGAGATACTATTTTTCCGAGGTCATGTTTGATTTTTCTCAAAAGGTAAACTGGCGAATTTAAGGACATGTTATTTTGCATATGTAAGACCTCAGAAGAAATATGCGGCAATTGTGTGGAGCCCCCACTAATCCGATCATGTAAAGGAATCGAAAGGCATGCAAAAAAGAGAATCATCCTGTTGCTATCAAAGAAATCAGACTGTTATTCGGCTTCCTATATACAAAACAAAATTGACTTGAATTTTGGAAAACATATCAATTCATGTGCCACGGCAGAACATTTCGAAACCATGAGATTTTTGCACTAGAACACCATTCTAGAAACTATGGAAAAAAACCCCATTATTAGGTTGTCAAATTATTCAACATTTACATCAACGAAGACCTATTTCATTTTAATTTATCAAAGAATAACTTCAAAAAAGTCCTGAAAAATTTTTTTTAAAATTTTTAAATGTTAAATTAAACAATCTCACCGCGAGGTTATATCGTTACTTTTTGCCAGATTTAATACAAACTTCGAAAACGATCTTTAAACTTAGAATACCAATCAGCTTTTAAAATCCCAACAGAAGAGGTTGTACAGTTTGCAAATTTGTATTTACTAATATTTTTCAAAATTCTACTCAACTATAAATTAATTATATCGATAATTTTGAGCAAAATCCAATATACTGGTTTACTAGTCTATGTTGGTGTTTTCAGATAACACATAACTGAATGAATCGATATGGAATTAATCATATATCAGTTTTACAACAACAACTGTTTCAAGGCAATCACAAAGTTTGATAATAAACTGAAATCACACCAACACATAATTCAATAATTAATTCGGTTAGGAAAATAACCGTTCCGTTAATGCCAGAGAATGGCTGATGCCACACTAGGGTAATTGGTATCCGGTAACTTCTTCGTTTGATTCCTCTTTACCAATAAAATCAAAAAATTGCGGCGCAGATAAAACCAATTTTATAGGTAAAGGGGAAAGAAACGAAAAAGTTACCAGATAAAAGTTACCCTACCTAGTGTGGATATGCACAATAAACGCAAGCGGATCTTCGGCGTATGGTTACTAAAGAAAAATCGTAGAAGACTGTATAATTTTCGTATTTCTATAAAATGCGATCATATGTATGTACCCTATCTGTAGTTTGTTGGACGGGTCTGCAGCGGTTACTTATTTAGCAAAATTTTAGCGATTACAATTTTTAGAATCGTATTTAAAAAAATAGCACAGACCGTGCACAATAAAACTTAACACAAAGTGGGCGATTGTTTTGTAAATAAATCCAAAGTAAAAATATACCATTCATATTTAATAGCGGAAGATTAAATTTTCTTAGCCAATTTATAAATTTAAACATAAAATCACCAAACAGTAATTTTGTATTTGTAGTTTAAAGTTTAGTGAATCTAAATTTTAATATTTATAGGAAAAGTTTTGTTATAAAATTTGACCTTGTGATTAAAATAAAATTTCTACAAACAATATAAACTGTTAAGATTTAAATATTAGACAAGGTTTTTCTCATGTCGTGCTAATTAATTAAATTTTTTAAACATTGTCAGCCCCAAACGATTATGATTCATTTTCCATTTACTACATCGGTAAATATTTTGTTGTGCTGGTCAAGACCAATTGTTCCAGTGAGAAAGTTGAAACTATTTATGTCGACGTGAAACATTGTCGGAGCAACGACAAACGTCTCTTTAAACACTATTTAACTTTATAGTTGTATCATTAGCGCTTAGAAAATCTAATTAAAACTCAAACTAAATATTTTGCAAAACCAATCTGGACGGTAAATAACCTTGACATCTCAAATATAGCTATAATTGACCGTAAAATAGTCAGCATAATGCTCGATCTAAGGAAAGAGTTGATTCAACTTGAAAATGTTACAACCACGCTAAGTTAGGAACTTATTATCGGAAAACTATTGTAGAGGATATCTCTATTAAGTAAAGATAAATATACTAGAGTACGTGATATGTGAGTTCAATTTGGTAACTTTTGACCGACCAATCGTTGTGTAGGTCTGGGATCTGCATAGCCTGATACTAAACAAAAGAAAAAAAATTATTTTGGTTTTAAAAACCACCCAGAACTGGATTGTCAATTTAAACAACAAATCCTAACAGCATTGCTAGCCAGTATCTAAACAATGTAAATAAAAAAAGCCTAGATTGGCCTACTCGAAGACTGGGCTCCAAGCCCACTCGAGCACTATATCATTAGGAAGAAGCTGCGAAACCGTCAACCGCCTGCTTCTCTGAAAATGTCCCACAAATAGTTAATTAATTTGGAATAAATAGGACCAAAATTTAACCAAAACCAAATTAGTAGAAGTCTGCCATGTACCTAGAATACCATGGCAGTACAGCTTCATACGTCATGAAATTTATGTCCACAGTTTTTTGTCTAAACTGTAGATGTCTGTAAAATGTTTTAGCGATTTGGAGGTTTAACGAAATGTTGAATTCATAATTTAATAATAATATAATAAACTAGCTGAGTTACCCGGCGTTGCACGGGAGGTATATAATTCAAATACCTTGATTGTTATGCAAGAATTCTCTCTTTACATCGCTGTAGTTGCAATCACATATGAAAAGAAAATTGTAAGTAGCTGTATTCATATAGCTAACTAATCGAGAACAACGGCATCCGAAACACAAACTAATATTAATTTATTCAAAACGATTAAAACTACGTCCACTTCGATACGTTTTACCTCGAACTGTGGTTGAAAATGACATTTCGAAAAACAAATGAAATTTTTTCAAACTAAGATGTTTCTTGTAGAAGATGCTATTTTCAAATATAAAACGCTAGTACTTTTCAAAATAAATCAGTTTATCCGTACAATATTTTTAGTACCTTTCTTAGAATTTATTTTATGAAACAATCATTGATTATTTAAGTAATAAACTAAATAAAGTAATAAACTATAGGCGTTTAGTATGAAACTACTATTTTCATTAAAAGCCGCCGGTTGCAATAGTGGATTAAAATAGAATGTTAATTATTTCTGAAGTTATGTGGAAATTAGAACTCGCTGACTATGGTACATTGCAAAACAGGATATGATAAATAGGATATCACTTAAAATAAGTGTTTAGAGATTTGTCTTCAGTTAAAGTGATGAAAGATTGTCTTAAATTTAAATTAATAAAATTGAATAATTAAATCAATTATAGTAGAGGTATATGAATTGTGTATAACAATCGCACGCTAGATATCCTTTTTGGTGTCTAAATTTGCGGCTAAGGCGCTATTTCGGAACATTTAAATAATTGTATCTATGCTTGTAAAAATGGATTCTTGATCCAGGGCAGACTTCCGGATTGGTGCATGTCACTAATTTCATATAACCCCTTTACTAAAGTCATTCCCGTCAAAAACTCTTAAAAAAATTGAAATTTGAGAAAAATTTGTACCACAACCCCTAGACCCTGGGGTCTAGCCCCTCCAAAAGTATCGTGGACTTGGTCCTGAACATGCAACATATACATGGTAAAAATTTCATGGCTATCGGTAAAGCGGCTAAGGCTAAGGCTCAGAACAATCAAATAATTGTATCTTTACATGTAAAAATGAATTTTTGATCCAGGGGCGGACCCCCCGAATTCGAACAAGCCTCTTATTTCATATAACCCCTTTCCAAAACTCATTCTCGTAAAAAAATTTAAATTTTTAAAAAAATTTATACCATGGCCCAGATCCCGGGGTCCAGCCCTTTTCACAATATCGTAAGATTGATTTGAACATGCAACATTTGCATGGTAAACATTTCATGGCGATCGGTTGAGCGACTGAGAAGTCATTTTGGAATAATCAAATATTTGTATCTATACATGTAAAAATTAATTTTTGATCCAGGGCTGGGCACCTCGGATTCGAACATGTCAGTAATTTCATATAACCAGGGCCATAAACTCATTTTCCTGGAAAAATTTAAAGAAAATTAAAATTTCGAAAAAATTTGTACCGCAGCCCCTAGACCCAAGTTGCATATCCAGAACCAACCTTACGATATTTTGGAAGGGGAGTCTAGCCCCTTCCAAAACCAACCTTACGATATTTTGGAAGGGGAGTCTAGCCCCTTCCAAAATATCGTAAGGTTGGTTCTGGATATGTAACTTGTACATGGTAAAATTTCATGGCGATCGGTTGAGCGACTGAGACGACCATTCGGAACAGACAAACAGGAATTCATTTTTATATATATAGATTAATTTTTATCAAAGGCTCGTAATGTATTTTTAAACGATATTTTTGTAGAATTAACTGCTATTTTCACCGCGATTAACATTTCACGAAGAACAGATTCTCTCTCTTTCTCTGGCTTCACATCACCGATTTTGCCGCTCGCACTATAGTCCTCCATCCGTGTCGGTCCACCGCTCTCGTTCTCCAGTTTCGACATCGTAATACGAGAAGAACAGATTATATGTACATACAAAAAAATTGTACTCTTTTCTCGATTGTACTCCCACCTATATTCAAAGATTGGAACCATTGGTATTTTTTTCATTTTTGCTATTGCAGACTTGTTATAACTTCACAAACAATAAAGATATGGATACGATTCAAAACGAGGATTTTCTGAAACGATAGTCCTATAACTGTGTTTCGTGAAAAAGTAGCAATAGTTTCTTGTAAATTTATATGATGTTTTGATTTTGCGCCAAAAAACATTTATTCCTTATTCTCGGTACGGAAAAAAGACAAATTCAAATTTAAAAACACCCCTTGCAGTATTTTTAAGGATTTGCCCTTCAAAACACAACAAATGACATTCAAATGGAACTAATGGTCTACGAGAAACATTGGTTTACACTTCAGGTAAACTTTAAGTGGTGTGTTAATTTTGCGGTCTAGTGTGTAATCATCAGGTGATTGGCTTGGTGGAGTGATTGCTTAAAACGCATCTTTGGCGGTTACGCTTAACATACTCGCATCGTAGATAAATGAAATTATTTCTAAGTGCTCTACAACACTTAATCCTCCAACGACCTTTCGTATAGTAAGTTTAAAAAGTGCCAAATAAATTTAAAAAAAAATGCAGTTCTAGCGGGTAAACTGGAATTGTAGCAGAGTTAAATCTGGATAATGTTAATTGCAGTCTATTCATGAAAGGGCGCTTGATTCATCGTCTTAAGCAAGCTTCATCTGGATGGATGGATGCAATTGAGAGCTTAGTTGTTTATTAAAGAATACTAAAGGAACAAAATAATCAAAATATAATGAAAATAGAGAAAAATTAGATTCCGATCGAATTCGAACAAAAATTTACTACCTATAACAAATTTATAATGATATGTGCAGACAGCAGGAATGCAAAACTATCAAGCGTATTAAGCAGATATTAATGAACTAAAATAATGTCGTATATGATTGGTATATGAACTCGACATTTGTTGTCGTCCACATTGACACTAATTTACATAAATTAATAAAAGCAAATATTCGGAAAACTGAAATTTTCTGTTAAACTGTCACAAAGATAATTTGGCTTAATTAATAATAATTACATAATTAATTAATTTTTAAGATTTTAAAAAATAGGGTGCTAATTTTAAACAGCAATAGAATAAGGGGTTCAGAGACTACATACAATCTTACATCATATAAAATTTGAATTAGTAGTCTACGTCCTAACTGGTAAACTAGCTTATCGGAGCCCAGTGGCACTATTCTGGTAATTCCCCGGGAATAGGGAATTATGCACGATTTACATGTTCCAATTTTTTTTTCCAACGAATTTTTTACAGAAAAATAGAGCTGCACGCAAATAACAAAAAATTACTAGTTAAAAAGAGACAGCCATATGTAAACAACATTTCCCCAAATTAAAAAGAAAAAATCCCAATTTTATTTTACTGGAATTTGTTTCGTGCTCCTCTCGCAAACGAAAATCGTAATATACTTAACCCTTCATTTTTTACTGGAAAAAAAAATTGGAACATGTAAATCGTGCATTAAGGAAAGATTTTATATGTAATTTTTGTTTAAATATATTTTTTCCGGCCTACTGACGAAAAAAGTTCCATGTAAATATTTATAAATTGGGAATAATTTTTCCACACCAAAATTGGTAGGGAAAAATATTCCCAATCTAATTTTGTTTTGAAAAAAATTAACACCAGCTTTTTACCTCAGTAAGCCAGGAAAAAAATATTTGAACTGAAATTACATATAAAATCTTTCCCCAATTCTCTATTCCTGGGGAATTGCCAGAATAGTGCCACAGTTCACAAAAAATCCAGGGGCCTACTATGGAAATCGACCGCTGTCGATTTTTGTTCGTTGTTTATATTCAGCAATAGTAATTAGTATTGCTGAATATAAACAACGAACAAAAATGGACGGCTTTCGATTTCAATAGTAGGCCCCCAGTATTATTTTTAAGTTGATGTTGTTTAAATAATTGTTGTTCTTTTTCCAATTGATACCACAATAATTAAATTAAAAATAATTTCTATGTAGTTGTGGTAGTGCTGTTGCAAAAAAAAGTCATACAAAAAGTTTGCTTACCTCTTGACTTTTTCGGACGCCCCTAACCTGCATTTCCAAATCTTGTATCCTTTTAATAGCCGCTTCTTCCGCCCGCGTATGCTTATTCAATTTCTCCACTATTCTTTGCACTTCATCAACCGGTAATGAACACTGCGATCTTGGTGTACTATTATTTGATTTAAAATCTTTTCGTATCGATACATCTTCAGATGGGCTACTACACGATACCGAACAAATAGCTGAATGTAGTGATTCCAACGTTTTCGTTTTCTTATCTAGCGTATTCTCAATATCTCGCAAATTTTCCGCCATTTGTTCAAGCACCTGATTTTGTTCATTCGAATTTAATGATTTTTTTAATTTTTCTTCTAAATTCGCAATTTTTTCCGTACACCCATGATCTTCAACTTCATGTTTTAAACTAATCACTTCCTGTTGTAACGATTCATTCATTTTATGCTGATTGTTTATAAATAATTCTAATTCTTGTAATTTTTCATTTTGGACGTGACAATTTAAATTTTTCTGTTCCAATTGACTTTCGAGTTCTGATATAATTTCACGAAGTACGTAAATTTTATCTATTGAATCTTTTAAATCATTTTCTAATTTATTTTTCTTTTCTTCGTAATCGGTTACGAGAACATTCATATCCTTAATCTGGCTTTCCATTGCTTCGATCTTAAATAAAATTAAAATTAAAGAAACATATTAGGTACGTAAAGTTTATTGAGATTATACCGGCGTACGCATTTTTCAATCAGTTTAGTGGTTTTAAAATTTACTTACGTTTTTACATTTTTGGCAATTATTCTAATTTAATATTTTTATTTTTAGTAGACAAAATGTGATCCAGAAAATTAATTATTAGTGCAATTTTTTTTGAAAGAAAGTAAAATTTTATTTTTTTTTCAAATATTTAGTGAATCGATTTTAAAGAATACAAAAAATTATAGAACCCAAACTAAGAAATATAAAAAGCACAATTTAAATAAGTAAACTAAAATACAAATAGAAAATTAACAGAAAATAAAAAACTATAAACATTATTTACAATAACAGAAAAAACTAAATTAACTAAGAATAGAATATGTATTACAAAACTAAAAAATGTATAATGTTTACGACATCAAATTATATGTTTCAAAAAGATTAAATCGTTCTACATTTTTTCTAGGGTAAAATTACGAAAGTAATCTGCCCAAAACCAATATAGGTTATATAGTTTTATGAAAATGTTTTTATATTGCAATAAGCTACAAAAAGATTTTACTTTTGTCAAAAATTTATTCGCAAAATTTTGCAATAAACCAATGACTAATGTTCAAATATGATCAACTGATATAAACTTTTTTTTGCATGACTTCTTTGCACAAATCGGAACTATGTCAGAATATATCAACCCCTCTGAGCTCACGAGGCTATGCTATAAAATTTGACAGGCGGCATCAAATGATTTCCCGTATAAGTGGTAAGATAATGAACATTACCAAAAACATTTCTTTCGTGTTTTTAAACACCACGTTGATAATCGAAAGTTTTAATTCTATTCGTAAGCACAACTGGCATCGCATCAGAACTGTCATTTGCCATTGTTGACTGCTATTCGAACCTGGAAAATAGTTTCCATACGTCAAACAAGAAGATAATAGCTAAAATTCTCCACCATCGTATGCAACTTTCTATCTTAGGTTAAAAACATGGCACACGATAAGGAAGTTTCACTAATGCGAAACTTTTAGACTTCGCTATTCTTGTTTTTGTTTGCAAATATTTACAAAAACAAGAAATTTGAAACGAAGTTTCTGTACCACGAAAATAAACCATAAATTTCAAGTATCACGAGCTACGAATGAACAGAAGAAGACGGGTTCTTCTGCGGAACCTATGTGCAATTTGTAACCCGAGAGGACTCAATTTTTAGCACAGATAAGCCTGCACTTAAGCCTGTACGGAGCGGTTTAATGATTATCTAAGAGAAATTAAGTGAATTTAATACAGTACGGAGTCATTGTACAGGACTGTAAAACTCGTCAATTTTAAAAACTTCCGAAAACTCGATATTTCGAACTTTTCGAACTAACTTTTAAAGGTCATTAACCGAAAAAAACGATAAAAATTGATATTTTTAAAGAATTAATTTCCAACCTGAGAAATACGAGTATGTTTCCTAAGCGAAAAAATCACACTTCGAGATTCAAAATTTTATCCAAGGTATTCCAGAAATTTGGATCCAGCCGAACTTTAGCACATTTGTACTCCCCCCCCCCCTCCACGTTTTTCACTTCATAAATTCACTTAGCTGTTCTCCTAAGAAATACCACTCTTTTTTCTTGCAAGCCAACAAGTCAACCACAAATCACACCTTCAAAGACATTTCAAGCGTTCTCCAATCTATTCGAAAGTAAACTACTTTTATACAACGACCGTGTGGTTATCAAAATAATTAAATTCAGAGCTGGCTAGCTACAGTAACCGCAAATACAATAATTATTTATTTCAAGCTGAAGCATTCGATTATTACTGATTGTAAATCAAAGGTTGCTTTTTAAAAGGTTGCGTCAAATAAGGCAAGAACCATCAAGATTTTTTTATTTTTTTTGGGTTTGGTACTCTTAGTTCCCTTTTGAGCCATGTCATACCACACATTTTGGAATCTTTCGTGGTATTCTCAGTGTCGTCATCGGGCACTGCATTATTTTTATTGATAACTGATCTTAAATTAGTACTTGTTAGGCTTATTCTCAAGAAAAGAAATACGTATAGTGAGAACGAGCTGAGATCAGAAATAAAATTTAGCTTTAACGGATTCACGAATTCGTAAAGTTGAAAAGATTATTAGTGGTAGATTCCTTACTTGATGGTTTAAACAAAAGTGCAGTTTTCACGAATATGTATCGTGGGCCCTGTGTTCTAATTCTTGACATACTTCCTATACAAGTTATGGAAGTCTTTGTCAGATTCTAACAGTGTCACGATAATGCACTAAAATTAGGGTTGTAAATGGGTTCAACCACAGTTGCCCCATGCAGTCTGTGACTGTAATGTGAATGTGACCATCGTAAATTAGTAAAATTAGTCCATGTGATATGATTATAGGATATTATAAAATCGGCAAGATTGAGATAGGATTTCATGGGCTTTTCGGATGAGACAGAAGAATTTTATTATGATGAACAATAATTTGATGATACATGAAAATAGAACGAAAATGTAATCTTATTTGTATCTCACACAAACACAACAAAACAAAATGCTAAAATGTTAGAAATAATAATAAAATTAGAAAGCAAAAATAATAAAAAGTTTTTTGAAAATTATTAAATTTTTTAATTACCTATGTAAAATACATATAAAGCTCGCTTACCTCTTTTGCCACTCTTTCATACGAATTCTTTTCTTTTTCTCTATCTTTCAATTGATTTTTCAAACAATCAATTTCTTTCATAAACTCATCCCGTTCAATTTCACGTTCGGCCGCCTGCTCTTCCAAAAAATTACGTGTTGCTTTTAATTGTTTATCAGCCGCATCAATCTACAGGTGGGTTTTATGTAATTTGTTTTGTTTTTGTTTTAAATATTTCAAAAGTTATATTTTTTTTTGTTCTTGTAAGAAAAATGTTTCTTTTAAAAATATTAGGAACAAAAATTAGTAAAAAACGGTTGCACAAAATACTTATGTAATATGGTTAGATTGTAAGAACAAAAAGCATTAACGTTAATAATTCATTCACCATACAAAACAATAAAAATTTTTTTTAGATAATTCCAACATAAAAAATAATAAAACAAAAACTATTGTAATTACCTTATCACAGTCTACACTGTGATCAATTGCAGGTGAAAATGATAATTCAATCTGCTAAAATTAAATAACAATAAAACTCCAAATACATGATACAACAATACTAATTCTACTGGCTTAGAATATAATGAGCGGTTTTACATGGGATATAATATATGTACATACATGTAAATATGGGAAATCTACATTACAGATGTATAAATAAACAAACAAATCAACCAATTTCCGATAAAATACAGTACGAATTTTTCAAAATATAATTTCCTGAAAATTGCGTAACAGACACAACAAATGTTTTATTATCTCTTTTCAATATGAATGTTATATGAACGATCAGTGATGTCGAATGACATTTGCAAATATTAGTTACACAGATGCATCAGAATGGGTAAGTACATGAGTTGAAGAATCAAATTTATTTACACAAATTCAAATATGGAATATTCTAAATTTCTAAAAACACAAAGTAATATAGTCCCCAAAACGAGTTGTAAGATTTAAAAAAAACAAATTGTAATTAGTTTAAGTAGGTTTACGGCTTTAAAATTTTAAAAAATTGTCTCAAACTTGATTTAAGCCATTATCCTAAAACTGTTTAAGTACATTTATTTTAAGATACATATTTGGAAGAATGCGGGTGGGGGTGATGTGCTAAATATCTATCGATTAGCTATTGGATCACATTATTTAAATCATTCAATCGACACAGATTTAAAAAAGAAAGCGTCTAAGGTAAATGGGGAATAAATTGGTCAGCTTTTTAAAATTAAAAATAATCTGGAACATTTAGAAATAAAACAGGTTGTTTATTTATTCATTTGTTTAGTATTTACAAAGCAAATCAACTCGAAAAATACATACATCTGCTAGGGTTAGAGGGACATCGGGAATAGAATGCGGTTTGCAAATGAATTACAAGAATTAATTTGTATGGTTCTGATGAGCATCGGCATGTCCGTAGGCAACAAATCCATGAATGCCTACCTCAATGTACCAAAGAACGGTAAAACATACAGAAAGAAATATAAAAAGATGGGGTGCTCTTACAATGGTGTTGCGCCTTTGTATTGGATTGAACAAATTATGGATTAGCTCATCTTCGTGCATTATATTCTTCAGAATATGCTGTAGCAATATGCCGGATATGGTATGGCTCTAAGACGAGTCTAAAAGAACCGTAAAGTTGTCACAGCGGGACAAACAACATAGATCGGTTAGAAGCTAATGCCAAGCAAGGAAGACAATAATCAACGGGTTATATGCCCCGAAAATGCAAAATAGTGATTATAAATAAAGGGTAGGCTACTAAATTTTAATATTTCAACCACATTTCATTTCACAATTTTTTATTAGTCAATAAAATTGATTTAGTGTCCCTCATTCTGTGTGCTGCATTTATTTAATTTTTTATATTTTTCACGAAAGGCTCTCAAGTAAACCAAGTGTTTTGAATTAAATATATTATTTGAATTTCGTTACAATATTAAATTTTCCTTACTGTTCCTAATTTTCTGCCCACCACTGTAAATTTATTTAAGGTTTCAGTAATTTATATTTCTGTTAGTAAAATTACTCGCATTCGCAATTCACGTGTGAATGCCGCATAAGAAGTGGTTATGCGGCATTCACACGTGAATTGCGATTGAGAATATGAGTGAGAAATTGTGAGACAGTTCGTCAAATTCTCGTGATTGTCGATTGAACATTTAAGCATTGAGTTCGAAGTTAAAATTTGTTGTCAAAACGTTGGATAATGAAATGGAAAATTAGTTTTGCGATATCGCAAAGCTGTTGATAGTCCGATTTATTTAACGGGATGCAATACATTTGATAGCAGTCAAACGCATTCTTACGTACATAAAAGTGATGATTGAAATGGAGATTTTTTCGAGGCGGTTCAATTAACTGACTTTCAAGGAGTAAGTGACATCGAGACTATAGACAGTTAACATTTGGATAGGTCTTTGCTTTCAGGCGATAAGATCCACTTGAAGTATGTATCAAGCAACGATAAGATTGCTAACATAACGAAGGTGTTAACAAGGGATAGATATTGATTTTCGAATAAATTAATGGCCATTTTTACAAGATTGATAGTGGCAGTCTTTTTTTAATTTTTAGTAAAATAGAAGTGTGTTCAAGGTAGGAACCGAGCGCGAATTTTATCGACTAAAAAGATCAATAAAATATCAGCCTTTGCTTTCTCCAATTTTTCCTAAACAAATAACTTTTTATGTTGATATTTTTAATCGATAAAATGTGTGCTTGGTTCCTATCCAGGGAGTCAATTCGCATTCCGTGAAATAATGAAAATGAAAAGTTTTTTTCATTAGCAATCGAGTAGGTTTGCATTCCCCATAAGAAATTTTGATTTTACACAGTAAAATTTAAAATTACGTGCGTAATAATTCAAACTACTAGATTGCCAATGAAAAAAACTTTTCATATTCATTATTTCACGGAACGCGTATTGACTCCCAGGGGTGGGATTTTGTAATATCACGTTTTTCGATACTATCGAAATTTACGTCTCTTTCATCACGAATAAAATTGAAAGTTTTTTCACCTTTCAATTACGATGTTTCTATTGCGATCTCAAGAAGCTCAAATAGAAGATTGGGCCCGATTCTCGTGACATAAAATTGCTGTTATATTATTTTATTTCCTCGCTTCCTATTGGAATTGGTATTGAAAAAACAAAAATAACATAACATAACATACAATTTTAGATCCCGGAATCGACCCCATTATGCCTCTCTACTCTATTTCTATCATCTATTTGTTTCATATGTGATACTTTATCGAAAAAAGAAATTGAAACAAGCAACAATATTGTTCTAGTAGATTGCGATCGCAATAGAAAAGGATAATTGAAATGCGAAACCGTAAGCAAATTTGTTCTATAAAAAAGAGACACAATTTTCGATAAGTATCGAAAAATTAAGGTGGCATTTTGTAACATCACATTTTCGATAATTTATCGAAGTTTATGTCCCGCTTCTCTAGAATAAAATGGGATACCCTTTCATATTTTATATCATTTCCAAGCCTGCTAGATTAAAAAATTGTAATATATCTGCTCGATTTATATCACCAAATAATTTGTTTTCGATACTTCTACGAAATTAGTGAAACAAACAGTCGCCAATTTCAGTTTAGGAAAAAGAGACATAAATTTCGATAAAGTATCGAAAATCTGATGTTACAAAATGCCACCCCAGATTTAGAAACACAACCTAGAGTCTTAGTTGGCCATGCACGCACGAGGGCGAAAAATAAATGATTTGAATTACAATAATTGGTTAATTGGTTTATTGGTTAATAAATTACACTACGTGTTTTATATGAGTTGGGTACGAAATTCGGATTTTCATAATTCGGCTGTACAAAATTCCGTTTTACATAATTCTGTTTCGTAAAATTTTAGTTCACAAAATTCTGTTTCATATAATTCTGCTAAAAATTAATTCTGCAATTAATTGTTTTGCAGCAAAAACATTAATTGCAGAATTATGGCGACGATTCATGTACAAATTTTGTCTGACAGACGTAAATAATAATCGCTCTGATTGGTTAATATGTTTTTGTCTTATACGATAAAGACGAAATTCAAACTTAAAGCGATGCCACATACACATTTTTATGGACGACTAGAAAACTGAACAGATTTGGCAGTTACGCATTAATTAGAGCATATTTTTGACTCAAATTAATGACATAATATGTAAAATATTTCAAATTAGTAGCTAAAATAAAAAAATTTGCAATTATTTAATAATTTTAATTGAAAAATAATCAATTTTATATTTAGCCGTTTCAAGAAACGTATTTTGCTCTGAATGAGCCTCGCCACACTTTAACTCTTTCGTCGTGATTCAATGATTTCAAAAAATCAATCGCTGTTCACATTTGATTTCTTTGCGCGTTTCTTTTTTTATGTATGTGCGTAAAATTATGTTTTTTGATTTATTCGTATTGTAAAAAATGTTTATTATTTGCTGCGAAAACTGCTTCCTTGGTTAAAAAATATATTTTTTGCACTCGAAGTGCAAATTAAACTAAAATTAACCCAAAAACGACAAATAAACATGGTGTCCTTGAAAAACTTAATTTTGTTGTTGTGTGAGAATCAGTTGAATCAAAAAAAATTTTTGCTGAAAAAAGAATCAAGAATTTCCCCGCCTAAAAATTAGTTTGTAGATGAAGGGGAAGGGAACGAGGAAAGAATCACGACCAAAGAATGAAAAGGCGATGCCACATACACATTTCTACGGACGACATCTAAAAACAGATTTCGCATTTACGAATTAATTAGAGCATATTTTTGACTCAAATCAATGAGATAATATGTAAAATATCTCAAGTTAGTAGCTAAAATAATAAATTTGGAATTATTTAATAATTTTAATTGAAGAAATATCTATTTTCTATTTAGCCGTTCCTAGAAACGATTTTTTCTCTGAATGGTATAATTTTACACGTGAACGAACGCACAAAAATCTAAAACGATTTCCGAACTCATCAAAAAAATTTAAACGATTTTTTTCTCTGTTGTCTGTGAACTTCAACAAATGTCAAAAAATTCCAAAACAAAATATATATTTTTCATTAATTTAGTATTTTTATAAGGCTCATCATGAATATGGTATGGTAAACTTATTTAATTATAAAATGAATTAGCTGCTTATGTATTATGAAAATTTTATAAAGAATTGTTGTTGTAAAAATCGTCTGTATTTTTTTTTTGGTATGTGGCGAGGCAAAATAAATTTACGCACGAATCGTCTGTTATTAGATGTGTATGTGGCAACGCTTTTAAAGCGTTGCCACATACACATCTAAGAACAGACGATTCGTGCGTAAATTTATTTTGCCTCGCCACATACCAAAAAAATACAGACGATTTTTACAACAACAATTCTTTATAAAATTTTCATAATACATAAGCAGCTAATTCATTTTATAATTAAATAAGTTTACCATACCATATTCATGATGAGCCTTATAAAAATATTAAATTAATGAAAAATATATATTTTGTTTTGGAATTTTTTGACATTTGTTGAAGTTCACAGACAACAGAGAAAAAAATCGTTTAAATTTTTTTGATGAGTTCGGAAATCGTTTTAGATTTTTGTGCGTTCGTTCACGTGTAAAATTATACCATTCAGAGAAAAAATCGTTTCTAGGAACGGCTAAATAGAAAATAGATATTTCTTCAATTAAAATTATTAAATAATTCCAAATTTATTATTTTAGCTACTAACTTGAGATAATTTACATATTATCTCATTGATTTGAGTCAAAAATATGCTCTAATTAATTCGTAAATGCGAAATCTGTTTTTAGATGTCGTCCGTAGAAATGTGTATGTGGCATCGCCTTAAAAGCTTTGCCACATAAGGAGATGCCACATACACATTTCTACGGACGACATCTAAAAACAGATTTCGCATTTACGAATTAATTAGAGCATATTTTTGACTCAAATCAATGAGATAATATGTAAAATATCTTAAGTTAGTAGCTAAAATAAAAAATTTGGAATTATTTAGTAAATTTTAATTGAAAAATTGTCAATTTTCTATTTACCCGTTCCTAGAAACGATTTTTTCTCTGAATGGTATAATTTTACACGTGAACGAACGCACAAAATTCTAAAAGCGTTGCCACATACACATCTAATAACAGACGATTCGTGCGTAAATTTATTTTGCCTCGCCACATACCAAAAAAAATACAGACGATTTTTACAACAACAATTCTTTATAAAATTTTCAAAATACATAAGCAGCTAATTTATTTTATAATTAAATAAGTTTACCATACCATATTCATGATGAGCCTTATAAAAATATTAAATTAATGAAAAATATATATTTTGTTTTGGAATTTTTTGACATTTGTTGAAGTTCACAGACAACAGAGAAAAAAATCGTTTAAAATTTTTTGATGAGTTCGGAAATCGTTTTAGATTTTTGTGCGTTCGTTCACGTGTAAAATTATACCAATCAGAGAAAAAATCGTTTCCAGGAACGGGTAAATAGAAAATTGATAATTTTTCAATTAAAATTATTAAATAATTCCAAATTTATTATTTTAGCTACTAACTTGAGATATTTTACATATTATCTCATTGATTTGAGTCAAAAATATGCTCTAATTAATTCGTAAATGCGAAATCTGTTTTTAGATGTCGTCCGTAGAAATGTGTATGTGGCATCGCCTTAAAACGATTTCCGAATTCATCAAAAAATTTTAAACGATTTTTTTCTCTGTTGTCTATGAACTTCAACAAATGTCAAAAAATTCCAAAACAAAATATATATTTTTCATTAATTTAATATTTTTATAAGGCTCATCATGAATATGGTATGGTAAACTTATTTAATTATAAAATGAATTAGCTGCTTATGTATTATGAAAATTTTATAAAGAATTGTTGTTGTAAAAATCGTCTGTATTTTTTTTTGGTATGTGGCGAGGCAAAATAAATTTACGCACGAATCGTCTGTTATTAGATGTGTATGTGGCAACGCTTATACATATCTACTTACAGACGATTCGTGCGTAAATTTATTTTGCCTCGCCACATACAAGAAAAAAATACGGACGATTTTTACAACAACAATTCTTTATATTTTGTTTTGAGCATACCGCCATTTCTATTCAAATGTCAAAGTGAAAATTTGTAATCATACGTTTAATCATGGTTCCACCATATTCATGATGAGCTTTTAATAAAAATATTAAATTAATGAAAAATAAATTTTTCTTTGAAATTTTTGACATTTGTTATAATGAAAGAAATACACAACAGAGAAAAAAATTGTTTAAAATTTTTTGATGAGTTCGGAAATCGTTTTTAGATTGTTGTGCGTTCGTTCACGTGTAAAATTATACCATTCAGAGCAAAAATCGTTTCTAGAAACGGCTAAATAGAAAATTGATTATTTTTCAATTAGAATTATTAAATAATTGCAAATTTATTATTTTAGCTACTAATTTGAGATATTTTACATATTTTCTCATTAATTTTAGTCAAAAATATGCTCTAATTAATTCGTAAATGAGAAATCTGTTTTTAGATGTCGTCCGTAGAAATGTGTATGTGGCATCGCCTTTACGCACGAATCGTCTGTAATTAGATGTGTATGTGGCAACGCTTTTAAGCGATACATGGGTAAAATTTTGTCGTATGGAAATTTTTTGACATTTTATAAAGCAAGCAACCTAAAAAGTGTTTTATTTTTGTATACATATTTTAGAATATGTATTCTTTTGGTCTCATTGCCATCAAATCTTACACAAAAATGGGAATGTTCAATTTTTAATTTTTGTCGTACGATAAAAAAATATGGCCGACATTCGAGAATCAGAGCGATTATTATTTATGCTGTCAGACAAAATGTGTACATGAATCATCGCATTTGAAGCATGTATGTATATATAAAGGCAAATTTTATGGAGTACAATCCAAAAGGAGGGGATGAAAAAACTATATGGAAATTCAGTATCGTTCTCGTTGGAAATTAGGATGATAACGAGCCTAGCCTTTGTTCCGGAAGATGAAGTATATTCATATTACTTAGAATTAAAAGAAAAGTTTGAACACAGAGAATCTGTAAAGTTTGGAGACTGGTTTGAAAAAAAATTATTTAAGGACAACAAATCAGTCTGTATATTCTTCAATATTTTGGACAAAGCAAACCCGGGACGGAGTATTCCTCAAGAACGCAAAATAGCGTTGAAGCATGGCATCGACGTTTGGAAGTGGTTAAAAATGCAGGTGGAAAAAATAAAATCGGGGAGTTATATTAGAAAGAAAAGATCGATCATACAAAAAAGAAAAGATTGAAAAACAAAAATAAAACGTCACAAGATGGGAAAATTTGTTTTTCTTAAAAGGATCGCCAATTAGTGTATCCTTATAAATTCAAAGATTTGGTATGATTTCAAAGTATGTTTAAAATTGGTAAAACAATAATTTTGTAAAAATTCGATAGCCTAATTAAAAAATATTTCCAATATATTGTTTGGTTTAATTTGTCTGTGTTGATTTTATAAGTAAACTGGTATAAGTTAAATATCATAAATTATGCTTAAAATTACAGAACTTCTTAAACAGAATTATGTAAAACAGAATTTTGTAAACAGAATTTTTCAAAACAGAATTTTTTAAAACAGAACTTTTCAGAAAAAGAAAACTGTGAAAACAGAATTTTGTAAAACAGAATTACGGACCGATCCCGCTTAATGTCATTGTTTATGGGTAGTGAAAATCGCCGAAAATTATAAATATTAATAATCTATCACGATCAAAGTTTCCATAAACGTCTAGGATTTCACATAAATAAATTAAATTTAATATTTAATTCGTAACAGCACTATTACAGCATTCAAAATTATTAGCAATGTAAAAGGAATGGGAATATTGGCGTTTTAACAGAAGCAACAAACAGAGTATTGACTCCAGTTGCTATTTTCATGTCAGTATCACAGTACTATAGGCTGGCATGGAGCTATGCAATATGCAGATTCTTCGTAAATCGGAACTATTAGAGTCGTGCGTCCGCAATTTCTTGTGGTTATGATTACATCGTTTTGTTCAAGGATTGTTAAGAAAGTGCTTTCCTAAAAACATGGTCAACAAACACCTTTAAGTCGTAAACTTGAGTTGTGTTATGATTTCCTATATATACTCTGACCATTGTCTGTAATCTATTGAGCAAATTTCCCAATGATTTTGCCGACAAATGTAATATAATGTTTAGTTGGATTCATCTATTTACTATTTGGCCGATATTATTTTAGGACTGACGCCCTTCCATATATCCATAAAGCAAAACTTTATTATGTAGTGCACTCGAAAAATGAACTATTTCCCGGATCGCTCTCTCTCTCTCTCTCTCTCTGCCAAGCGTGATAAACGAGCGCCGACTTGCTGATTGGAAATGCTGTTTTGTCTTCGATACTAGTTGGGAGTGAATGCAATGCAACAATTTTCTCTGCTTAGGATTTAACACGAGAAAAAAATGCAAACAACCCAAACACAAAATTAAAGACAAAAGAAATGAAAAAAACTGATGCGAAAAGTTAAAGGATACAGGCCCGCGATGAGCTTAATGCAATTGATATTTGGGTATAAGCCGCTAGTATTATGGAATACATTGACTAAAACGACTTATTCATTTTAATATTGTCTAAAGCCACATCTACACGAACGGTTATTTGTACAAAAATATAAGCCCACATTGTGGCCACCAATAAGCACAAATCACTAAATTCGAGTGTGGTTTTCACAAGACCAGTGTTCTCCAACATTTTTAATGAATAAAATTATTCGATACCGGGACCAATGACCCAATGTAGCCTAATATTTAAATAAATAATTATCCGTACGTAAGCGGCTTAAAATTCGTAAAGTACAATGTGGTACAATTAAAGTACCATAGTAAGTAAAATGATTAATAAATAAAACGGTAACTTTAAAACCATTAATTAATTAAACGTTAATGAATAAATAAACAAGCTTTAAATTATGAAACAAAAAACAGCTGAAATCACCAAGGCAAGATTGAATGATTGTTTAAAGCCTTTATTCCACAATGAAACATATTTTGTCAGTAAAAAATACTGAGAAACCGAAAAGAGGAGAGTATACATATTAAAATTACGTTAGAGTGACAAAGACAATAAATGTTGCCATAAAAAGTTTTGAGTTTCATACTTTATATGGCAACATTTCCCCAGTAAATTTAACTTTTTTTTTTTATTTTTTTTTTTTATATTTAAATTATTACAACTGAATACAATTCATCTAGTAATTTTTCTTTCTTAATTTAATCACTTGTGAATGAGAAGACGCCCATTGGCCGGCTCCATTTATAGGTTATTTACTGAAGTAGTCTTTGCTTTGGTGTCCTTAATCCATTAAATCAATTGGTTTCGTTCTCTGCAATCGTCTTACTGCATGGGAGGTGTCCAACATACCACGAAGCTCTTCATTTACGTGTTGATAAATACGTTGTCCATGTATTACTGCAAGTTTTTTTATTTCTTCTTGGACCGTCGGGATATTTAGATCCCGATGAAGGTCATCATTCCTAATGTACCACGGAGCGTTAACTGTACCACGTAGCACTTTGTTTTGAAAAGTTTGTATTATTTTAGTGTTGGTTTTCTTTGTACAGCCCCAGAGCTGTATTCCGTAAGTCCATACAGGCTTTAGCACCTGTTGATATAGTAGCAATTTATTTTCGGTTGACAATTCCGAGTTTTTCCCGAGCAGCCAATACATTTTTCGATATTTGATATTAAGTTCTTCTTTTTTCTTTTTAACGTGCTCTTTCCATCTGAGCCTGGTATCTAAGGTCATCCCTAGATATTTAGCCTTATTTGCATACGGAATCTGCTGACCGTTAATGATTACAGGTTTGTAACTGACTTTTAGATTAGTAAAATTCACATGCGTGGATTTTGATTCATTGAGCCCGATTCGCCACTTTTTTGTCCATTTTATGATTTTGTCACATGCTTCTTGAAGTTTCGTTGTCGATTCATCGATAGTGTCTCCTACTGAGAGAACTGCAGTGTCTTCAGCAAATGTTGCAACGGTAACATCGTTTAAATGAGGTAAATCTCTGGTGTAGAGTAAGTAAAGAATTGGTCCCAAAACACTACCCTGTGGGACTACTGCCGAGATCTTTATTAGCTCGTAGTATTCATCTTCATATTTCACCCGAAAGTGGCGATTCTCTATGTATGATTTTAAAATCATGTACCTAATATTGTTTTGGTAAATCTCTATGTAGTTTAAAGAGTAAACCTCTGTGCCATACCTTATCGAAGGCCTGTGCCACATCTAAGAAGATACCAGAGTAAACCTTTTTCCTTTCTAATGTATTCTCAATGACATCTGTAAGCCTGTGAACCTGCTCAATAGTGGAGTGTTTCTCCCTGAAACCAAACTGATATTCTGGGATAAGGTTTCGTTGTTCTATGGTTATTTTCAATCTTTTGAGCAGCAGCCTCTCAAACAATTTCGCTAGTGTTGGTAGAAGTGAAATTGGCCGATAAGATTTTCTATCATTCGGTGGCTTGCCCGGTTTCGGAATCATTATTACTTCTGCTACTTTCCACTGCATTGGCACATGTTTTTTCCTGATGATCGCATTGATTATGTGCAGTAATTTACGGGTCCCTTTTTCAGGCAGCTCATTTATTATTTGCCCTGTTATCAGATCGTAACCAGGAGCTTTCTTTGTTTTTATGTTTTTAATTTCTGTTTTTAGTTCTTTCAATGTTACAGGCCTGATATCTTCGAAATCAGATATTCTGGGCGTATCAGCAGTGTTTTCGTAACTGGTCTGCCGACCTAGACGTTGAAATGTTTCTTCAAGATGTTTAGCAAACAGGTCAGCTTTATCTTTCGCACTTCTAGCCCAGTTCCCATCGTTTGTTTTGATTGGGGGGATCTGCGTTTTTGGTCGTTTTAACCCTTTTGTTGCTTTCCAGAGGGAATAGTCGGTATCTTTAGTTGGGGCTAGAGAACAGAGATATTTTCCAATTGTTTCATTTTTCACTGCTTTTATGAGTACCTTAAGTTTGATGCACAAGTTGTTTAAGGTGGTTTTATCTTGCGGTGCACGTGTATTCTGCCATTTCTTTCTGGCTTTTCGTTTTTCCTGCACTAATTCTCTTACTTCTATTGGGTAAATAACGGCGTTTTCTTTCCTGGATGATAATTTGGGGAAGTAAATTTAACTGAAATTTTTTTTTGTTTCGTTTTGGTACGTGGCGAAATTATATTTTTATCTCGCTATTTTTTCACTGAAAAAATATGTTTCATTGTGGAATAAAGGCTTAAAACAAGAAAGACAATAAAAAAACGGTATAAACTGGTAAACGGCAAAACGGACCAATATTGTAAAACGCGGTGATAAATCAATCGATTCATGATTTATTAAGATGTGCCTTAAACATTGTATCACAAATTGTATGATTGTGGGATTTAAATGAAATTATCGATTTATATCACAAGTGATTGAATTAAAATCACAAGATAATTTAACAAGCGCGTTAAAAAAATAAAATAAAGGCACATCCGAATAACACAACAAATAGATGATAACTAATGGGATAGAACTCCCTACATTTCTACAAGGAAAAATTTCACCTATTTACCACTATTTCGTTTTTTTACTATGAGGCACAGGTCGTATATTATTCATTTGAAAAAATTCATTGATCAGGAATTGAAGATGAGCAAAGACTAGCAAAGCAACGGTAAATGGGATATTAATGGGTTAATTGATTACCCTTTCAACACTGTCAAAGGTAAACTCTATAGATTATTACTGACCATGCAACATGTTTATTATTTTTTGTACACCAATCACTAGGTATACAAAACTATTGCTCTTTACTGTTTCCTTCTCTTTAGATAAATACCTGAATGGCATATTTTTATCCTTGTGTGTAAAAATGAAAAGTTTAAATAGAGTCATCAAATTCATATTATATGGACCAAAATAAAATAACATAAGATAAAATTTTAGATCGTAGAATCGTTTCAATAATTTTGAAATAGATTTTGATTAAATCCAAGATCGGTTCTGCTGAATGGAATAAATCAGCAATTTTACTAGCAGATTACGTTAAAATGTAGCTCAAATATTAACAGGAGAAAATTACATAGATTACGAATAAAGAAAATTACAAAATAATGAATATTAAAACCGATGACTTTGGACGCTTTTCTCTTTGTACGCTCACTGACGTATTGATTACATAGCTTCAGCCTAACTAACACGAATTGATCTTAGATATTTTTGACGAGCTTTGATCAGAACAAATTGGTTTTAGAAAAATTGATTCAGAAAAAGTAGATTTAAAATAACGATTTTAGCCATAAAAAAAATCCTTTTCCCCAAAACAAGTATATATCTTAATTTAGTATAGCCAAACTTATAAAAAACAAAACTAATGTAAATAATATTTAGTATGTAATAGCTTTGCAACAAAATCCATTGTTAAGTGTTACTTAAATTAATAATCAAGTCCAAAACAATAATAAATTTAAATATGTGCAATTTATAATTTTCTATCACAATAACGAATTATGCGTTTTTGGGTGCTAAAATTAATAAATATTACGCTAAAAATTAATGAAATAAAAATAATGCTAAATATGGTGCGCCATTCCGAAATAGTAGAAAAGAAGCCATACACATTTGAACGATAACTAAAATTCTTACCTGTGATTGTAAATCATCTTTATCCTTTTTATTCTCCTCTAAGAAGCGATCACTTTCTCGGCAAAAATCTTCAACGAGCTGTAATAATTGGTTTGCATTTGACGTGCTATTATTTCCGGGCATTGTAGAACTATTCGATTGGTTTAGTAGATTACGGGCCCGTTCCTGTAATTCAATCACGTTTGTTGTTTTTGGTATATTTGATTGATGACGCGGTGACATAAGATTCGAACCAAAGCTCTCAAGGAATACTTCACGTTGACCTTCAAGCGTTTCAATTTGCTGTTTTGCAATCGTCAACTGTTTTGTAAGTCGATCATTTTTATTAATCACTTTATTTAGTTCATCTTCTAATTCGGTCTTTTTTTCGGCCGTCTCAATAAGACGCAATTTCAATTTTTCATCATCCAGATCACTTAATTGTTCTAAATACTGTTTGGGCCACGATAATGGTAAACTTCGTGTATCACGGTCACTGGCATTTGACATTTTACGGTAATTTTCTAAAAACGTATCATTCATTGATTCGGTTCTTATAATTGTCTTTTTTTCAGTCGATTTTTTTAGACCGTCTTCTTCTTCGCAACTGTCGTCTTTGCACTCGATAGCCAGAGTTTCATTGTGGTTATTTACATTTTGCGATAATTTGAGCAGATATAAAGCCTCATTTCGCAATTTTTCTAAACAATCGTCGATATTAAGTTTGAATTCAAAATTTGCATCTTTTGCGGCCGTAACAAATTCGATGAGAGATGGTTCTTCAATTACCGATAGTATACCACTCACATCAAGCTTACTTCGTCCAATCGACGATTTAGTTGACACCATAGAAATATTTAATATGGTTTTCTCATGTTGCTCACCTCGACGATTAATACCATGCCTTTCTAATTCTTCAAGTATGGTATCATTCAAATCATTTTCACAAGCCAAATAATATTTAGCCAATTCACTTAATAACCATCTTAATGTATTTGAGAGTTCACGTAAATTATTCCTTAAAATATAAAATAAATAAAATAAAAAATATTAATATAAAACGAAATGGATTTATAAACGCTTTTCTATACAAACCTTTCACTGACAATTTCATCTAAATCCCGAGACGAATCAAATGTAGTATGACGCTTAATTTTACGCGTTAATTGTTTCTCAAAGTCCGATTTCAGCCGGGCCATCTCTTCCTCATGTTTTATTTGTAGTTGAGCAATTTCTAACTGACTTGTTGCAGTAAACTTTTCACGTAACAATATTAGCTCGGGTGGCCAATAACTATCTTCTATTGATGTTTCCGATAGTAGCGTCTAAAACAAAATAAGAAAACAGATGCGTTAGCTTTAACGTTTTAATTCGGTTTTGGCGGTTACAAATATACGCAGAGAAACAATCTCATGATTAAATTAATTTTTTTATAAAAAAAACATTGGACTAACTAAATAAACTCTCTCCACTTCCCCATTCAAACTGAGTACGTTAAACAACAACAGCACAAAACAATCATGACCCCACATATGCATGATAAAATATAAAATTGAATAAGATCGGAGAATATGTTATAATAAACACATGTGCAATTCATTCTGTACATACTACAAATTTATATCTATAGTTTCTTCCATATACATAAAAATCCAACATAAACGTTCTCGATTTTTTTTTTGTACATTGATAATGAACTTTGTTTGATACTGCTGTGATTCTACTACAAAGCATAGACTATTAATAGTAACTAGTAAATTTAATAAATTATATTAGTTGCTCGCTGAAAGCTTAAGGAATGATTTTATTATACTTACTCGGCAAAATGTAGTAATTTATTTTTAATCTAGACTCAGAATTGTACATAGTACATAGTTTAATTATCACAAGTGAATAATTATAATTGTGTTAACCACAATATAAATGTGAAAGATTAAAAATTCATTGACAAATTTTTTGAAAATGTTGTCCGGTTTCGGAATGAATAAATTTGAATATTAGAATTAAATTTTGCTATTCACTTTAGCGAGCGTTTAAATATTCCAAAAAATATGCTTTTGCATATCGTTTGTTTTAAATGTGCATTCCGATCGATTCTTTGTGTCTAAAAACGTCAGATAAGAAAATGATAGCACGAGGAGACTAAAACGCCTAGAGTATATCCGAAGCTATTATCAACCAGAACCAGTCTCATCCGGTAAAAATTATATCTGCGAAACGACCACAAGTCGCCAGGAAAAGGAGGGAAGAGGTATAACTGCTCCGTAAGTACAGGAAATCAAATCACAAATGAAAGCGAAATTAACAGGTGAGTATACCAAACGTTATAAAGTTCGGCCTAAGCGAACTGGAACGTGTAATCGACACTAAATCAATCCCAGATACAAGGCTCAAACATGAAAATTAGCATGCCGGCTTCTTCGGGAATTAATAAAAGAGTCGGCCTAATCCCGGAAGAGGCTATCTTATTTACAGAAAGAAAATAGCTTGGAAGACGGCCAGGTTTACAGTCAAACAGCAGAGCGGGGTCGAAGAACGCAGAAGAAAGCGTAAAAAAAGACGAAAAATTTACAAATCGAATCCAATGCAGGTTAAACTTAAGAAGAAACATGGAAGGATTTAATCTGAGGTCTCTTACTTCGAGGCGACTTACTTCTGTAAAATACTCGTACTAGAAAGATAATGCGTTCTAGAAGAGGGATCAAATTTGTTTATTAGAAGCAGAGAAATTGTAAGTCGAAGAAGCCTTTAAGAGGGATACTCCGTGAGGAACAGATACAAACATAATCTTTCTCCAATGCTCCAGGATCACAAACACTTCTCGGAATACATTGTTTATTATTGACATACGATTTTAAAACTTCTTTTAATTTTGCAAGTTGGCGCGATAAGCTGAACGCACTTAGCACAGTTTCCAAATATATGTTTAATTAAGGCGAATTATTGTTGATTATCATTCAATTTACGACACCGAAGAAGGATCATACTCTGCATTATAATATCGAGGAAAAGCAGAGCAACATACTGGTGATTACAGCTGGAGCGACCCAAGGAGGAGGTCATGACCTCCATAATGCTTTTTAAGACGGCCTTCTGAGAACCGAAATGACAGACAAATTAAATATCTTTTAATTAAACAATAAAACACGAATATTATTTAAAATTATAAAAATTATTCAAAAGTATATACTTTTATTTTATGTGAAAAACTTTTTTATATATACAAAATTTATTTAGAATGCCTAATCTTCTATCTATATAAAAATGGTGTAAAAAATGTATGTGCATCAGTTGAAAACAGCTTTACCGATTTAGCTCAATCTTTTTTTGTTGTGTTTGCAATTGCCAGAAGATTGTTCTTACGAAAGAAATTTTTCAAAAAATTCACCGGAAAAGTCGGAAAAAATCGAATAAAAAGCATTTTTAAGATGAATTTTGTATGCAAATTTTTTATGACACAGGAGGTGCAGTGGTTAAAGCTTCGGTGCTTGGGCTGGGAGATGCTGGATTCGAATCCCGGAGGGTGCATGCTAATTAGTATTTTGTTTTTTACCCAATCTATTTATTTTCTCTATCTATCTATCTAACTATCTATATATAAAAATCAATTGCCGTGCGTTAGTCTGGCTTAAACTCGAGAACGGCTCGAACGGCTTGGTTGATTCTTTTTTTTTTGTTTGTTCAATACAGAGGTATTATACGAAAAATATAATAATTTTTTTTTATATGAATTTAGTGTGTACCAGGTATGTGCCAGGTGGTGCATTGGAAAAAGCTTCGGCGGAAGGTACTGGATTCGCACCCCACCGGATGATACATGCAAATTAGTATTTAATTTTATATCTATTTATCTATAAATATTTATATAAAAATGGTGTAAAAATGTATGTGTGCGCATCAGTTGAGACCGGCTGAACCGATTTGGCTCAATCTTTTTTTGTTGTGTTCGCAAATGCCAGGAGATGGTTCTTACTAAAGAAAATTTTGAGAAAATCCACCGGAAGTCGGAAAATTCGAAAAATGATGTTTTGTACGGGATTTCGCGCGTATCAGATCCAGATAGTCTTTTTGAAGGGAAAAATTGGAAAATCTGAGTGAGAAATTCAGAAAACTTCCGGAAACCAGAAGAAAATTGAACTTTTTTTTTCAATGAAATTTTGAATTTTTTGCATGTTTTGATGATTTTTGACGCTGTAAGAGGTTGCGCTGAGGTGTGATCATTAATGCCACAAAGAAAGGTCAAGCTGTTACAAGATACGTCGATTGTACTCAACTGATGCGCTTAGCCCTGTGTACACCGTTTATCCACGACAAGACGAATGCTTCTATATTCATTGGCTTTTGTTGCATCTTGGTGGCCCTACTTCGTTCGAATCGCTCCGTACTACAGACGGTGTGGTGTGAGCCGAGAGGCTTGCCAACGTCCAAATTGGCTGGAAAACGACGCACATTGGGACTCAACACTCACCGATGCCGGTCGACGTGTCATCCATCGAACGCATTGGTGTACAAATACAAGGACGAAATGGCTGATGGGATTTTGCATCGAGATCGCCCTGCAACATCGAATTATAAGCTTTAAATGAACGACGAGATACGAAACGAAGCTTTGATCATGATCGAAGACATGTGCGTGCTTATGTGGGGCATCTATTTGTTGAAATTTGGCATCAATTCGTTCTATGCACTATGCATTTATAATCGTGAAGTGTACGATCGAGAGAGATTCTATGAGCCAAATAGTACGAACGAATGTCCCGCTTTTGAATGCACGGCAAAATAAAGTGTTCGACGCATTGATGAAGGTAGTTGACAAACGAAACGGCTGAATATTCTTCATCGATGCCCCCGGTCGAACAGGTAAAACCTTACTGATTTCATTGGGGTTCTCAAATAGCGTTAGCTGTTGCATTATCGGGAATTGCAGCCACATTGCTGGACGGTGGCCGGATGGCACATTCTATATTGAAATTGCCGATGACTATCCACAGCCAAGTTATTGCAAGAATGCAAAATCATCATCTGGGACGAAATAAACGATCATTGGAACCGTTCAATCGAACGATGAAGGATTTATGAAGTGACTCAAGACGTTTTAGTAGAGCGATGATTCTGCTGGCCGGCGATTTTCGTCAAACACTACCTGTCATTTCGAGATCAACAGCTACAGATGAACACAACGCATGTCTGAAAGCGTGGTTTGTAGCGCTATGTGAAGAAGTTGCAGTTGACCACGATCATGAGAGCGGCGTTACAGAACGACTCATCAATCGTTTCTCTCGAATTTTTGAGGAGAGGATGTTCTAAATAGGAAAATTCCTCTGATTTCAACTGACATTCCGTTCGTCGTCAAGCACATTCAGTTCCCCGTTCGCTTGGTGTTTTCGCTATGACGATTAAGAAATTGGTAGGTTAGTCATATGAAGAGCGTGTAATAAATCTGGAATTTCCGGGTTTTTCTCATGGTCAGTTGTACGTCGCGTATTCGAGAGTTTACAAGCCATCATCGTTGTTCATTTACGCGCCGGAGAACAAAACAAAAAATATTTTTTACCACAATGCATTGTACTGATTTGCGTCTGTATTCGATTTAATTCCACTCAAACAAAATACATTGAACACTTTTGAATTCATGTCCACACAACTCAATCGTCCATTGAGAATTGAGTTAGGTTATTTGATTTTTTCTCTCAAGGACAAAAGTATTTGATCTGGACGTAGTAATTTGGGGCGGAACGAGGTTCGCCGGATCAGCTAGTAATTTTATAATAACGAGGTCGATTTCGGCAATGTACTTGTCACCATCATCAGTTGTGATACTTTTTTTTTTTTTTTTTTTTTTTTTTTTTTTAAGTTATTTATTTGGTTTAAGCGTCGCCGCTCACATCACCAATAGTTAAGTTTTGTATAATATCATATTCTTTTCAATATTTGTGATTTTGACATAAGTACATATTATATAATTATTTATATAATAAATTTAGATTAATATAAAATAAAATTTGCAAATTATATTTCCGCTTTAATTTCACGTAGGTATTCATTTAATTCTTTGTATTCATTTATCTTTTTCTGCAATAAAATATCCTGTAGTTTCTTATTGTGTAATGTGTTATATTTCCGTCTAATCATGTCGTATTTTGGACAATCCTCTATGATATGTCTTGCATCCTCAATCGTATTACATATTTCACAATTTTCATCAACAATTTTTCTTACTAGTTTTAAATATTTTTTATCAAAAGTATGATTCGTTCGTAACCTAGTAATTCTTTTAACCATCCCCACATCTAGGTTTTGTTTATGAAACCATGGTTTCATAGACGTAATTTCATTTATATTTTTCCTATGTTGTTGTCCTTTCATTATTGTTCTTGATAAAAAATCTTCATTCCATTCTTTATATAATATGTTCTTAATCAACATTATATTATCTTCTAGTGGAGTTTTTATCTCTAATTTTCTTCCTGTTCTAGTACCATTTTTTGCAGCTCTATCTGCCTCTTCATTTCCAAATATTTCTATATGTCCTGGAATCCATATAATTTTTACCTCTATTTGATTATTTTTAATTAAATTATATATTTTTCTTTCAAAGTATTTGTTATTTTTATCTTTATGTATACTTTTTAAAGATATACATGTCGATAACGAATCCGTAATAATTGAAATACTGATTATATTGTTTTGTATGGCTATCCTTATTGCTTCTAGCACTGCTACTATTTCAACTGTTTTTATTGATATTTGATCATCAATGTTGTAACTGTAAGTCTCCATATTATATTCATTAAATATTCCAATTCCTCCTTTTTTATCTTTTATAGATCCATCTGTATAGCATATTATTTTTCCCCCTTGCTGCTTTAAATATTCTGATACCATCTGTTTTTGTTCTGTTTTATTACAACTTCGATTTACGGACATTTTACTATGAATGTTCGTGTCTATCATCAAACTTATATCCTGATTAAAATTAATTCCTTGTGAATCGTTCGGCAATTTTTCAAAATAATTTTTGTACTTTATATATATATCCATCATATGTATTCTTATTTGCTGTATTGTTTTTCACTTCCTGAGCTAGTTTTGTGTTGTTATATATATGTTTTGCCATATATGTATAATTGAACAAATTAATCTTTAAATTAGCTGGAAGATCACCTGCTTCTGCTATTAATGCTGTTACAGGCGTGCTATTTGTAAGGCCTAGGCATATTCTAAAACTTGCATTTGATATTTTTTGTATTATTTCTTGATTATTTCTTTTATTTGAAATGATAGCACTATATCTTAATCTGCTTTCAATTAAAGCTTTATGAACATTAAGTAAGTTACTTGGATGAGCTCCACCTTTTTTCTTAGCAAAAATTTTTATTATATTAATCACAGACATGCAGTTATTTTTTAAATTTTTATGATGATTATAAAAATTTTGTTTTTTATCTATTATATACCCCAGAATTTTAATAAAATTTTCCTCCTTTATTTGTATATTATTAATCTTTATCTTGATTGGTTCTAGGGTTCTTTTTCTACTTATACACATATATGAGGTTTTATTTGAATTGATTTTTAAATTTAAATCTTCTGCTTCTAAATTAAATTTCCTTAAAAATTCATTGGCCATTAATTCCGCTTCCGTAATCTGATTTGCTGCTACTGTTATTATAAAATCATCTGCATATTGTAATAATTTCACATCAGTTTCAATAAGATTATGTAACTTGCAAGTATATAAATTAAATAAGTCTGGACTTAACGGATCTCCTTGCGGGATACTATTACTCGTAACAGTTTCTATTCTGTCAATTCCATTTTCAAAAATTATTTCGCGATTTATTAGCGATTGATATATCCATTTTATAAATTCATTTGGTATTCTTAAATTTTGCATAATTTGAATTAATTTCGTTGTATCTACTTTATCAAATGCTTTCTCTAAATCAGTTGAAATTATTATTGTGCATTTATTATTTTTCTTATTATTTTCGATAATTTTCAACAGATGATTTATATAATCTTTCGTTGATTTACCTTTTCGAAAACCATAAGATGTTTCTGGTAGTATCCTTAATTGTCCCATTATATTATTTAATCTGCTATTAATTAATTTGCTTGCTATCTTTGATATGGTTGAATATAAATGTATTCCTCTGTAACTATCTACCTCATATAAGTCTTTATTCGATTTTCCCACCGTTATCAATTTTACTTTTTTCCATATTTCTGGATACTCTTGATTTTCCCAGGCTTTATTAATATATTGTGTGATTTTACTAATATGATTGTCTGGTAACTGTTTTAACAATTTATATGATATATTATTTATGCCTGGAGCTGTATTTTTACTATTTTGAATTATTTGTCTTACTTCATCTATTGAAAATTCTTCTCTGGAAGTATGTGTTGTTGGCAGTATAAGTTGTTGGTCCGGATGAATCCTAGATTCTAATATATTAGAAGAGATAAATTTTTCCATATTACTTCTGTTATTGAAAATACTAGTTTTTGGTCCCTTTTTGTTATTAAATATTCGTATTTTATCCCATAAATTTTTCGCAGTAATACTCGGATTAATTTCTGTTATGAATTCATTCCAAGTTCTTTTTTTTTCACGTCTTATTTCTAGCCTTAGTTTACTAGTAGCTTTTCTCAATTCTAAATCAGCATATTTATTTCTATTATTCTGATTATATATAAGTAGTTTTTGTTTTTTTATTTCCCACAATCTTCGAATTTTGTCATTCCACCATACTTTCGGCGTATATTTGTTTTTATCAGGTATTTTTATTGTGTTTCTTTCTATGATATTTTGAATTTCTATTTCATAATCTATTACGTCAAATGTATGATCCAAATTTAAATCTAATATTTGTTTCGTTGCTTTTTTATAATTTATCCTTTTTATATATTGAGCTTTAAATGAATGATTGTTTTTTATAATTATCTTTATGGGTAGATGATCTGTTGTGCCTATTTTTACTTTTTCTATCATCCATTCAATATTATTTATAATATCATTTGTCGATAAACTTATATCTACTGTTGATGTTTTCCCCTGAGGTCCAAACCAACTATGTTGTCCATCGTTTAATATTATGAAGTTTGATGTCGTGATGATGTCTGCGATAATTTTTCCTCTCGAGTCATGTTTATTATTAATTTCCCATAAAGAGTGATGTGCATTTATGTCACCCATTATTATTGTTTTATTTTCTTGATTATGATCTTCCAGCAACTTTTTAAATTTATCGTTTACTATAGTATTATTAATATTAGGTGGTATATATATACCTATTAAATTTATATTGTTATTATTTTTATCTATAATTTGTATCTTTATAGTTTCAATTGGATTATAATTATTTATATTATTTATTTCTTTAGAGTATAATTTATTGTTAACTAAAAATCCTACACCGCCATAATTATCTGCTCTGTGTTTTATATAAACTTTATTATTTTTAATTTTTATAATTTGTTCATGTCTCGTCCATGTTTCACTTATAAAAGTTATATCTGCGCACTCTTTATTAATATATTCCTCCAATTCATCTTTATTTTGCTTCAAACTTCTTATATTTAATTGTATTATTTTAATATTATTATTTGTACTACTATTCATATTATTATTACTATTATATTTATTATTATGATTATATGCGTTTTTCATTATTTTTTATATTCACTTTTGAGATTTTATGATTGTTAGTTATGATTTTATCTAGTTCTATTAATTGTTGTATAATTTCAGTTAATATAATATCGTTGTTTGGATCTTTATTTGTAGTGTTTAAGTAGCCGTGTGTTGTTGCCTGAATTTTTCTATTTATAATTTTAATCGTTGACATTGTATCTTTAATTTCATTCATTTCGGTTTTAAGTTCTTGATTCTCTTCTTGGATTTTTTCTTTAAATTCATTTATTTCTCTTTTCATTATTTCTATTTCTTTATTATAATTGTTTGTATTATTTATCGTTAGCGATGGAAAATTTTCTTCATTTAAATTGAAATCCTTTTTACGAGGGTTTATAATGTTTCGTGCTTCTCCATACGACATCTTTTTAGTTATCATCAAATATTTGATTTTTTTTTGATTTTTAAACTCTTCGCATATAAAACTACTAGTTATATGGTTTTCTCCACAATAATAGCAGTTTGCTTCATTTTTGCACTCTGTTTTAAAATGATCTGGATTACTGTCAGCACAATTTGTACATTTTTGTTTGCCATTGCAGTTTTTTATTGAATGCCCATATATTAAACATTTCTTACACAGAAGCGGTTTCGGAATAAAATAAGAAACTCTTCTTTGAACTTGAAATATCGCAATATTTTCTGGAAGACGTGATGATCTAAAAGTGACTTTTATGGCAGTTGTTGGTTCAGCTTTCTGTTCTTCTCTGTTCCATCTTGTGATTCTTTCTATTTTTATAATTTTTGCACTAGAAGTACTATTATTTTTTAATACTTCAGTATCAGCATTAATTGGAATTTTATTTATATAACCAATTGATTCAATCATAAAATTTGGTACATATGCGTTATAATTATGAAGCCTTTGTAAATCCATATTTTTTAGGATTTTATTTGCCGTATCCAGGTCTCTTGTTTCAATCTTAACTCTGTTTTTCCCGTGTTGTTTAACCGATAGTATTATTCCAAAATTTAACGATTTTAAGATTTCTGCAATTATTAAATCTTCTATTCCCTTTTTTTCTATTATGATAGTATAAGGGCCAATATCCCCCGGCATATATTTATTACTCCCATATTGAGTATTTTTAATTTCATTATTTAGTTTTTGTTCCGTTTCTATATATTTCTTCCTGTAGTTTGTATCAAATCCTTTAAATCCTACCTTTTCATTTGTTAATACTTCCATTTCTTCATCTTCTTTTTCGTTCACCATATTATTATTTGTTTTATTATTGGAGATTATACTTTTATATTTTTCATTTAATCGTGCTTCTTTATTAGCTTTATAAATTAATTTTGCTTTTGAAATCAATTCATTTCTGGAATCTTTGATGTTTAATTTCACATTATATTTATTTATTAAATGTCCATTTCCCGAGCTTGACGCCCCCGCGTCGCTCATGTATCTCGTTAACACTTCACTTATTTTATATTAAATTTTTATTTTTTTTTTTTTATTTTTATTAAATATATTTCAATTTATAATTATATATACACAATTTTACTACTGTAATTAATTATAAAATGGTTTTTTTAAGTAGAAAATATTTTATAAATTTTAATTTCACTTGTATGAAAAAATTAGACTTGAAAAAAAGAAACAATTTTTTCCACGTCTTACTTGGTTCGCTCATTAAACGTAATTGAGTTGTGATACTTGAATATAAATTAAAATGAAATAACAATAAAACTGATTTTTAAAAAATTTAATCATTAACCATAAACAAACGAAGAGATAGCTTCTGTCATAAAAAAGAGAACCAACATACTCTCCCAATGTGGGTTGGCGGGGAGGTTATCAACACGAAGAAGCAATCATATATCTAGGAATAATTATTTACGCAAAAATTAGTTTCTTTGTCTAAATTCAGAAAACTGTGAACAAAACGATGAAGTGTTTCACGAAATTAACTATCTGCCAAAAAACGCTTTTTACATAGGGTCGAGATATGGGCCGATTTATTGTAAAATAAATGTACAGAAAAGACTGTCCCAAGTTCAGCAGAGACACAGAGCTCTGAGTTCCGTCGTTCTATTGTACGATGTCCGAGGCAGCCATCAAACAAATACTGGCGACTTATTTGATATTCTAGTATGGGGTACGATAATCATTAAGGGAAATACCCTCATAGAAATAAATATACTTCCACAACGATAAAATGAAATCCACACAAACTCATATACATAAAAACAAAATTACGCATTTTGTTTTGTTTATCTCGTCATGCATAATACCGTAAGCACTTAATTCGTTACATTTGTTGCAGTCATAATGAGCGATGCACACGAGAAAAAAATACCGAATTTTTCCTCGTTCCTTTCCCCGTTTACCTATGAATCTATGATACAAGTTTTAATTGCGACTAAACAAATTTTCTGTTCAACCACACAACTCAAACATAAATAAAATAAAAAATATTTCAAGGACATTTTTGACTCATTTTTGTTAAAATTTTATTTAAGAGAGAGCAGAACAAAACATAATAAAACTAGTTTGGTTTAAAAAAAAATGCCAAAATACAAAAAAACCCTCGTGTGGAATGGCAGATAGTTTATTTTTTGTTGGAAAGGAAATAAATATACTTCCATTGGTGTATTAAGTGTAAATTCTTAAGATTACTCGATATAATCCTTTGTGAATTTTTAAGCAGATCTTCAGTAAGCATTCTTATAGTATCTTATTATAAACTTAATTAGTAATTTTGATCATAATTCTTTTTTATAGAAATGCCACGTGGGAAAACATTTTCAAGTGAAGAAATTGGGACAAATCATGGCCTATAAAGAGTGTGGGTGGTCTAATCGAACTATTGCCACTAAAATCGACTTTATGGAAAACAACTAGACCGGGACGACCTCCGATTATAAGTGGCCGCCAAAAACGAGAAATAATTAGAGAAGCATGCTCAAAAAACTTAGTGCCTCCGAAATTCGGCGTAAATTAAAATTGAATGTTACCACGAGACGTCTTGGGAAAATTCTACACAACTCAGGTATTCTTTCATGGATCAAAAATAAAAGTAAACTTGAATTAAAAAAACATCACAAAGATGCACGACTTGAATTTGCGATGTCACATGTATCACGGGAAAACCAATGGAAAAAAAATATTTTCAGTGATGAAAAGAAATTCACATTGGATGGTCCAGATGGCTATAAACGATATTGGCACGATAATAGGAAGAAGAAAGAGATCAGTTTGCATAGAAACTTTCAGGGAGGAAATATCATGGTTTGGGCTGGTTTTTTTTATACAGACGAAACACCAATTTGCTTCATCACAAATAAAATGAATGGTGCTGGATATATTAAACTTTTGGATGAAGTGCTTCTTAATTTTTTAGACGAAATTTAGATAATGCACCCGATCATCGTGCTCGTGTCGTTTCAAATTGGTTTGATGAAAAGAATATTGAAGTGATGCTGGCCCGCGCTAAGTCCAGATCTAAACCCAATGGAAAATCTTTGGGGGATCATCTCGAATTTTATTTATTCAAATGGACGACAGTATACTAGTTTAAAAGAGCTTAGATCTGAAATAAATAAAGCTTGGAGGGAAATACCTTCTTCTGAGCTTTAGAATCTAATTGATTTAATGCCTAGTCGAATGGAAGAAGTCATAACAAACTCTGATGGCCATACTCACTTTTAAAATTTATTCTCTTTCGTTAAAATTTAAAGTGTAATGTTAAATTTTTTATTTCAATGCCTGTCATTTAACTGGAAGTATAATTATTTCTTTTGAAATATTTTTTATTTTATTAAATTAAAATACTGATATATCATATTCAACTATATCATTACTAACACATATGCATAAAACAAAAAATATATATTGTAAAATTAATTAATAAAACATGGAACGATGCTTAAAAACGAAGTTTTTTGCTGTGGAAGTATACTTATTTCTATGAGTGTATTTTCTTCGATTAAATTACGATGGGCGATCGTTCAGGCAAAAAATTTCGGCGCTTCCAGCACATCGGGGTCCGATTCATATAGGCAAAAGTGTTTCGTTAGAGTTGAATGGATACTCGTTTGATTGAATTGAACATTAGAAAAATGTAAATTTTATTAAAGAGAATAAAAAAGAAAACATCAGTAGCCTACAGTAACCGCTAATGTGGCTCATCGTGATTGAAAGATTTTAAAAAATCATACCTGTTAAAAATTAAAGCTCAATTCAAATTAAGAGAACAACGCACAGAAGGGACACCAAGTATCCAACCACCACACTCATTAAAATTTTATTGGGAGCTGTTTCTCAATCGATAACTAATCAAATGGTAAAGAGCAAGTCAAACATCCTCAAGATTAATTTCGTCTGGGAGAAATCAGGTTCAACCCAAATCGGAACCACATAACCAGTAGGTTGACTTGTTCTGAGAAATAGAAAAAGTTCAAGAGAGCAAAATCGGTGGATTACCCGAACATATCGCATATGTGCTGTCTTAAAAGGAACAGACGTGATACACCGGCAATAGACGAGACACGATAATACCTCTTTTTAGAAATAAAATATCGTGTGTTTCCAAAATATGGGTAGTTTTCGATTCATACATGAAAACCTCAATGAGAACGAGCTTCAATGATATTACATAGTTACGTAGACCTTGCGGTAACAAAATATTTGTGGCTGTATTACTTAGATCGAGGAATCTCCGTGGATATAGAGAAGACGTACCGACAGATTAGGGTGCACAAGGTTATGGAGAGAACAACCATCATTCTCTACAAGAAGATCAACTAATCATCGTTACTTGCGGAACAGCGGCGGCCGCTTTCCAATTGGCTGAGGATTAAACCATCGATCACGGTGAAGCAAATCATATTCTGAAAATAAATTTCAATTACAATCTAGAAAGCCTATCAGCTGCAGTGTCATCTAATCAAACCTTAGTAGAGTTAGAGAAATGGTATTTCATCCAGATTTTTTGAAAGAAATATTTAAGGAGACCGTCTGAATTGTCGACCTCATTTTTATGGAAAATCAATAATTGGAAATCAATGATGATGTTGGAAGGACAATGTCAAAATAATGTTGATACTGTCATAAGTCAAAGAAATCTAAAATTGACTTTGTGATTTTTTTTTTGGGAAAGTATAGGTTACGAAATGTGGGGAACTATAATTATACGAATGATAAAATTTCAGGAAATCGCAATTTTCCTTTTTTTTATTATACTGCAGGGTTTTGGGCAATCCATTTTTCGCAAAGCAATAATATTTTTAATTTCTTTTATTAAATAATATTTAGATTTGAACTGCTCTTCATTATTTTGTTGTAGTTATTTATTCGATGTATATTTTGCCAAGAATTTCAAATTAATAAGGATGTCCTATTTTTTTGAATGCAGACAAAATATGTTTATTTTCAAGGATTTCTCAAAATTGATAAAAGTTATCTAACGAGTGTTCTGCCATTTATATTTTTTGTTCTAGAGTATCATATGTTATTTGACAGATGACAAGTACAAACATTCCGGTTTGTTAAAATAGAGACATGTACGATTGAACAACGTGTTTTCATTATTAAAACATATTTTAAATATGGTGAAAGTTTCTCAGAAGTTGGCAGAGAATTTCGAAACTTATCATTGATAAATTTGATGAAACTGGTTCAGTTTAAGATCGGAGAGTTTATCATTACGTCGGCAATTCATTAACTGGGCCATAGAAAAGCAAGAAGAAAATAAGAATTGGCTCAAGCAAATTATATTCACTGATGAAGTTTATTTTGAAATTACCGGTCAACAGACAAAGCTGCTGCATTTGGGTTGAAGAAAATCCTAGAGAATTATTTGAAAAGAAATATATTGATGTGCAGAATATGTGGTTTCAACAGAACGGTGCAATAAGCCACATAGCAACGGGATCAATCGATCTTTTATTTAAATTGGCCACCAAGATAATGCGATTAAACGGCATCATTGGACTTCTTATTATGGGGTTTCTTGAAGAGTAAAGTTTATGCGGATAATCCTCAAACTGTTAAACACCTCAAAGACATCATCGAGCTAATATCACTAATTGGACCAACACTAAACGAAAAAGGTTTTCAAAATTTGGAAAAACATCCGAGCTAGCAGAGGAGGTCACTTGAACGACATCCTTTTTCACTATTAACCAATGTACTTCAATTTCCAATAAAAATAAATAAATATTTCACACAATTTATGTCTTGTATTTAAAATTTAAAAAGATATCTCAAATTTGAACACCCTTTATTTACTCAATAATCATTTTTTTAATAAACTGTATTAGAATTTTAACCAGCACGCATTACCGAAATTTGCAATTAAATGGAGAAATGACATACTGTCCTATTTTATTGAACACCACTGTAGGTTAACGTCATCAAAATTGTTCAATTTCACCCTCGCGAAACCAAACAAATTTTGCATCCAACACAATTTTCTACAATCTGGTTCTTGAAATTTTTCGAATGGGAAGTTTTTACTCAATCACCAGGTATTTGCATCAAATTTCTGTTATGTTCATACCCCAGACAATCCAGTCAGCGCTTAGGATTTTAATTACAATATTTTAAACCAAAGTTCTTTATGACTGTGATCATTGACCTAAGCACAAATTTTGCGCTCCTCTCAGTCTAGCACAGAAAATAAAGATTGTTCAATATAATTTTTATTGAGAATACTCAACCATCCCCAGCTTATTACTCTCGATTTATTTTCCATAAAGAGATTTTCTTAAAATTATTTAATTAAAAAAAGAAAAACCACGAATAACATACATAAGTACATATACAAATGCTGAACCACGAATTATAAAAAAATCTATATAAAGAGGAAATCATAGAATTTAAAAAAATAAGAAAAACAAACAAAGAAATGCTTTCATTAAACATGTTCGGGGAAAATACTTTCATTTCAAAATAATAAACGAGGCATCACAAAATTATTATGTGGTTTAGAAGACGATGGTATGGGAAGAAGGGTGCCACCAAAGAAGTTAATTTTTTAATGGTTTTTGAGTATATTTTATCTATGTTTATCTTCAAAATAGTTTGGTTTTAATTATGCTTGCATCAGATTACTTCGTTTGGTTTGGCTTCATGATTGCAGCAAATATGCGGGGTTAATAATTTAACATAATAGACGGTTTTGTTTGCAGTTCATTCAATGTTGTACGTATTTATTATCAGATTTTTATATCAACATGGAACTCCTACACTGTTTAATCTGTATTTTTGGGTAAGGAATAAAAATTTTGCAAAATATTCATGACACTGAAATTATCAAATAATTTATTATTCATTTTAAAGCCACTAAAGTGACCACTAAATGAGATCAATTCCTACACACATATTAAAATTAAATTGATATTAAAAAAGCATTAATTTTAATTTAGATTTATACTTAGGTAAACGTTGGCTTATTGTGATAACAAAAAATTATTAACTCTTCAAATTACAAAACAAACATATCAACTAATACGTTATTAATTGGTAATTAGCTAGCAACCGTTTTAAGATTTTGATCATTTTCGGAATGATTTACCAAAACAGCCGGGGTCGGTACTCTACAAGTGTAATCAGTGTTTTGTTACCAAAATTAAATGTATAATTTAAACTAAATGCCAAGGCGAACACATTTCTGAATTTTTAATAGCGCGAATCTGTTAAAATTTTTTAGGACAAATGTGGTTGGTCACTCTACACGTATGTAACTATCGAAACAATAAGATCAAAATTTGAGATTAATTAAGTAAGTCCAGGTTTTCAAAAATTTCCAGTTGACGATCTGTTTGAAATTTTCCAGAGGACTCTGTCCGGCTGAGTATGATAGTTGCATCCGCTTGCGTGTATCTGCCCAGCCCCTATGTATTAGTTCCTTTATTGCCTTGGTTAAGCTTATCAAAAAAAAAATGCGATACCGCTTGAACAGGTTTTAAAGACGCGTGGACCCATTGCAATTTGCACCGTGGACCCAATACCGTATGGGGGCAGTACTGGACTTTTCCAGACAACTTTAATAATAGTGATTATGAAATTTTGGTAGGAAATGTACAATTCTGAATGGATAATGGATAAATGTTTATACATTTGTAGTGTAATGCATGCGCTTACTATGAAAGTTCGAATCAATACTCGTTTTCCAATCACGTACTTTAAGTATTTGCAATCACTTCTCTTTATGGATTAAGAGTTAAGTATATTACGATTTTCGCTTGCGAGAGAAGCACGAAAAAAATTCCAGTAAAATAAAATTGGATTGTTTTCCTTTTAATTTGAGCAATTAGCATAAAACTGAGAATGTTGCCATAAAATATAGTTTCTCAATCACAAATCGTCCTATCGGCAGGAACATTTGGATCGACATACTAAAATCCACATTCCTTCTGAGAAGAAATTTGAGCGATTTGCCAGAAGGAACTTAATCGTAAGGATAATTGAGAGTGCACAAAGCTGATAAAGAAGATACAGATAAAGATCTTTGTGTATGTGGTCGAAGCAGTGCCATTGAAGAACACATACAGGTGAAAATCCTTGTCTATTCATAATTTGTGATAAAGATTTTTCCAGATCAAACAAACTTGTTCGAAATATGCATATTCATACAAGCGTTCGGCCATATAAGTGTACACATTGCGATCGAGCAACGATTGGGAGAGAAATACATATTTACAATTTTTGAAATGTGAATAAATAAATACAAAACTATAATTACATGTTACGACTATTAAATAATAAATAAAAAATGTAAACATTTCTATTTATTTTATATAAAAAATAAAGAAGTGATTCGAACAAACAAATTTTAAATTTCAACTATATTTTAAAACGTGCCGAGTATCTGCCTAAATTTCAACTATATTTTAAAACGTGCCGAGTGACTGAATATCCTTAATATTTCGCTGGCATATAAATTCCCCAATGATGGAATCCCCTTCGTTTACCTCAATCACTTCCTTCATATAGAATATGATTGGTTTCCAATGGGTTGGTTTGCATGCGGGCGATGTGGAAAAGCTAATCGGATCCGATTACTCAAAAAATGTATCAAAATATTCAACGATTGCGGTTACTTTTCCACCCTTGCGAGATGTTTGAACTGTCAAAATTTATGGGACATATACAAAAAAATTATATTATTACATATGGGTGGCTCTTTAATTTAATTAGTAACTTTTTTTATATGCGTGCAGCTCTATTTTTCAGTAAAAAAATTGAGGGAAACAAAATTGGAACATGTAAATCGTCCATTATTTCTAACTATCTTTACGTTTTATAAAAAATAGTTTGAAATACACAGTAGACGATTTTTGGTGTTCCAATCGACAAGTACTAATGCTGTGTGCCTCAGGTCGATTTTTTCGATTAAATTATGAACTAAACTAAATAGCTCAATAATTCACAATAAACATTCATAGGTGGTAGTAATATGAACAAAACAAGCTGTGCCTGGCTATTCGAAATTCTAAATTGTTGACTTTTCGTGGATAAAGAAAATATTAAATTAAATTAAAATAATGGAAAATGATACGGAAATTGCATTATTTGCAAATGTTATTATAAACTACGAAATGTTTAAAAATAAGAAAAAAGTGTCACGTAAAAATTTGTACACAATCCCATTTGCATTAAATACCAAATAATGTCATTTGACAACTACATATATTGAAAAGTTACCTCGCGAGGAGAGTTACCTCGCGAGGCGGCGCATAGCGTAGGGTTGCCTCAAAAAGTTTAGCTTATAATTTAGTCGAAAAAATCAACCTGAGGCACACATAAGGCTGTTTTCCAAACACCGACTTATTTGTAGACACCAAATTATTCAAATAAGTCATTTCGCGAGGAGACTTATTTGAATGAGTACGCCTACACAGAAATGTCTCCAAAATTGTGTCTTGACTAAATGTAATGTGTATGTATACATGCAGTTTTTATTTTCAAATCTAGTGACAACGACCAACGCGTCAAGATATTTTTCTTCCATATAATAAAAATTGCGTTTTGTTTTTTGTTATTACGTCACGAATAACTTATTCAAGATTGCGTCAAATAAGTCTGTAATAAGTCGGTGGACCTCTCGAGGAGCCTTCTCGTTTGTAACCTGGCGGCGAATAGCATAAGGTCACCTCAAATAGTTTAGTTTATAATTTAGTCGAAAAAATCGACCTGAAGCACACAGCATAAAGATGTTTCCCAAACACCGACTTATTTGTGGACACTGACTTATTCAAATAACTCACCTCGCGAGGAGACTTATTTGAATAAGTACGTCTACACAGAAATGTCTCCAAAATTGTGCATTGGCTCAACGTAATCATCGCAGAATAAATATATAAGAGAAATCAAGTAGTGCAAATTTTATAAGCCAATTTCTCCGAGGCTAATCTAATTTTAAAATTTTTGGTATATTTATATACACAAATTTAATTTTTTTCTATATTTAATCAATATATGAGTATCTTATAAACATATCGGCATAGTTATTTTATAGTTCATTGTTCTTGTTAGGCTTATACAGATTGCCAATAGTAAAATGGATTAACCTCGGAATGTCTACATGAGTCTTTTTATGTATATTTTGCTCTATGATGTAATACATGCAGTTTTTATTTTCAAATCCAGTGACAACCAACATTTCAAGATTTTTTTCTTCCATATCCTTTTTGTGTTTTACTAACACAATTGTGTGGATACGGCAAAAGTATCATGTCAAATATTTATTTTTGTATGTGTTTTACGTCTAAATATTATATCTTGATATGATATCGTGCAGATATTTAGTTTTCACATAGTGGTTGCCACTAATGATCATAGCTAATAATTCGATAGAAAGTCGTCATTTTGTAAGATAAAGATTGCAAAATATGATGGTACTTATACTACGTAGAATGAATTTGAAATATTCTTAATGAACTAATGGGTATCGTTTAGAAATCGTTTAAAAATTTTAAACGTTCGGACTTAGAGAACGTTTAAAATTTTTAAACAACCACAAAACGAACAAAATTTGCGCTTAACCTCTGAATGGGATGAATGGGACTGAAATCAACATTTAAATCAAACAGAGTTTATATCATGAATCCTGCAATTGTTTATGTTAAACCGTAACTTTCATTCAACAATTATTTAGCATATACGAGAAAACGGACAGAATAACATTAAAAATCCATAAAATCAAAACGAAAGAATGTGCAATATTCTATCAATTTCTGTGTAATATCTTGTCTTCGCGTAATACTTTAAATGTTTGATTCTTAAAAAATCTTTAAATCACGATAAGTTGTCACAAATAAGATTTTTTTTCGTATTTTAAACATTGTTTGCTTTATGGTAAATAAAACATTAGGAAGCAAATAGCGATAAGGGATATGCAAATCGTGTTTTGTTGAATTTAGATATAAGACAATAAACATTAAAATCTCCGCACGAAACTATTAACTCTTCATATACAAGAAACAATTTTACAATAGTTATATTTATCTATGAAAATATACACATTTTTTTCTAGGAAAATCCGGCACAAATCGAAAACCCCAGCGAATTATAAATATCCAAAAACATACACGACATATTAAAAAATTACTGCATTTCCGCCATAATCCAAATGTACACATTTAAGCGTGTTAAAAATGGAATTCGTGACACAATTCAAAACCATAAATCTAAAAAAAAATTGGCAAACCTTTTAGTTGACAAAATATCCAAAGTAAATTTTTATTTCGTAATTTATATTTCTTACAAGGAAGCCAAATAAATCACCTCAAAATTTAATAATTTTCACTTGCACTATTTAATTAATTATCATTTTCAACATAAAATATCCAAACTATATTTTCAATGCCACAGTTCATTAAAAAAAAATCACAAATCAAATATTCAACAGTTTATTGTAATTTCACAGAAATCCTAAAAATATCACATTTTTCAATATTTTTATTTTTAAAACATTCAACATTTTATTTTTAAAGCATAACTTTTATCGTCAATTTATTTTTCTCGTATATGCATGAATTTTATTCAAAAACTATTTTCAGACATAAAATACCCGTATATTCTTACATTGAGCACTTCTATTTTTTGACTAAAATAATTTTTATACAAAATCAGAATATAATGAAAATTCGTCTCCGTTGTTTCTTTGGTCCAAATAACACTTAATTGGCCCTATCTCAACTCAATAGCGTTGTATACAGACTAAATTTACATTTTTCATTTTCATAAAAAAAAATAGAACATTAAATTTTTGGAGGGGAAATTTTGTCAACAGTTTGGTTACCAGTTAAAACAATGTGTATGTCTATACCATTTGACGAGTAACAACTTTACTTGGCGGCAGTAATCATATAAAATTGTATATTATTGTTCTTATCTAAATAATTATTATTTTTCAATCCGATATTTATTTAATTAGTACCATTCGACAGCGTGTTAAAATCTATCTGTTACTTGGAGAGTAAAAACAATGAAAAACAAACTCACACGTGAGAAAATCTTCAAATTTTTTTTTGTTTCTTTGATACGAGTAAATTTTAAAAATAGAAGATAACTAAAAATAAATACGAAATTAATGTAACGAATGGTAAATTAAATTTTATTTCGAACAGGAAGCTCATAAATTTTGGTTTAGTAAGAGATAACAATTTTAATTTCAACATTTTAACAGTTTGTAAAACATGTAATTAAAATTGAAAATTATTTTTACTAGCATCTTTTATTAAGTGAAACTAAAAATTAAATAAGTCAGTGTCTATTTGAATTTAGAACGTGACTACAGAATTACGAATCGGCTATGGGGGTTTTGTCAACCTGCTGATATGCAAAAAAATCAAATAAATGCGTATCAAAACATCTAACTAAAGATTGACAGATATTGTAGAATGATACGGCATTCCGTATCATGCGTATGTGTTGGTCGACGTCGCCACACCAGCTCTGTCGAGGTTCTTCCTCTTCGACGCACACTGGCTTTTAGTTGATGGAACACGCTATTAATCATCCGTTGTAGTGGAGATCTTTCAACGTGGCCGAGCCACCTAACTCGATTGGACTTAGGTTGCGTTGATCGCAACTTGAATTGGACCAAAGATGGAATGAATGACCTTTCTTTCGAAGGTACATAACAATCTACAATCGTTGACATAACAATGTACAATGGTCGAGTTCTCGCTTCCGAAAGCCAGCTCAGGTCTTATGAGTGCTTTATAAAGTGCGATCTTGCAAGATTGCGATATATGTTTAGATCGCAATAACTATGATTGGACGTAGACAACTCGATGTCCGACAGCGATTCGGTCAAAATTAAAGTTGCTGTTTCCGAGATTTGCCATTGGGATGTTCCTGGGTGTTGCTAGTAGTTTGGTTTTACTGTTCACTTCCAAACCAAGTCTTCTTCCACAGCGATCGAGCGGTATGAAATTATCAGCGATATCGCTAGGTCGTCGGCCAAGAAGCACGATATTATCTGCAACCAACAGAATCAGAGTAGATATATGTAACACCGATGTACGAAAAGTAATATGCATCAAAATCGACGATCACTTTGGGAAACAAGATTGGAATTATAGAGAAATATCATAAAAATACGGTTACTGTAAAAAATTTATGCCAAATCTAAAATACCCTGCAATAATAACATCTCCGACACGCTGTCGATACTGGCCAGTAGCAAACTATAATGATAGTGTATTACTACATTTACTCTAGAAAACGGTCGGCATTAATTTATAGTAATGCCGTTTGAATTGTCCAACAAGCCGGGTACAATCGTAAGAATAATGGACAAATTATACGAGGCCTCAATGAGATAAAATGTTTAGTATAAGTGTACAACAATATTTACAAGCTGTAGGACAGGTACAGACCGCTAGAGTGAATTTATTTTGCAATAAAATGTAGCCTAATTAGAAATTAAGTAAGTTATTTGGATGACATTGTTTGAAACAAAGCTGTGCAAACTGATCCATAAGCGTTAGAAGCAGTAACTGGTTGGTCCGCACAAAAGAACATTTTCATAAGTTTCCTCGGATTAGGTTTTTACTATCGATTTGCAAAAAGTAAAAGGCATTCTAAACAATTTACAATTGATCTTAATTCTCTTTGTACAAGACATATAAAACGTTTTTTATTTTTTAATGTATCACCCTTTACTTTTTTATGACAACAAACAACTTATATACTAAAGTTGACAGAGTTTTAAAGTGTTATGTAAAACAATCCCCAGTTTAATAAAAATATAACAAAATTTATTGTAAAAAAAAGATAATTACAATTTTAAAATAGAATAGGAAGTACTTTATTTATGTGTATCAAATTAAATAAAACTAATTTTAGAAAAGATATATAAATAAATATACAGCAAGGGACATTTTCTTTTGTAAATTTTTGAAATGTAACATAATTTCTACATGAAATGCTAGCTACTTGATTACTAACATAACCCCAAACAGAATACTGCCAGTTTAACGCTATGCAATCGCTAAAATTAAATTGGAATTCTAGAAGTTCGAAACTAATTTTTCACCTCTACAAAATGCATCCAAAAAATGTTTCACTTCCGAACGTGATCAGGCAATATTTAAATCGGGCGTTGTATTTTATTTTAAAAATTTTAACAGATGTTTTAGAGAAAAATAGATATCCGGGAAACGTCGTCACTAGGAATATTAAAAAGGCTATCGATAAAAATAACAATTCGGAAATTAATTTAGATACCTGGCGCGAAACACAAAATTTGGCAGTTGAAATTAACCGTAAACGTTTTATTTCGATTTTTCCTTGTGTATATAAATTAAAATGTTGATGTGGAACGGAATAACCAAACAAAATTTGAAGATGAGAGAGTGCCAGCATAATATTGAGGCTACTCATGATTATATTTCGTCAAATAGTGTCAAACAAGTGGTCGTCAAATAAAACCTTACTTAAAGGAAAATTTTGGAAAACATGTATATCATCAATTTTGTTGAATTACTAGGATTATGAATTATATATATTAGAATTAAGTTAATTTTGTAGAAATAAGTTTAGTCAAACTTTTAATTTTTTTAGGTTTTTTTAGGTATAATTTGGACTATGTTTTTCGATTTTTGAATCAAGTTACTTTAAAAATTTCGATTCAAATCAAGTTTCCATCTGTTTTTAAATAAATTATTGTATCCCTTGAGAATGACGGAATATACCACCGTCGACACGAAATAAAATAATACATTAAAAAAGCTTATTAAATAAACAAATAAATGAAATTAAAAAAAATTAAATGTTGAAGCTATGTTTTGATTTATTGATTTTATTTGAAAACATTTTAAAATTTCCCAAAGTTTTTCATTTCCTGTAATTTAACGCCAAATATGAACTATATGCTTAGTTTCATTATACGAGAAAATGTTGCTAATTTTTTCTGCACGGTTGCATCTCAATTTTCCAAAATTCAACAATAATGTAATCCGAAAATCAAAAGTAGTAGTAATAGGAAGAAAAATTAAGAACTATCCGAAATAAATTAAACAAAAATTGTTTGCTTTCCAGAAAATAAGATTTTTTAATCGCAATGTAAATTGACAAAGTATAGAACTTCGGAAAATGGAAAAAGCACCTTTCTTGTTCGAATGCATAATAGACTCCGATGTGTTATTCTAAGTATGTAATACACATTTTGTATAAAGTCAACTCTAAATTGATAGACGCAACATAACTTTAGTTACAAAAAATGCCGAATGCCGAATATATTTTAAACCATAATTAATTAGCGAATTTATTCAAGATTTTAGTACATTTCTCCCAAAAATTTTGTCAAATATATTTTTACTAGGATAACTCTCAAATAACTAAATACAGAAGATTTGATTGTTTTTACTGAAAAACGATATAAACTGTCAATTAACTATCAAGTGTTACAGCGAAAACGTCTCCGATATCCTCTACTTAAATCTGCACTGTCAACTGGTAATTTATGTCATCTAACATATGTATAACTATCAAAAGGGGCTTAGCTGGAACCGAATATTTATTTATATCTAATTAAAAGATTAACTATTCTCTCTTTCTAACGGGTCTGGTCTTTATATATGTACCTAATAAAAGTTTGGTGCGCCTAAAAAATCTTTAAAAGTTCAATAACAATTTTGTATTTTAAAACTAAAAGTTGCATAGTAAGAAGTCAATTAGTCTAAATAAACCGTTATATATGCCAGTCGTATTTCTTTTTAATAAATTGTTCGGTTTCCTGTGTGAGTCAATTATTTGAGTGGTCATAAATTCCGCACTTACAAACCATTCGAAAACATGTCCCCTTTGTATTGAAATTTCGAAAAACAATCAAAAAAGCTTTTAAAATCAAAAAACCAACTACATAGACCTGTCCGAATACTGTAATTATTTAATTTTAATTATTTTTTTTAATTATTTTAATTATTTTTTTTTAGTGAAACAACTTTTTCTTCCATAATTTGTTACGAGTTCAATTACTGTCCGAATACTGAAATATTTTTGACATTATTAAAAAATTGTAATAATGAACCTGAAGATTACTTTAAATCCAATATTTCGTTAATTGTATTATTTTAGTTGAACAAGCAATAATTTGTTAAATTCATAACTATAGCAAATATAATTTTGTAATTCGAAAAATGTCGCATTTTTGTAACAATAATTTCAGTTTTTTTTTAAAAATCATTACGCGTAGGTCAATGTATATAGAATACATGGTATGATCTTCTCGTGTTTTATTTTCGTTCGCTTTACACATATACGTCATGTGTATTGTAAATGTATATTTACTATAACTAGTAACTATACATAACTAGTAACTATACTACTCAGTAACTATACTGATTTGAATTTTATTAATATAAAATATATTATTATTAAAAAAACACGTTTTACTTTCTAATTCTAAATTCTAATTTATTTAATTTTCTTTTCTTTGTATTTACTCACTTACTAATTTTAAAAACATTTTACATTGAAAAAATAACTTTTTTATTTCTGTATCTAATTCGGTTTGATCCGAGCTTGATAATAGCGTTTTTATGATATTTCCACCAGTTTTAAGGGATGTAGAGTTGAATTCATTAAATATATCATCTAATATCTTTGAAGTTTTAGGATAAATTCTGGATTGAGTTTTTTTAACCTCCTTCGCTCACTTGATCCGTCCATGTGAAATGACTACTGACTGAGCTATTCAACATGACTGCTCATTATAAGCGGATTTTTTATTTATAGCTGCTTTATGATATACCCAGCGATATATTCCAAGCCGTCATACTGTAAATCAGTCTTATATGACGTTGAATCATGTAATTGACTAAACGAGTATTCGTCTTCTGTGATATCAGAAAGTAAATTTGTAAATTCTCGGTACATTCTGGACTCTCATCCCTTTCAAATGATTCGGTTTCATCAACACTAGAACCTCTTAAACAATTGTTAACATCCATTTTAATATAATTTGGTTTGTCACATTCTATATTTGCAGATTGAGAAATAATACTCTCATTTCCCCAACAAATGACTACGAAAACGATATTTAAACTGTAATGCGGTGGGATGATCATAGAGACCTTCGCGGCAAAAGCCCGCATAACGCCAAAAAACTTGTCCAACGGATCTTGGTTTAATCAATATATCAGTATATAACTAATTTTATATTTATCTTTTAGGTCTACGAATAGCATTTTTAATGCATTGATGTTTGTGATTATACCATTTTGAAAAGGCAACAGGTTTTTATTACTTCCGATTCGCATTCGCCTAATAACATTCTCCATGTCGTTTAATATCTCCTCTTGTTCCGGCATTACCAAATAAAATTGCATTCAGAACATGGTCAATATTATTACAATAAAAATAAATATCACAGTTTTCGGACGGATCCAAAGATCAAAATTACGCTATCTAGTGTTTTATCAAAAATTCCACTCGCGAAAAAACTCGCAGACAAGTGTTTTATTAAAAATTCATTTGGCATCATACAGACACGCTAACGAATCAACATGCGAGTGATTTCTGTGTTCATACGAATTTTTTCGTATTTTAGAAGGGATAATTTATCTTTGTTTAAATTCAATTAATTAAATTAATAATTTAGAAATAAATATACGTGGCAAGGTTGTAGACCAAAAGCACTCCTTTGTAAATTTGGATCAATTCCGCATCGTAAAATAACATAATTAATTAATCAATCAATGACGTCAATACGTGTTAAAATTTAGTGTCATAAGCCTCAACCAGCGAACTAAGAGCTTAATGATGCGTACATGACATTGGAAGTTATAGTTTGGAACAAATACCATGGTATCGTACTGAATATGTATATTAATACCCCTATTATGGTTTTCGTCTCGCCGAACGAATTCACGGTGAATCTTAAATTCGTGGGAGTTGGATTTTCGTATTATGGTTTTCGCCTTTATTTTGGCGAGTGTTCATCCAGTAATCCTAGCCGAATAATAATTTGTATAACTATTTTTTTTTGACATTTGTGGTTTTTTCTCAATAATTGTATTGTTGTAATCATATATTTTGTGTTTATAAATTATGGTTTTTTTCAATTAATCTGAAATCACTTAAAAATCATGTTGTCCTAGTGTCGATCTATCTTTTTCTGATAAACCAGGGGTGGGATGTTGTAACATCACTTTTTTCGATACTATCGAAATTCCCATCTCTTTCATCACGAATAAAATTTAAAGGTTTTCCCATTTATCAATTACGTTGTTTATAATGCGATCTCTACCTAATCGAAGAAAACATTATGTCGTTCTACTCTTATTCTATCACCTACGTATTTTATGAGTGATACTTTATCGAAAAACAAAAACGAGATAAATAAACAATTTGTTCTAGTAGCGTGCGATCGCAATATTGAAAGCAAAATTGAAAAACGAAATGGCAAGCAGTTTTTTTAAGGAAAAAGAGATATAATATTCGATAAATATCGAAAAAAGTGATGTTACAACATCCCACCCCAGTATATTGATTTTGTCTCGTGAGTTACTCATTTAAAATGAATGAAGCAAAAAAAATCGAATACGTAGACAGTGTATAATACACAATTATGTCTTCGTATTTGTATTTTTCTTTTGTTCGTATTTGGGTCATTTGTATGATGAACAGTATCAAAATAACGCGATCCGGGCGAATCGGTTTAATTTTTATGATGCTTATTTCCTTCTCTCAGCACATTACGTCTGCTCTCGAGCTGTGTAGTGTGATTATTTAACATGCTAATATATTTTATATTTAGTTTTTTTTATCATAAATTAATTTTATATGTTTTAATAAAATTTTATAAATAAATTTATTTTAAATTTCATAAATTTTAAAAATAAAATGTTAATTATAAAAAAAATTGAAAATACATAAACAATACAAAAATATGGTGTTTACAATGGTTAACTCTTTGAGTGCCAAAAAGCACGATCGTGCTCCTCAATACACTAGCCGAAATCATGTTGGCATTCAAAGGGTTAATATGAATAAACAAAAAAAATAATGACACGTGGCTTGCATATGCAGTAAAACAATCATACGCATGAAACTAACACAAACATAAATGCTACTACTATATCTTTCCGGTTACACTCATTTCGTTTCACACATTTGAGACAAAATCCGTATACAGATGAAAATATTAACATGGCACGGATGCGAAAATATCGGAATTTTTCTCCATCTATTACGTTAATTTCGAAAATTGCCTGGTATTTGTTGTTTTCTTCATGTTATAAAAATATAATTACTTACACGTGAACTTCCATTGTTTGATTTTGATTGTGAAATGAAAACAGAAAACCAATTTTATGAGATTCGCCTACAAAAAGATGGCGAATCATTTTGACAGTTCAGCTCGTTTAGGTGAAAATCGGAATACCAAAAATGTGAGTTGGATTCGCCGGGAATGTCAAATGCGAAAACCATAATAGGGGTATAAAACAACAACAAAGTAAAAAAATAATTCAATTCGAGTATGGCATTAGTAGGCAGGGCATAAAGCATTTCACGAAATTTGTTGGGCCGCTACTACATATTATGCTCGTTTTTGGGAGAGCCGGGCCTTAGTTTTTTATATTCATGACTGGTGCAAGACATGGACTTAAGAATAATCTACAAAGGGGTTGTTTGTGCCACATAACCGAGTCATTTGACTACAACTGGTTCGAAAGAAACTAGAGCCTGAAGTTCAAGCGGAAATTAAGAATCGTATGGAGAGCGGAGGAGAGAGCTGAATTTGAAGGTTTAGCACTAATTTCATACAGTTCTTACATCGTATAAGTTTAATCATAACGATTTATAAGGAGCGATAACGATTTATACTTATACTGAGTTCGGAAACACGGAGACATTGACTGTGGTCACCTTGATCAGGACCTCTAAAGTTAGCACATATTAGTATATGTATTATGATCGATAATTTGCTTGTTCGAAGACACGTTCTATCGTTCTATATTTTATAATTGTATTTTTTTTATAAAATTATTATTTTATTTTCCAGTTTTTACTTAATACGAGGATTGCCTTTTATATTTCGGGATTGTACAACCCTAGTGTTGCAATCTGGCAACTGACAGCTCTATCGTAAAGTTTGACAATTTTGAGATTATACGTACTCACAACGTTTTGACATTCGAGCGCTATTTGTGTTGTTTACAGTACTCATTAACTCAACATCTCGGCGAAAAAATAGAATTAAATCGTGAACATTTTCGTGCGATTATTTTTTACAACTTTCGACGTGGATTAAGGCAGCAAGAGTGCTTGGATGAACTTAATTCAATTTTTGGCGATCAAGCTCCATCAAGGACTAGTGTTTATCGATAGTATGGTGAATTCAATCGAGGTCGTAGTTCACTCCAAGACGAATTTCGTGAAGGTCGTCCATAATCAGTTGTTGTTCCGGAAACCATTGATGCTGTGCGCGAACTGATATTGCAAGATCGTCATGTGACCTATCGTGAGATTGAGGCAACCTTAGGCATTAGTGGGACTAGCATACATTCAATATTGCATAAACATTTGAATGTCAAAAAATTTGTTCGCGTTGGATCCCACACAATTTTTCAATCGCTCAAAAAAAGGCTCGTGTCGATTGGTCGAAAGAAAAGCTCAAAAAATACGATCGCGGTGCTTCAAAACACGTCTATGACATAGTGACAGGTGATGAATCGTGGATTTACGCGTATGAGCCCGAAAGTAAACAGCAGTCGACTGTATGGGTGTTTCAAGATGAGCCGAATCCAACAAAAGTTGCTCGTGCACGAAGCACTTGCAAGCAAATGATCGCCTGTTTTTTCGGTAAAAATGGACATGTCGCAACCGTACCACTATAACAACGCAGAACAACAAATTCTGACTGGTACACAACCATTTGTTTGCCAGTTGTCTTCCAAGAAATCAGGAAAACCAACTGCCGAAGACAGATCACTCTTCACCACGACAATGCGAGCTCTCACTCATCAAACAACTGCATTTTTGAGCACTCAAAACATCGATTTGATGAGTCATCCACCGTATAGTACTGACTTGTCACCAAATGACTTCTTTTTATTCCCGTACGTAAAAAACAAACTGAGAGGTCAACGTTTTTCGACACCTGAAGAAGCGGTTGCTGCGTTCAGAATGCATGTTTTGGAGATTCCTCAATCAGAGTGGAAAAAGTGCTTCGACAATTGGTTCAACCGCATGCAAAAGTGTATAGATCTTCATGGGGAATATTTTGAAAAACAATAAAGCGATTTTCGATGATTAATATTTGTTTTTGTTCTCTAATCCCGAAATATAAAAGACAGCCCTCAGGTAGGGAGGCCCTCAATTAGTTTAAGTTAACCACCAATGATATTTTAAATTTTAAACACAATCATGATAATGTTTACTCGAATTTCCATTATTGGTAGTTGACCTTACTATATGTTTCCTTATTTGCTCGAGTATGAATACATCTATTCTATCAAATTTAATATAGTTATATAGGGTTTTATTAGAAATGTAATGATTGTTATTTTCTGGTTTTCTATATTTTGACAGACAGGCTCTCATGCATTTTCTTTCGAAAACTCGTAGTTTTTCCATTGTGGCCGAGAATGTTTTATACCATATAGGCCGTAAGTTAATATTGGTTTTATTAACGTTTCGTAGCAGATTAATTTGACCTGTTTATTTAGATGTTGTGACAGAAATAGTCGCTTGAGCAATTCGAAGGATTTACATGCTTTTTCGATTTGCATTTTTATATATTTATTGAAATAAATATACTGATCTAGATTTATATCTAGGTATTTAACTAAAATTGTTTGTTCTATTCTTTTATTATTGCGTTTAATCCTTATTTTTCAAATTTTTTCTTATTACTGTTCATTTTATTTAAAGGTAGTCGAAACAGAATTATTTCACATTTAGAAATATTTATTTTTAGTTCCCATGTTTTGCAGTATTTATTTATGTAGTTTACATTTGTTCGCAACGTTCGTTGGATAACATCTATATTTTAAGATGCCAAGTATATAACAATATCATGAGTATATGCTAACGCCTATTCTTTTGAGTTTATGCATTCAATAAATCTGCGGCGTATAAAGTGAACAGAATTGGTGCCAGTATTGTTCCTTGTTGAAGACCGCTGTATAATTGAAATTCGCAACTCGTTATATCCCCGTCTGAGATGTAAAATTTCCTAGACTTTGCTAATGTTCGGTACTAAATTTATAGGGCGGTAACTTTTATAGAATTTGTGATCCTTTTTTTTTTCAATTTTCAGCATTTTATTTGGAAAGTAGTTGTTATTTAATGCATTATTGCACAATATGCAGTAGTCTCTAATGATACAATATATTTGAGTGCTATGTTTGGTATGTTAGCTGGCCCCGAGGATTTATTTTTATTTAAACATTTGAAAATGCTTTTGAGTTCGAAGGTTGTCGTTAGTCAAAGTGTTTTGATTTATATAATGGGCAGTGCTGTCATCGTTAAACTCGTCCTTGTCCAAAATTATCAGTATTGTTAAACAAGACTATTGGTTTTTGCTTGATTATTTGTTGGAAAATACTATTAAAAAATATTTTAATAGTATTTTCCATTCTCGACTTGTTGTGTTTCTCTGTTTGTTTTTGAATATAAACCACAATCACATTTAGCTTATTCTCAGGATCCAATATTTATTTCAATATTTTCACTATCTACAAGTTTAGTTTTACCACAGACAATCAAATAAGATTTTTCATTTAAACTAAAAAATGAAAACAAAATATATTTCTGATAATTCCAATGTCATCGTTGTATCTGTGATTTTTCGTTAAACTGCGTATACGTATACGAAAAAAACAACATATTTTGATTGCGGCTATTTACAGAAAATAAAATCGCAATATAAATTTTTAAATTTACATAGGATGAAATATCTCTTTTAGGTTGTCTCTGGTTTTACTTTTGTTATTTAAATCAATTGAGTATTTGTTTTGATAATTAAGCAATATCAAATCCCCACTATTGCCTAAATTCATATTTAAATTATTTATCGATATTTTATCTTTCGGTTAAAAATTTGATTTATATTTTTAAAAAAATTTGTGTTTTTATTTATTTCGATCTTTTCTATTTTACATTTCCAAACTTTGAATCTTGATGTTTTGCTTTATTAAATCATTGATATTGTTTAATGTTGATTGAAGTCTGTTCATGATATTTCTATTATAATTATTTCTTCTTTATTTTCTTTATTTGTGAAACTATTATACTTTTTTGTTTATATAATTTAAATATGATTTTGTTTCCATATAAATCTTTTAAATATACCTTTTCTTTATTATTGGTCTTGGTTTCTTGCATAGTTGTTTTTATCATTGAGTCAATGTTTAGTAAATGTTGGTCTATTTCGTCATTCGTTAAGTTTTTGTTGTTAGCAATTTGGGTTCCGATGTCCTCTTCGTTTATTTTTTTATGATATTTTTCCAACTTATCCCTATAACTATTCCAATCTACTCCTCTAACCAACTCTGAGTTATTTTGGTTATTTATTGTTGCGTTTACAATTATTGGATCGTTGATTTGCTTAGTAATAATACTAATTCTAATGATCGATGGTAGCTATCGTATTTGACAGTATTTAAATAAGCCTCGTTTGATAGTTTCAGTCGATCATCTATGAATGCTAAATCTAATGTAGATTTGGTTCTAAGTAAGTAGGTTTGTCTGGCGGAATTAATTTTAGTTTATAAAACTGTGAATTCGTCATAATCCAATCTCGTAATTTTTTCCCTCGCGTATATTCAGATTGTGATGCAAGGTATTTGAATCGAGATTACAAATAAATTAAATTAATTATTACAATTAACGTGTATATTTAAATTTAAGAAGACATGCTTAATTAGTTCTTATATTTATAAAGGATCATAGAAACTGCCGTCATTCTGCTGACTTTAGTAATTGTATATCCGGTTGTGAACAGCAATAATCCACTGTTTCTTTGCGAAAATGTGCAAAAACCTCTTCGTACCATAAAACTACATTTTATCCAAAAATTTAAAGGAATTCAGATTGGCGGTCAATATGATCAAATAAAGCTTCAAACTCTTGTGATGAGAAATAAACGAACTGGTAAAATATCAAGGTGAGGTTACCAAGACGTTGGAAGTTTGGTTTCGAACTAATGAGACATTTAATTCCTTATATAAAAAAACACTATCTGGCTATTATCCAGAATAATCCAAAATTTCCTATAGACCTGGTAAAAGTTGATTTATTGAACATACCTACCTTTACTGAACATTAAACTACTCACTTCATCTGTCTGTACTGGACATTTGACATCAATCTTCATCTTGAAGATGAAATTAGTGGACTCGTGTCCACTAGTTTTTTTGAGAGATCTACTTTTCCAAACAATATTTTTTTGCGATCTACTTTTTGATTTCCAGAGTATTATAAAGGTGTACTCAAGTATGCTGATCATTTTATTCTCGATTTGCAACGGTCAAAATCAGTCAATTATTACTCAAAATTTAAAAAGATCATCGCGATTGATCTTATGGACACCTCTATGTGATATCGATATAGGCGAAAATGTAAATAACGGCGAAAGTGCACATTTATCGATCCCCGTTTATTTTTTATTTATTTCTCCTCAAAAAATAACCAATTTCTTAGAGAAGAATGAAAAATGATAATTCTTATTTTAAGTAAACAAAATAAACCATAAACAACCATTTAATAAATTTAAATGTGATTGGAACATTTCTGTGATTATTGTTATAATTTTCAGGAAATTTACTGAACGAGTATTCCTTAAATATAACTTAAGCTCGGTTTGATTAAGCCGCTTTTATGGTTGCTGATTTTCTTTCGTTCGTTCGTTCTGATTATTTTTTTGTCCAATCATATTGCTCAAAAATGACGATGTTAGCAATAATGACTGGACAAAAAAATAATCAGAACGAACGAACGAAAGAAAATCCACAACCATAAAAGCGGCTTTACCCTTCATTTCATTACACAAACTGTTGAACATTTTCACATCTTCGTAAAATATACTATCTTGAGTACTATAATTGTAATTTGGGAGGCGATAACTCAAATTAAGAAAATAACTAGTTTTTTCAGAATGTCAACAATTCTATTTAGATCGGCTTACTGCAATCCAGAATGGTGTTCCAGATATACAACTAGAAGCGTCCAATCCCGATACAACTCAAAAAAATAGATTTTGGGTTTTATTTGTATCAAATTATCCAAAATCGGATCCATTTTTAAGAATAGAAGAAAGATTAGAATAAATTTCTACGTATAAGCCGATTTTCATTATGATACGTTGAAGAGTTCTTAAGCCAAAACTAGTTTTAGAATCCAATTTAAGACTAGCAAAAGCATTTGGAGTAATTTGCACTTTTACCTGCCAAATTCAGAATTTAGGTCTACTAATCGGACAATAACAGTTCCCCGAAAATTCTGCGACAAACAATTATGCCACAAACAATTATACAACAAACAATTCATCGAAAAACAAATATGAAAACTACAACTTTACAATAACCAAGTGTGCGTGAAAACAATTGTGCAAACAACAATTCATCGAAACAAAATTTTTCACTGTAATGCACCGGATTATTGTAATGAGGTGCATAATTTATTTTTCAGCTAACTTTTTGACATCTTTTTTTTATTTTTATTAATAATAATTGCTTCGTCAACCTTGCAGACACATATCAAAGAGTTTTTATCGCGCTTATCGCTTCTTCTGATAGTGTCACAAACGTTAAAAAAATTATTGTCAATTTTTGTAAATATAAACTTTTTTTTATGTAATTTTAATTCGTTGTATACCTTAGAGAATGGGGGCTGCCCCAAACCCTCGCTTTTCCAGAATTTATAAAATTAATCAAGTGTCCTTAATGAAGATGTCCTACTTTGCGTTTGCTCTCCGTACCACACAATTGAACAATTAAGAGAAAATTGATCAATATTTTTTAATTGCATTACTAGTATTTTCGATGAATTGTTCAGTGTAGAACTGTTTCCGTGTAAAATTGTTTGTTTTACAATTATCCTTCTCTGAATTCGTTCTAACAATTGTTTGTCGCACTTTTGTGGTTGTGTTAAATTATGTTGCGCATAATTTTCAGGTTGCCGACAGTAACTAGTTTCAACTCAATACAACAACGCTCTTATCAAAGGAAGTTACTTCTGTGGATTCGATTTCAAAGAAAATTACGGACTTTAAATCCAAACAGAAAAATTATACGCAGCGTTGGCATACTCTTATAGTGGGATGGACCAATGCACCCAGAGAGTACCAGGCAGCACTGTTTGATACGTCATGTCAAATTTATGTCTACAGTTTCTTTTCTGATGTGTAGATGGCAAAGTTTTATAGATTTAGAAATTTAACGAAATGTTGAATATTACCGTAATAAAATTTTTAATTGATATTTTTGTAAAATTAACAGCTTTTTCACCGCGATTAACGTTTCGCGAAAACAAAAAAATCATATTATTTATTTGATTCATTATACTGTCAAAGATTGAAACCCTCGACATAAATTAGTAATCTATATAGGTGTACTGTATCTAGGTTGGATGTAGTACTAAGACAAAACTATTAAAATTGTATTGTACAAGTAAAACCAGCACTAGCTAACATTTTGTCTCCTGTTTATTTTTGATACTTTTTACGCTATTTGCAGTAGGCACTTGGCGAAACACACTAATTCGTAATAAACACATTTTATTAAACACTTGTTATTTATTTCGCAAAATTAGATTTTTTGAATATTTTAATTAAAAAATTTGTTCAAAAAGTTTAAAAAATCAGTCGATCGATTTCGACTTATTAGGTCATCATCAGGAGTATCTACTGATTTGTAAAAGTAAAAGTTTGTTATATATAGCAGAAAAAAGGAAAAAATAAACAAAAGAAAGAGGTACAAAAAATAAGCAATAAAAATTAATTTATTGATCGCGCAGGTGGGCGATTAGTCATCGGCTGAGTAACAAAATTCAAGGTATATTGAAGTACATTTAATTACCCGACGTATTAGTCAAATTATGGAAAAGGGCGGGGTCTGTAATTGGTGAGAAACGAATTTCTCTCTGTTCGTTAAGGATATTTTCGTTAAGAAATATTGATTTTCGGATTTCGTAAGACTCTAAGGTATCTAAACTTCTGCCTTTAGGTTGTATATGTAATATGTCTAAACTGTTCAAGCTAGCTGTATGATTTTCTAAAGTTAAATGGTTATGGAAAGTTGATTGATTGCAACCAGATAAATGCTCTTTAGCTCTAAATCCAAAATTGCGCCCAGTCTGGCCAATATAGGAGAAACTGCAATCATTGCAATTAATCTATAAACACCAGACTTGGAAAGGCGATCAACTCTAGGTTTATTGTTAAAAATCATTTTCTTTATTGTGTTATTATTATAAAAAGCAAAACTAATATTGGTGTAATTGGACACGATGTTGCTAATCCGTTGGCCTGTTTTTCCTATATACTCTAAGCGATGCCAATATTCCCGAATCGGACTATCCGGTGGATAAATACTCGTTAGAGTTTTACGCTTTAGCTTTTTATTTAATAACTTTAATATAGTCCTAGTTGCATATCCGTTATTCGTTGCGATTTGTAGAATTATATTAAGCTCTATGTTATAATTTGAATTTGTCAAAGGGATGTTTATTAGTCTATCTATGAGTGAGTGAAAACCTGACATTTTAATATTATGGGGATGGTTTGAAGAACTAGGGATACCAGCGTCTGTATTCGTTGGTTTCCGATAAATTTTGAAGTCTAAAGAAGAATTAACCCTGGTTAATGTTATATCTAGAAAGTTAATACATTCATTTTCTTCTTTTTCTAACGTAAATCAATGATGGGATATTGAGAATTTAACCAAGTAAGGAATGAGTCTAACAATCTATCAGTTCCATTTCATAGACATAGTATGTCATCAACATATCTATACCAAAAGATTATATGTCGAAAATAACGATTATTATTTGACATGATCATTTGTTCGAAGAAATTCATGAAAATTTCAGCCAACAAAGGTGACAGAGTCCCCTCTGCCCATGGGTAACCATCAGCGAATTTGAAATATGTATTATCAAAACAGAAATAATTTGGTTAATACAAGTCTCAAGCACTAACTTCAGTTCACGACGTAAGCTCTCATCTACAACATCCCTATCTAAGTAATTACAAACTATTTGGGACAAAGTATTGATTGGAATAGAAGTGGAACGATTGGCAACGTCAAACGAAACTAGTTTTGAATGTAGTGGAATGTCGATGTCTTAAATTTTGTTAATCAATTCTACCGAATTCTTAACCGAGTAAGCCGAAAAGAAATTAGTATGACAATTGAAAAAATTTATGAAACCTTTACATAGCTTGCAGGCGGGAGCATTGCAATACGCGACTATTGGTCTAATCGGAATGCCCTCCTTATGGGTTTTTGGTAAACCATAAAGGATCGGAGCAGATGGATTCATGACAGAAATCGATCGAGTGATTTTTTAAACATTTTGAACAAATTTTTTAATTAAAATATTCAAAAAATCTAATTTTGTGAAATAAAAAACAAGTGTTTAATAAAATGTGTTTATTAAGTATTAAAATGTGTTTATTGTTAATTTTTGACATAAAATAATTCAATTTCAATTACCATATCGGTTTAGATCGGAGTACCTTAAGTTACATAGCATGCTCAAAGTTGCTAAATGTATGTTAACCTTTGTTTGAAAAGTTAGGAATTTTAACGGGATGAGTGCGGCCTCAGGTTTGTGTAGGTAAATGGCTTTAGTGAATAAATCTTTTTTTTTTAAACTACCGACTACATACCTTAATAGATAAATTCCATTCATAACATCATATTACAGGTGAAAAGAAACATAATATAAAATAAACGTAAAACACTCCAAATTCATGTAAATAAACATACCAGTAGTAACACGTGAAAAATTGTGGTAGGTCAGATCCAGACGATGTATAAAACCTTATGTATAATAAAAGGAAAGGAATTAATAGTAAAGCGTCCCGGGAAGTATCAAGAAACTATTTTTGGATTGTTCGGAGTGCGAGCTAATAAATTATAAATTCATTTGCATACACCTAAAATATCCGAAAAGATTGACCTCCGGAATAACTAAAAATTTCAATATTTTTGTATATTTTTAAACGTGATGAAAATTAAAAAAATCTTTAGACGTAAAAATAATGAATTTCACTTTATACAAACACATTTAAAAATAAGAGAAAATAATCTATTTCAGGTTTATTCTTAATTAGTTATTTTTGTAAAGTAAAATTAAGAAAAATAATAAATGACTTGGTAAGAAAAAATATAAAAATAGCGCGTACTTTTACATTGTTTGTACATAAACCAACAGCTGATGATTTTCCTAGATACCCAAACACCAAAATTATTTGGTAATAATTTTATATAAAAGCCACATAACACCAAATAAAAAAAGTTTAAACAACCTTTACCGATAAATATGGAGACGCGATTATTTAAAAAGTGAATATGTTAATTTTGTTATTTTGGATTAGTCCACGCCAAAACAAAAAATTATAATTTTATATATCAAGCACTCACTCACCTTTATTTGTTTGTCTAGTTCATCAAGAACATCTTGCCGTGCTAATTTAACCTGTTCCTGTAATCTTCTATCATATTCGCTGATTATCAGGTTAATTTCATGCTGTTCATTAGTATCAATACGTCCAGAAATGACTGACTGTTTTGTTTATTTTTAAAAATGGTAGTATACACAAAAAATTTGTTACGTTTAAATGGTTATATAGGATTAATAGTAAATTTGAATGTTTTAAGAGGTGGCTCATAATTGTATTCGCATTGCGGATAGCGGATACATATTCCGCGAAATCGATATTCTCATTCGATATTACCAAAATGCGGATACAATGATAAGTCACGTGTAAATGCGTTATAAAAATGATATAGGAAAATGCATTTATGTAGTTTTCCACACAAGAAGTGATTGCCAATTAGTTTATTGCATAACAAATATGTTTGTAAGGTACTTACCGTATATTCATCTTCCTCTAAAGTTTTAATACTTTTCTCGTTTGAATCGATAACTTTTTTATTCTTATCTGGTTTTGTCTCGATTTCTGGTGCAGCCACTTTCGTAGTTGAACTAATTTTTGCATTCTTCGACGGAGATCCGATATTCGTTGGTGTAATTTTACGATGTGTTGGACTCAGATAAAGCTCGGTTTTATTTTTTTTAGGCGCAGGCAACTCTTCATTCATATTTCTATCATCCAATATATTATCAGGATCGGATAATTCAGATCCCGAGTCGTTAGAATGCCGGCGACTTTGTTGTGAGTATATATCTTCCGAATATTGTTTTTCTAATTCGGTACATTTTCTCTCGAAATAAAGCCTTAAATCTTCCATTTCTTGTTGATGTTTCGTTTCTAACTCTTGTCGCAGCACATCAATTTCACTGGAGCCCGATTTTACCGAAGATAATAATTGTCGTAATTTGTTTGTTTCACTTTCCTTTTCATTCTTTTCACTTTCATACCGATCAGTCAAAATTTTTATTTCACCGTCATGTTTCTTTTCAATATCATCTATTTCTTGTTTCAAGTACTCGTCAAATTTTTTTTGAACCATATTAAAGAGACGTCTCTCTTCTGGCGTTAAAAATTTAAGAAACTGTTCAATTTGTTTTGATAAGGATGGAAATAACTGTTGATCATACAGCTCATCTAACTGCTCCAATTCGATTGAATCGCGACGGGCTTCACGATTTTCACCTTCATTGAAATTTTTCTCGGATTCCTCGTCGGTCATGCTGACTAGATCGATAGAAATTTCAGATAATCGTGGACCCGTACTTTCACGATCTTGCCTATTCCAGTTTTGTTTCTTTACCGCTTCGTAGGTTTCGGTTAGTTGCTTACGTAATTGGGATACTTCATTAATCAGTTTCTCGGCCTGTATTTGGAGTTCATCCCTGATTTGCAAAGATTGTTGAAGAGAGTCGGTTAGTTGTTCAATTAAATTATCACGTTGTAGTAATTCGTTATGAAAGTCGAGGTTCTAAAAATAAAATAAGCAAATTTTGTAAATGCTGAACATTAAATAAACATTCCTTTACCTTAACAGTATATTCATCTGGTATCGTTCGATATTCTGTAGAATTTGTTGTCAAACTGCTTGATGCTCTGTCCGAGGATGGCAGTTCTTTTAAAGAGTCTCGGTTTTCCTTCAATGATTCTCGCCTACTGTATGCCTCAAGCTGCATATTCAATGCAGCCAAACAAACATCCTTCCCGGCAATAATATCATTTAATTCACGCACCCGATTTTCCATCATATGAAACATATTTAAACTAACGACGCTGTCAAAGTCAGAGCTACCATTTCCAAACGACGTTAGAGGTGGAACATCAACTGGAATATCTTTCGGTGGAATATCGTGATGATCTCCGGACGCGTAATGATCCAATATACGTCTGAACGCTTGTCCTTTTTCCATAAGAACCCCCACATCTTTTTTCTCTTTGGTCATGGTCACCTCATCCGATTCATCGTCGCTTTTTATTTTATCCGATTTTTCTGTAATTTGATTTGGTTCAGATACTTCCGAAATATCATCGAGAGCTTCTTTGCTATGCTCCATTGGTATTTTTTCCATAGGTCGACTAATCACTGGAACTGGTAATTCTACTTGATGTTCAACATTTTGTATTTCAGACTTTTGAGATGATTTTAAGGAACTCGAGTGGGAATTAATTTTTTCTTTTAAGTTTTGTATGTCATCACTAATTGAACTATCACCAGATTTTGGAGTTATGGCACGAGCAATTTCCAGTTTGTTCGAATTTACATCCGGAGCTAACAGTTTATCGATTTCCGCTTCATTGTCGATATCAATTTTTGAATCTAGAGAACTTAATTCATGAACATCCAGTAGATTATCAGTAGTGTCTAGTTTTTTATTAAACGCATTTTCATCATAATCAAAACTATGATTAAGACTGTAATAGCTTAGTTTTACCGAGCTTTGATGGGCCGGTTCTTCAAAACTTTGGGTCTTCCTCGTCTCTACATGTTTCTTATAGTTTGCTGAAAGATCATCGGCAATAATATCAGAAATATCATTAGTTGTACTTTGGTTGTTTGATCCAGCGTCTTGGCTAACAGTTTGTTGTAAATTTTTTAACGAAGTTAACGTTATCTTTTGATCATTTATTAAGATAACATCTTCATTTTTATCTAGGTCTACTGCACCGGCTACATTATCATCTTGTACATTAAAATGTTGAACCAATTTATCACCCGACAACATCTCATCGATTTTATTTTCATCATTAAAATCAAATCCAAATTTTGATGGGCCCGGAACATTTTGTCGTGTAAAATTATCATTCTCATCATCATCAAAATCAAATAGTTTTCGTTTTCTATTTATGGCATTTTCATCGCGAGAATTATTCGGCGAACTTAAATTTATATCAAATTTTTCGTCTAGTGACAGATTATCATCATAATTCGATATGTTTTCTTCGATTTCTTCTTCAATCTCATCATCGCCCGCTTTCGGTGATGCCATATTAAAATTCTTACTGAATATGTTTGTTTTGATCTAATTACACACGATCGTACCGTTCAAATACATTTGACAAGTATAATTCTTTCTAAATTATGTTTAAAAAGTTATTCGTTGCCGTTAAATCTGAAATAAAATAATAGAAAATAATAATTTTGTGTTTTTTTTACAGATGATTAATTTTATGTTCAAAATAAACAATATGTATAGATTTCTGTTACCATTTGATGCATTGAAATTTTATTTTAAGAAAAAAAAAATTAAAAATTCCTTTGAATAATGATTTCCGGAATACATCAATAAAATTATGTATTTTATATTTCTGTATTTGTTTTGTCTAACAATTACTAAGTATCAGAATCGAAATCTAAAATTAATCGTTTGTTACAACAGCAAAAAAAGGGTTTTAGTGAAATTGAAAAATATTACAGATATTATAGAGTAAAACAAATAACAAATTGCAGTATAACAAAAGGACGTTTAACATTGTACTGTGATTTTGCAGGCGTAGTTATATTTTCCTAGGTGGTTAGCGATCAAATTATTTTACTATGTGGCAAGAATCGAACACGAGACCGCGTTTGAGCAAGTAGTTTTTGAAAACACAAGTTAAATAACGGAACCGACCAAATGATGCTAAAAATATGATATGTAGTTGAATGGATAGGCTTCTTCCGGGTCATTGTAATACTATCTGGACGTTATTTTAAATCAATAATGAAATAAACCTCTAAAGTTTTTGGAAAATAATGGGCGTAGGCTTTGACTCCGCCATCATTTCAGCATAATTTGATCCAAATCCGTCAAGGAAGTATTAAGCCATTTTTTTCTATCAGTTTAATGGAAACAAGCAAAAATAATTGGCTAACCTTCATAACTTGGTAAACCTAATTTGAGTATAGAAAATTAAACGGTAATTTCAGAGTTAAAAATTATAAAAATACGTGCGCAGAAAATCTTCATACCCAACTGTTGAAAACTGTCCTTTGAAATAATACTTATAACACACCAGATGAATGGAAAGAACAAGTCCGTTCTATTTGATATTCTATTTACTAGCGACCAAATGTCACGCTTTATTTAACTTAGTGTTATTGGTTAATTGTAACAATAAATTGAGGGCTGACAATACTAATTACTAAATTTATAACACCCTCACTCAATAAAATATTGAATATGAAATTACACATACATATATCTTTTATTTTCATTGCTTCATCAATTTAGTCCCATCTTTACTGAACATAATTTCGTCTTTGGTCCACTAACAGCCTTGGTAAGAAAATCGGCTGCGTTCTCGTCAGTTCAAACATAAGTTAAGTTCATTGTACCATCTTCTATTTTCTGTTGCAAACGATGATACCTGATGTCTATATGTTTCGTTCTTTGATTGTAGCCATCTGATTTCGATAAATTGATGGCACTTTGATTGTTCATTTGAATATTAATTGGTTAAGCGATGTCTGGATCTAATTCACGGCCAAAATTTTGTAACCAAATCGCTTCTCCAACCGCCCATGATACGGCTATGTATTCGGCTTCCGTACTCGAAAGTGCGATAGTACTTCGCCGTTTGCTATTCCAGGTTATAGCACCATTACTTAGTTGGAAAACATAACCAGTACAAGTGCGTCTCTTGTCGACGTCTGATGCCCAATCTGCATCGCAAAAATCGCTTAAGTTGTTTTGTTTTCTATCGCCTGTTTAACATTAGATTTTGAATAACGCAGTTTGTAATCTAATGTTCCTTTTAGATATCTTAATATAATTTTTACAGCGGTCCAGTGTGGTCGTCTGCAATGTCTGGCCAACTTCCCTGTGCAATGAATATCAAACAACCAACTAAAGATTGATACGGAATTTTCTTCATTTCATCTTTTTCTCCTTCGGTTGTTGGCCACATTGTAGCAGCCAACTTTTCACATGAATCACTGGGTGTTTCAACTGGATTAGAACTTGCCATACCAAATCGACCAATCACTTCTAATATATACGACTTTTGATCAATAGCAATTCCATTATTCTCGTACGTAATCTGCAAACCAATGCATGCTGATGCAATGCCCACATCTTTCATCTTAAACGCATTGCATAACGTTTCTTTCAATTTGTTCAAGGTAACTTGATTTTTCAAAAAATCAACATAGATCCTAATTATCAAAGACAAATCATCATTAAGAACACACACGGATCATTTATTGATTTCTTTAAGCCGTATGACTATAACATCTTTGTTAATTACTCGTTCCACACCCGTCTACTTTGTTTAAGAACACATATCGCCTTATTTAACTTACTGACTTTATTTGTTCCATCGTGAAAGCCTTTCGGTTGAACCATGTATATGTCATCATTTAAATCTGCCTGCAAAAATGCTGTGACTACATCCATCTGATGAAGTTTTAAACAATTTTTGACAGCAAATGCGATGATAAACGAATCGATGAATAATGTACCACTGGTGAATAAACTTCTTCATAATCGATTCCAAATACCTGCGAGCAACATTTCGCAGACAATCTTGCTTTAAATCGAGTGACGATTCCAGATTTGTCACGCTTGAGTTTAAAAATCCATTTTGATTTTATCGGTTTGCGTTTTTTGGACAATGGACCAACTGCCAAGTTCCATTTTCGACTAACAAGTTAACTTCTTCTTGCATGGCTGATTTCCAATTTTCACAGTTTTCATTATTCAACGCCTCATTATATGTTATCGGCGCATTTAGTAAGCCATAGGCACCATGTGTAACATATTCATCAAATTTTCTTGGCATTGATGTACGACTGGTTCTTTGAACTGTTTGTTGTGGTGTAATTCTACCTTTTTGTTCATAGGTTTTATCATTTGTGTCATCATATATCGTTTCAATTGAACTATCGGATGAAACCAATGTTTCTTCTAATTCATTTTCGATGGGCTCACTAGATGAATTTGCAGGAGTACTGTAGTCATATTCCTGAATACGATTCGAAAACGAAAGTATAAGATTCCTATTCAATTTCAAATAAGAATCGCACGAATCTGATTCAATTGAAATATGAATTTTGCATTTTCGTTTTCGTATCGTATTCAGGAATAGGGGGCTGGTTACGAATTCGTCATTGTTTGCGGGAACACTTTGTTCGTCGTCCCTCACTTCATTTGGTACCTCCTGAAACTCTAAATCTGCTAAATCTTCTGTTACATCAACTTTCCACTTTCGAACCACTTTCGTTTATGAACACAACATCTCGACAGATATCAAGCTTCTTGCTGATCGGCTCAACACAACGATAACCTTTTGTATACCTTCAGAAAATCCCAGGAAGACCAATTTTTTAACTATTTCTACCACTTATGACCGGACTACAAATTTTCAAATGGTGACATATGCTGTGATGCCCCACTTGGAGCTATCTATGTACCATTCACTTTCATGACACTGTTTCGAAAAATATGCTTGTAGTTTGAACCGAATCTTGAACCGTTGATATACATAAATACAGCTTTTGCTTGTGGGCCTTGGTTTTTATTATTTGTATTATATTGTGGCTGTGACTTATTCTCACATTTCGGCGAAAAGCAAGCTCACGTTTACCACAATTAAAACACTTCACTTTGATTTTTGACGATGACCTTGATTTATTACTGCTACCACTGTTTGTTACAGTTGAGGGTTAGGCAAAATCAGGTCAGGGTCAAATTGAGGGTTGACAATACTAATTACTAAATTTATAACAAAAACAAATCACAGAAAAACCAACTCACTGAAAACGACAATTTACCGAAAACGATAATTCATCGAAAACCAAAATTTACCGAAAATTTCAGTTTCTTAATAGTTTAAGATTTCGCAGAGCAGAAATTTTAAATGAAACAAAGCTTTGCAAATTGGGATGAATAGTGGTTTGTATAGAGCATAGATATAATTTGATGGAAAGAAGAATATGTTTAGCGGAACGGCCAATGAATGGAACCTAAAATGCTTTAATCGAAGAAGCTACGTCTCAACCGTTTGTAGTGAAAGTCAATTTGCTTGAACAAATGGGTTTTCACTGTAAATTGCGGTAGTGACTATAGGAAATTACCAATTTTAATGGAACTTAAGAGCCATTTCTCTACCAATTAACATGAGCCGGATGCGTATCGAATGTTGTTGAAACGAAGCAATCTCCCAAATTACAATTATTTTGAAGACTAGTCTTCATAGCTATAGCTTGGTACATCCAGAAATCATTTGGGAATTCAATTTTCGTCATAGACCACGAGCTTTGTTCTAATCTGTTGAGAATTGACTTAGTTCAGTTTAAATTTGTCAGTTTCATGGAACCTACACACAAATGGGAAACATCCAAAAATGAATTTTCCTGAAATTTAACTTCTTCTTAGGCTAATTCGAACAGCTCTCATATTTTTTTTTAAAAAATCGTTCAAATAGAAATATGCTCCAGAGTAACTACTTATATGCCATATTTTCGATGAACTAATGGTGAAGAGACCTTCTCAGAGAACTGTCGTTTTCGGTTAATTGTTATTCGATGAATTGTCGTTTTTGGCGAATTGTCGATTTCGGTGAAACGTGGTTGTTCTCGGTGAATTGACATGCTACTCTAATAAAGGTTTACAAATTACAAATTCTTTAATTGCAAAGGTAAGCTGATAGTCGTAAGGCTTGATCTTTTCGATCATTGAACGGCAGAATTCAACTATGGCTTCCAAAAAACCTTATACATTGGAACCATGAAGGATTTAACAACCACTTTAACCAATTCCGAGAATACCCGGGTATTCTCCAAAAAATCAACTGATGTCTGATTCCGCGGAGGTTCAGTGGAATAGTATTAAAATTGCCGTATCGAAAGCATCATCATTAACAATTGATCAAACGTTACCTAGGACGAAAAATAACTGATTGCACCAAGATTTCTTGAAAACAAATCGAGAAAAAAATCGAGCATAACAGCGAAATCTATCGCAAAGTATCTGGTTTTCCATTTGGGACTTGACAAATTTGAACTTTCACTGTGAACGCACCCTTAAACAAACAACCAAACTGTTAAAGTCAAAACATTCAGTAAATACAACATTTTCATCCTAGTCCACTCAAATGGATGATGCGAACGAACAACGTTTACAAACAATTAAAATTTACTACAAAAATTCCGAGTCGGTGACTGCAACTACAAGAGCGTTAATTCCAATTTTTGGTCGTAATTATCGTCCCAGTAGACAGCAATTCCTAGTGAAAAAATTTGAGTCTAAATATTCGCTGCTGGATGTTCCCCTGCTAGTGACACAACGGGTTTGTCGAAGTGCAGAGAATATTGCTGCCGTTCAAGCGTACGTCGCAAACGAACCAAAACAGTCGATTCCACGGCGTTCTCAAGAATTAGGCATCACTCAGATTACACTTTGGCGAATTTTGCGAAAGGATGGCTTGCACCCTTATAAGATCAAGTCAACACAAGAGCTAAAGCCACTAGACCATAGCGACGCACGTTCTCGGATTGGTCTCTGGAAATGTTGAAAGATGACCAATTTCATCGCAAAATCATCTTCAGTGATGAAGCGCATTTTTTGCTAAACGGCTTCGTCAAACGTCAACAAACAGAACAGGTGAAAAGCCTCATGTGCTTCAAGAAACGCCACTTCATCCACAAAAAATAACTGTATGGTGTGGTTTTCATGCTGGTGGTGGGAGCGTTTTTTTCATTGATGAAAATGACCGTCGCGTTACAATTAATGGGGATCGCTACAGAGACATGTTGCAACGTTGTTTCTTTGGAGACATTAAAGATATGTGGTTTCAACAAGACGATGCGGCATGTCACACAGCGAGTCTAACAATCGACTTATTGAAATCTAAACTCGATGAACGTATTAGTCAGAAATGATCCTGTTGATTGACCGCCTAGATCGGGTGATTAACATCTCTACGGTTTTTTATATGGGGCAACGAATCGACATATGCAAACGTGCAAATATTTTGATTGTACTTCAAGCCAATAATAAAATTTTCGAGATATCTCAAATGGTTTGCGTTTTATTTAAAAAAAAAAGTTGTCAAGTCCTTTTTGGAAAACCCTTTACAAGACAATCATCAAATAACGACCACATGATCGCGAGAAAAATCTTGGTAGATGGAAAAAAACAAGAATGGCATAATCAGTGAGTGCTGAACATTGAAAATTCGAGTCTTAGATAGCGCAATCTTACGTCACTTGCACGCGTCCAACATTCACTAAAATGATCCCAAAATCGTACGGTGCGTGATGTCAAAAATGAAAAACAACAAGAATCCAGGTGAAGATGGAATTTCAAACATTAACTTAGGAACTCAAAAATTAAAGTTTTTCAGGAGAGCAAAAATCTGGCAGTTTACACGAGTAGTGGTTCAACCAAAAATTTCTTCTTTTCTTTCCCCTCTGCCAATAAACTAAATTTTTGTTTTGTGTAATTTTTCAACGCGAATTTTTTGTGTTGAACGAATCGGAACTTACTAATCCACACATAAAAGCTGTAAAAAAATGTTTGGGTTCAATAAGAAATGAAAATTATTTTACACATACATACGCAAGGGCGTTTTCTCGTGTAAACGTAAGTTGTTGTAGTTAGGTTGTTGTTGTTCAACTCGCATAAACAAGCCCAATGTTTTTATTGCGGGATATGAAATCTAAAATTACGCGATTTTCTAATGAATTAACTCTAAATGTTACCGACCAAATGGCACAGTGGTTAAAGCTTTGGCGTTTGGATCGCGAGGTACCGGGTTCGAATCCCGATAGGGGCAGGATGCAAAGTGAAATTTCATCTACAGATTACAATCGGTGGTGAAATGTAACAGATGATATGACCCTCTGTCGGTGTGCAAAACCCATGGGCCGACCCATCTTCTATGCCAGTATAGGCTGGCATGGAGCTTGCAATGTGCAGATGGTTTTAAATCGGTCCTATAGCCGTACGTCCTCGAGTTGGCCGGGAGGCGTAAAGTAAGGACGTAAAAAGCATAACCGCGGAGGAGGAGGGTGAGCCTTGAGCCCCAAAACAGCATAGTAAACAATAAAAAAAAACTCTAAATGTTCATTTTTTGACTTGTGTCACTGTTTCGTATCATGTTCGAAATGTTCTGCTGAATATACTAACATATTAACTGTATGGTCTACTGAGAAAATCCCAGAAGAGCAGAATACGTTTCTGAATTGCCCGCTACATAAAAAGAGAGTCGCTTTGCTAAAACATGTATTAATTAAAAATTGCTCGTTATGCTCTTAGTTTTTATAATTTATTTTAATTAATGAAAAATGTTTAATAAAAAATTTTGAATTTTTTTTATGAAATGTTTCCACTTCACTTTTACCACTTTCACTCGGTCGTGCCGTGTGAGAATGTGTCCCTTGAGATTTGGAACACAACTTGCTGAGCGAATGTTATGAAATGGAAAATACATTTAGATTGGCCCGCTACAGTTGAACCCAACGTAGTGGCAACAACACTATCGATGTATAATGAGCGTATCTTTTGGCTGGGAAACTAGCTGCATTTGGCGTAAAATAATTTATGTGATGCTCGGACCAATAAAGGAAAGCGATCTATACAGATTGCAAATGAATCATGAGATACGAAATAATCTTGAAAAAGTAGGTAAAGGGTAGGAAAAGTTCGTGGCCTTCTTGGGTGACATGGAAACAAAGAATTTTCTTGTTTCAAATGAACTTTATTACACCAAATATGTTTCAATTTGATTGATGACCTTTTGCCATTTTTCTGGTAGAGCCATGATCCCATCATTATAGAACTTCTTTGGTTTAGAGGCGAAAAATCGAGACAATTCATTTTCGCAAGCCTCTTTTGAATTTAATGTAAAACCATTAAGATGGTTCTGCATAATGGACCGGAACAAATAGTAGTCCGATTGTACAAGGTCAGGACTATATGGTGGGTGCATCAAAACTTCCCAGCCATGGTCTCTCAGTCTCTACCGGGTCACCAATGATGTGTTCTAGCGTTATCATGATGGAACACAACGCCCTTTCTGCTGATCAATTCTGGACGTTTTAACTGAATTGCTCGTCTTAAACGCGTTAGTTGCTGACAGTAAAGATTAGAATCAATCGTTTGGCCCAGTGGTAGCACCTCATAATGCACGATCCTTTTCCAATCCCACCAAACACACAGCATTACCTTTCTTGGCGTCAATCCTAGCTTTGATACCGTTTGGGAAGCTTCACCTCGTTTCGTCCATGGTATATACAATGTTGTCGTATCTTATCCACTTTTCATTACCAGTAATCATTCGCTTTAAAAATGGCTCGATTTCGTTCCGTTTCAGCAGCGTTAACTCATGGGGTACCCAAACGTCAAGTTTTTTTTTGTATCCAGCCATTTTCAACTGGTTTAAAACTGTTTTGTAATCAATATTTAGTTCTTTACCAATTGAATGGCTGCTTATGTGCCGGTCTTCTTCAATTTTCCGCTTGATTTCATCGACTTTTCCAATGGTTGGTCGGCCAGAGCGAGGTGCATCTTTGGCATCCATATTTCCAGAACGAAAGCGCGCGAACCATTTCTTTGCTGCTGCTGATTTTGATAAAGCACCTTCTCCATAAACAGCACAAATTTTTTCGCAAGCCTGAGACGCGTTTTTTACTTTTGTCGTAATAAAATTGTAAAACATATCGATTTTTTCATTATTTATCTCCGTGTTTAAAATGTTGTAACTTTTTATTCACTTCACCGATTTTAATGTTTTGTATGTCAAAGTGCAAGTTAAAATGTCACTTTTCCAACACACATTGAATTGCACTATACGATCAATGATTACTGAGATATATGAATGTAAAGTCATCTACCGGGAAAAAGGCGACGAATTTTTACCCTACCTATTATAATAAGATTCATAAAATTAGATAGACTGAGACAGGTAGGACATGTACTAAGAACACAAAACCGGAATACCTAGCAGACCTTGGCGGCCAAATCGTTTCATGGGACGTAGCTCCAGCAGTAAATAAGTGCAAACCTAATCTGAGGTTAACTAAGTACGCTTTATCTCTGAACATTCTGGTTACAAGAGGCTTCTTCGAGATGCTAAGAAGAGAGCTATTACGTTCATTTTGTTTGCAGTAGTCGAGCCTTCATGGTAATCATATCCCGGTTCTTTCACCCCACATCCATGAATGTAGGTCAGTTGTTTTTCCTGCCTTGGTTTAATGTCATGCAGTTCTCTGGGGCAGAACCGCAGAAAAGAATACTACAAAAATATTATTTCAGAAGACGAACAAGAGGACGATTTGTTTTTGTCGTTCAAAATATGTAAAGATGAACGAAACTGCTCAATTTCGAAATTTATATACCTCACCTATTTCCTTTAAAACCAATAAAGAAATTTAGGGTCTACATATAGAATGATTTCGATTCAGGGTAATCAACGACAATGTGGTTCTAAAATGGTTACTGTCGCAGAAGGACTTAATGTGCAAACATGCGCGCTCTATCGATATCAATCCCCTGGAGTTCGATAATAATTTATATTACCCCATGTTGCGAGGTAAAATTGTTGTGCAACCGGAAATATCTACAATGGATATACAAAAATTATTAAAAAACGTATTTGCAATCCGAATCAAACCAAAAATTTTAGTTATGTCCTAGTATGGAAATCCCTTGGATTGTAACCAGGTACTACTAAATGTAAAACTTTGATACTAATTATTTTGGACCAGCTAACGAAATACTTGATGTTTAAACTTTATCCAAAGCTTCTTCAGAAGCGAGCCTTAACCATCTCAAAAAACACATTTCTAAGAAATCTCAATTTCTTGTTTGGTGATGACGGTTATTGACGTATTTTCCAAAGTAAATTATAAGAAACATTTTGATTTTAGTTAGATTTTCAGCGTTTTATTCACTACACAGCAACGCATTTAAAGGGTAAGCAGGTAAATTTTAGCAGCGTGAGTTTTGGGGTTAAAGGGGTTGGATAGCGGTCAACCCACTAAACTAATTTTCCCTAAATCAAAACTCATCGCAATAGATTTCGAGCACTTGCAGAGATATTAATAATTTAATGGTATTTAGTAACAAATAGTTCGAACCAAAGAAATTAGGTCCACTATTACGTTTCTCATCTCACCTAGAATTACTAAGTATGCAAATTTAACTAGATTTGTATGGAGTCACTTGATGAGGTGAGAACCATAATAGGAGTAATAGGTTTCATTTTATACTTAAGTATATTTTTATGTAATCTGGATTTTGTTCATATTAGAAAAATGCATTTACATACGAGTATAATACAAACTTTAGAAATATATATTGTCACGATTGTGCCTATTGGGTGTAATTGAGCGTGGATTAGTCACATTTTTGTAAAATTAGTGACATCTAGGTTTAAGTAGTAGCATTAGAAGTATATAAAACTACAGTTTAGTGGTATTACAGATTTGCTGTGATTGTTCGTCGACAATCTGGAATATTCAGCGCGGTATATAAATACGAGTGCGATGAACACAATGAGGAGTCTTAAGTTAGTAAGACGCGGTACAAGAATAAAAGCGAAAATGACTAGCGTGTAAATTATAAGTGGCGTTTAAAGTGAAAATAGTGGTGTGATTGAAAATAATTGTAAATGATGTTGAGGTGAATTAATAAATAATTATTACAGAAATTATTTATTGTGTTTTATGCCTCAACCAGTCAGACTTAAGAGCTTAAGTTGTGCTAGGTTTTGGACCACTTATGAGAGCGGTACGACCACCAAAATTTTAGAGGCCAGTTGTTTATTTATGACGAGAAGCCTATAAAATTTTGGTGATTATAGCACTAACCGAAGTGGTGCAATCGGCGTGTAACTTAAGCTCTTAAGTCTGACTGGTTGAGCCATTAGTGATCAGGAGATTTTAAGAAAATTCGTGTGGGAAATAACCACCGTCACGACTTTTCCTAAAATTCATTTAATCCATTTTTTAATCAACATTTAATAGTATTTTCGAGAATATTCCAGTAGAAAGTGTTGTAAGTGTTTGAGAGGTTATTTTCGATATATTCAGGAATATTCAGGAAGTGGTGTAAATTACGAGAATTGGTGTTGTAATCTTCAAAGTTATAGCTGTATTCACAATCCAGTGATACGAACCGGTATCAAATTCGTCAAATTCGCAACAATTGATAACAGTTGTGGGATTGTGAATATCAGAAGAAGGGTTTAATGATTTGACAGTTGGGAAGTTAAAATTTCAGTTAAAGGAGCGTAATTTACCGAGAGCTAGCAGAAAGGAGATTACAAAAATAAATTAATATTGCAAGTACGTATGGGTATAGAGAAGCGAGCGCAAGACCAAGGGCGATGTGTTGTACCATCACTTCGAATCGAAAAAAGTCGAATTCGAAAAAACTCGAATCGAAAAAGTGAAAGTTGTATCATTTTTGCTTTTCGAAAATAATACAATATACCGCCATTCGACATTTTTCGAATTTCAATTCTAAATGATGGTACAACATACCGCCCCAGGATAATTATGAGCTCGAAGAAGTAATAGGGGAAAACTAGATGATAAACTCGAGATGGAGAAGGCAGTTCCCGGGCAACCTGGGACTTTCGATACGGCAAAATTGTTGGCTTTGTTAATTCAATAAATTAAAGAGACGCAACAAGTGACAAAACAAGTGAATTGGGGATTTCTTTAAAGACATCAAAACTGTAGAGAAATGAAATAAGAAATTAATCAAAAGTTAGAGCGAAGTGTGGAGGAACTCAGGCAACCAATTCAAAACATCGTATGGAAACTGCATCAATCATGAGGCAAAAAAGTTGGCAATAGAAATGATGATATAGGCGATGTGGAGCAGAAGGTCGAGCATTCAGATAACTGTTGGTATCAGATGGGAATGATTGTCGGTAATAAGGTGGAGCCGGATGACGAAACAGTTACAGTTCAAGAAGAGGAAGACAAATCACTCGGAATTTTGGATGGTCAACCGTATGCTGAATTGACGACGTCTTATAGAGAGCAATTTGTTGGTCAGCGGGAGCAGCAGAGGCGGTGCTCATGGTAAATGAGGAAGATAATGGATCACCTGGCAGAACAACTTAAGATTAGGTAGTGGAGTGGTCCACTTAGGATCTAATAAGAGTCTGTTAGGACTTTTAAAAGTATCTGGAAGAGATACCGGCCAAGGCGAGCTGAAATTCCAGATGGTACATCGTCCGTTGCGACTGCTAGAGTGGCAATTCACAGGAAGGTTATCGAGCTGGGACAGTGTTTGTATTGCAACTGCTAGTGGATGGAAGGGAGATTTGTGCAGACGTTGAAAAAATCAGAAAGGGATCCTGTATTAACCTGGGTTTTGAATATAGGACAGTAACGACAGTTGGAAAATATGTGGCAGATATCTCTCAAGATAGTTGGAAGAATTGGTGAGAAGTATTGGCGCGCAAGAGCCGTTTGTAGGAAGGAAAATATCACCAAGGAAATGCTGGTCAAAGATGGCGATGGTTATTTGCAATGATATAGCTTGATGGAGATGTGTGAGCAGATGATGGGTAAGATGTATGGCGTGGATGAGTTGCGAGCAATGATCAAGTGGATTATCATTGGAGATGACGCAGAAATGGAATTGACTACGAGGTTGAATGGCACCAAGAAGCGAAAATACTCTATGGAAAAAAAGTCTACATACACCTGCTGTTCCTAATATATTTCGTAAACTACATTCGATTTCCAAAGTTTTTTTTTTTTTGAAAAATGTTTATTTTTTATATATAAATTAATGTTATAAATCACATTTCAATTTTACAGTTACATATTCTGACTACCCGTTAAATTAGTGAACACTTCATTAAAATATGGTGCAGCGTAAAGAAATTTGTGCTAGTATTTGGAATTTAGTAGTTCAATTAAGAAAACAAAAAATCATTTGGTGGAATTGCTGATACTGTGAAACTCATTCTTCCAAACAATAATTAAAAACTATGACGAGCGAGGGTCAATAATTAGTAAACCCAGATATGGCCGCCCAAAGAAGCTATTCAAAAGAGATGTGCGGTCAATTTAATAATGGTACAAAATCCAGTAATAGGTTGCCGTAAATTGGTCGGCCGGATCGCCAATACATCAGGAAAGGATGTCAGTTCAAAAACAGCAGGATTCCACGAAAAAACCTAATTTCTACCAAGAGCAAAGAATTGAGGTTTAACTTCGCTAGAAGACATTTTAATGAAGGAGTCGGATCTTGGATGAGTGTTTTACATACAGGCGAAAGTAAATTCGACATATTCGGGTCTGATGGTAGGCGGAAAATATGGCGTAAAGCGAACACTGCTTTGTAAAACAAAAATATAATACATACCACTAAACATGGAGGAGGTATTGTTATGGTTTGGGGGCAATGGCCGCGGCTGGGATTTGTAATTTAGTATTCATTGATACAACTATGGATCGATTTCAGTATTTGACCATATTGAAAGAAAATTTCTGTTGAAAGGCTAGGGCTCGAAAGGTCTTCGATCTTTCAACATAACAATGACCCGAAACATACAGATCACGTTGTAGAGGAATGGTTACTGTATAATGTACCCAAACCGCTCTGTCGCCAGACTTGAACCCAATTGAACATATTTGGGATGAAGTAGAACGGAGATTACGAAATTATAAGATCTCCAACAAGGAAACACTTAAGGATGCGCTGAGAAAAGCTTGGGCGGAAATTACTCCCGAAATAACCAGCACTTTAGTATTATCTATGCGTCGCCGTCTACAGACAGTGATTGATGGTGATGGAGGACCTACCCGATGTTAAATAAATGATTATTTGTATTTATTATATCCCTTTTCCAACCAAAAAAACTAAAAAAATAGCTTAATTAAAGTCGAAACCACACAAATGTGTGAGTAAAAAATCATAGTATGTAACGGCGTTTTTGATCAAAAATTTCGCTTGATTTGAAGTACAACCAACACAATTGTATGTATAGTTGTTATAGTGTTTTTTCGGATGAAATAAGTTTGAAAGAAATGCGCAAATGTGTAAGTTGGTGCAAAACACATACAAAAATACATTTTTGACATGGTACTTTTGCCGTACTCACACAATTGTGTTAGTAAATCACAAAAGGGATATAATTTTAATTAATAAAATTGAACAATGTATGTAGACTTTTGTCCTATTAATTTTTATCTATTTATCAGAATATGTGACTTTATTTATTTATCAGAATATGTGACTACAGATGGATTTTAGTTCTTAAAAATCCAATAGATGGCTTTAAATAATTTTAGGTTATGTTGAAATGTCAGATTCAAAAATATTTTTTGTTTACTTGTCTATGGTATTACAGTTTAAAATCTTAAATTAAATAAATAATTCATTTCATATATTCAAAAAATGGCTGAAAATGATTCGGAAATCGATGCAGTGAGTTTTTACACTAACAAAACTTTAACATTTATTTACTAATACGTATTTTTGTATTAAGGTTGTTGTTCAACTAATTGATGAAAGTAGTAGCGGCACCAGTTTACTTTATACATCGTCAAGCTCGGCATCCCTTTCATCTTCAGACTCGGAAGAGGATTTAATTGTAAAAAGAGCACGGATAAAAGATTATTTAGAAGTAGTCCCAAAATATACCGATCTTCAATTCAAACAACATTTCCGATTGTCCAGAACTGTTGCAGAGAAAGTTATAGGTATGTAACTATAAATGTACATTAAATATCTTCATTCATGTGTATCATAATATGTATTTCAGAACAGTACAGCATAACATTTCTGCAAAATTTAGAACACGGTGGGCGCTCAAAAGTTGGCCCGGAAACTGAAATTTATATTACTCTATGGTTTTTAGCAAACACCGAAACCTACAGACAACTTTCCGACAGGTTCAATGTAACTAGAAGTTCTGTTCACCGAATCCTTTATCGGGTTATAAAATGGATGGTCAAAGAAAGGCACAGATATATAGTATGGCCAACACCAATAGAAATGAAAACCAACCAAATAAATGTTTCAAGATTGAAGGGCTTTCCTCGGGTAATTGGAGCGATTGATGGTAGCCATATTAGGATTAATCCCCCAAAAGCGACAAAGATGCCTATTGTAATAGAAAAAAATTTTACAGCGTGTTATTGCAAGGAGTCGTAAATGCAGAAAAAAAATTTATTGACATCCACTGTGGTGCACCAGGATCTATGCACGATGCTCGACTGTTATGAAAGTCTGTATTCTACAGGCGTATTAATGAAGATCCATCGTTAATTATACCAGGAGGTGTTTTGCTGGGTGATTCAGCGTATCCTGAGACCAGTTACTTAGTTCCCCCCTACAAAGGTTTTGGGAATTTAACCGCGAAACAGCTTAAATTCAATTATTTACATTCTGCAACAAGAATAGTGGTCGAAAATGCGTTTGGATTGTTGAAGGGTGGTTTTCGCAGACTTAAGTATTTGAAAGTCCAAATTTAGGTTTTATAACCAATTGTATAGTTGCTGCTTGCGTTTTACACAATATATGCATAGCTGAAAATGATTATTGTGATATTGAATATTTATTATTGTGATATTGAATATTTACAATAGAAGAATAATGACATCCCTGTGTTTGATAACACACAATCCGAACCGAGTGAGCACAGTGGAACCCGACAAGAATTATTTGAATACATGGACCATCAAGGCTTGTTAAATTAATAAAAACAATTAAACTAAAATTATATATAAACAGAAATTTATTAAAATAATTGATTAATTTATTTAAAATAAATAAGTCTTTTAATTAAGCAAAACAAAAAATACTTTATTTTTTCGTTTTAAAACTAGTCACAACAAACACATCAAAAAACTATATACGATAAATACTTAGGTTATGTTTTACTGCTGTCAAAAATTTTCTCGTTCCATTGGTTATCTACTCACAAGTACTTGTGAGTAGTTTGCTCACGCCAATGAAACGCTATAATTAAAAAAGCAGAGGTGTATGTAGACTTTTGTTCTATAGTGTAGAAAGTAAGTAGTAAGTTGCAGACGCAGCTGTTTGGATTCTGTTCGGGACGATTAGGGTTAGGTGGGCGTAATGTGACGATTTCGTCTATAATTCGCATAATTCAACGCGGGTTAGTCACTTGAACTGGTTAATTCAGCGTAAATTAGTGATATCTAGATTTAAATAGTAGCATTGGAAGTAGTTTTATAACAGTTTGGTGGTATTGCAGATTATATCAGATTAGTGATGATTATTCGTAGACAATCTGGAATATTCAGCGCGGTATGCGATCGAATAAAAACGAACGTGAATAGTGTGAAAATTATAGGTGGTGTGTGGAAATTATAGGTGGTGTGTGGAAATTGTGGAAATTATAGCTTATTGTATTTTAGTAATTAATGGATTTTAGGAAAATTGTGGGAATATTAATGGTATTTTCGAGAATATTCCAGACGAGGGGTAAGTATTACGGTAGTGTTGTGTGTTTGAGAGATTAATTCTGATATATTCCGGAAGTGGTGTAAATTACAAAAATTGATGATGTAATCCTCAAATTTATAGCTTTATTCACAATCCAGTTAAAAGTACCGGATTTACAGAGAACATTCACAACAATATAAATATTTTTTTATGTCGGCCTAAACATATGGGAAATTAGAAAATATGTACCTAAAATTTATGTTTTAAGCAGTTTATCTTTCTAAACATTAAAAATAATGAAATTATATAAATTTTGAGGAAACAAATATTTTGCAGTCGTGTTTAGCAGAAAATAGGCATAAACGTTCTAACAAGGAACCGCATCTCCTACATTCATTTACTCCCCATCGGGGTGCTAAACGGCATGAGGGCGCAAATACCTCCCGCGAACCCGTGCGAACTGACTCCAATTTCATTGATTTCGGAGTAGTTTTTCCAATTTTTATTCAAACATTTACCGATTTCGCACTTTCAACATTATATATGCATAATTCAAACCAAGGTCAAAGGACATTAATAAACCACTAATAACACTTAAAATAATATCTGAAATTAGTAGAATGAGTACGTAAACCTCTATATAATTTAAAACGTATTTCCCACCACATTTAATATATAATTAATACTAGACTAGCATGTTGTAACATAATCAACCAATAATCTACTCATTTTATACCGAGTCATCCGAATAAACATCATTGACAGCACACATTAATTGGAAATATGAAGAACAGTAGTAAAGTCATTTAGAAACAAATAGGGTAATTTCACGAAACCTAACCACCATATACACATTTGGAGGCGCGGCCACATTGTAAAACAACATGGATCAAATGGTTATTTGATTATTACAAAGAAACTATCCTCAAATATTTTAAATACACGGCAAAATTATTTAACTTTATCGATTTCTTATAATACCCAACGATTTTATCCATTACACTGATTAAATAAAATTTCTTTTGTCACGACAGATATTAGTAGATAATCATTTGTATGTGTCATGTGTGGTTTGTTTTGTAAATCTCATCTATAAATCATTCACGATTACTGATGTTTTACTATTCTATCAGATTTTGATCGGAGTCACGGTATTCAAATACGGATTTTATTCCATAATACTATTATTTTAACCTTCCCAACGGAAAACTAATGTACATAATTCTATTTTAAAAAATCTCATTAATCGACACTTATTATCTGTTCTAATTTCTAACGTTTACAGCGTATAATTAATTTAATTTGAAACAATACAATTTTACGATAATTAATTTTAATTATAAAATTTTAGTTTTATGGTACATAAAGAAGTAAAGAAGTCACTAAAAATTGTATTTTTTGGTGGAGTTCAAAGATTATCTTTTAAGGAGTTCTTATTATGTCACTAAAATAATAATCGTATTATCTTCCAATAAGCGCTATTCGAGCATGATTTCTTACCAACCAAATATGGCTAATATGAATATTCCACATGCTTGGGTTGAATGCACCTTTTGGGAAACTGACTTGTGTATGTATATTTAAGTGATTCCTTAAGTACGAATCGGTTGGAATGTAACACCTCAACAAATTTAATAACTGGTCAATCATCCATACTAAATAATAGTTGACCACCGCTGAATTATTTATTATGAAGTCACTAATTATTTTATAACCCATGCGTTGATCAAATTTCACAGGAAATCAAATTTGTTACAGGAAAGCTAAATTGGCGTTGCACAAACATTATACCAAAAACTTGAGCCTTAAATATGTATACCACAAAACTGAACCCTGCATCATTAAAAATTATAAAATATCCAATAACGGCACTTGCACATTCTGTATTAAACCACCACACTAAACCTCAAGTCATTTAGTTAGACGATATCTCGCACATCACAACTAATTGCCGTGTACAGTTCCTATTATAGCGACAACAATAAATTGATAATCGCGATTTTCATTATTCAATAGAAAGATTAATTTGATTTTTTTACTTTATTAAAAAAAACATAAATACTTTTTGTATTAAATAATAAAAAATGTTATTTATAAAACCAACATATCTAACCAATATTCCACGGAATTTGAGATATTCGCAGTAATGTGTTTTCGATGCAAAATTGTATTTCAGACTGAATGAAATATAAAAATTGAGTTTCGCTTTGTACGTAAAATATTTTGCTGAGTTGAAAATTCTATTATCGAATGGTTCTACGATAGGTGGGAATTTTATAAAGATACTACGATACTACCTATAGTTATATACTTAGTTGATATTGCCAGTTTTGTTATTGTGATAGGGGATGTGCGATAATCGTCGAAATGAGTAATACATGATATTGCCTTTGAATCGCAATTAAATCGAGAAAAAAAAACATAGAAACATGTTTAATTTTACCCTATAGAAGAAATTTATAGAAGGCCGACATGTTTTAATGGATGATGAATGCAGAACGTCGATACTCTCTAATAACTCTGTGGTGGAAGAGCATTTTGAAAGCTAGTGAGATTCCCTCACTCAAATGTGTCTAGATAGAATAATTATCAATGGGTTGAACGATAAGCTTGAAGTGGTGCACCTTATAAGCGATCTGACATTCAAACAACTTTATTAATATAGATAAAAACTTTAAGTTGCTGCACTGCAAGCAAGCAAAGTACGTTAACACAGAAAAATATGTAAAAAAAACGTCAAAAATTATCTCAAAATAAAGAAGTCATCGGAATTTTTTAAAAGAGACTTCTTCATCTATGGTGCTTTCTATGCCAACGATGTGATCATGGAGCCACGGAGTGTACATAAATACGTTGTGGTTTGTGCTAAAGATGATATTAGTCACAATTCAAACCGTATCCCAAAATTTAAACCTGATAGTAGTGTGTACCTTATCATTGTTTTATTGAGGATTATGGCACAAAACTATACATATTATAATTAAGCCGACAAAGTTATGTTTTTAACATGCCAACCTTAAATGTAATTTTAGTTCAAACGGAGGTTGTATGGGCATATTTGTACCCGAACCCAATTCCGCTAAGTTGCTCCAGTCTCTTTTTATATAGGTATATTGTAAATTCTAAATATTTAATGTTAAAAGTTTATATTGCTTTTGCCACCCAGATTACTATAAGAATACACATTATAAGAGAAAGCTTCACACACTGATTGTTCATTGAAGCATCATAGAAGTTGACAAATAGAGCGTCTAAATCCCGACTTTCAAAATCCAGACTTTTAAAATCCCGACTTTCAAAATAGTAACTTTCAAAATCTTCACTTTTAAAATCCCTACTTTTAAAATCCCGATTTTGCAATTACAAAACCTTGCATAAAAAAATGGTGGTTATTTTTCATTTTAGTAGGTGTCATTATTAGGTTCTATATAATCAGCTGCTACGTCCCCCGAAGATAAAATCTAAAGCCCCTCGGAGGGCTAAGCGGATGGGAACGCAGCGACCCCCCGCATGACCGTGAGAGTTATCGAAGTCGTCAGCTTCTACAATTATTGCATCTCAACATGCAACATTAACAAAATATTGTTTTATATTTAATCTTTCAAAACCACCAAAAACTAGGAATTCGACTAATTCTAGAGTGGATGCCAATATATAGCACTGTTGTTGTAATTTGGCAAAAAATGGGAGCTCAGATATTCCCGACTCCGACTCCGACAAAATAGCACCGACTCCACGAAACTGACTCCCACCTCTGACTTCGCAGCCTTGTTTTTTTCTAGTAAATTTTTGGGCAAGATATCTTATTTTTATGTTAAAATATTTTTAGTCCGGCCGACCCGAATTAATAAAAAATATTTTTTTCAAAATCAAGACTTTAGAACTAGAAGAAAAGAAAACCGGGATTTTAGAAACCGGGATTGCGTAGTACACCCTAAAATTTCAAAAAAAAATTCCATTTTATACCCATAGAAATTTTTTGGTATTTTGTATATTGGAATTTTAAAATTTGGCAATTTAGGCAAAATAGGAATTTTGTTTTTTTTTTGGAATTTTATTTTTCGGAAATGTTTTTATGTGAATTGTGGTTTCTGGAATTTTGTTTTTTGGAATTTTGGTTTTGGAATTTCGTTTTAGAAATTTTGAATTTGACGAATCGTATCCAACCCCGTTACTACATTCCGCTCATTACAAAAAGATTTTTAAAAGCCTAAAATTTTTAAAAATCGGGCTTCTGAAAATCGGGATTATGAAAGTCGGGATTTTGAAAGCCGGCATTTTAAGTCGGGATTTTGATTTCGGGCAAACGACCTCAACCCTCTTTTTGGGATGGATTTTCCTTGTTCGAAATATATATAGATAACTTTATGCTGGATATTTTTAAAAAAGAGTGGACCACCTGAACTTGCGTAGATAAATAGGTAACATTTAGGTTGATATTGCCCACGCCTTAGTCTTGCATCGCTCCAAGGCTATATAATTGTTTGCCTCATTACTTAAAACATTTAACGAAATCAGATTTTGTACGGAACTTCAAAGAATGGCTCTCAACATTTGTGGTTGAATTGAGTGTTGAAATTTAATTTAAGTAGACTGATATTGCATATTTTATTGTTGTAGTGTTACGCACTTCAGTTGGATGTTTACTTCTTCATAAAGAACTAAGATACTGTTCATTAAATTTGTTGTTCCAAATTAATAACAGAAATTTTCTACTCTCTCTAAATCGGATATTTCTAAATAAATAAATATATTTGCTTAATGGGCATACAATTCATCAAAAAATTGATTTCAAAATTTCATTAAGCTCAAAATTTTCATTTTTGGCCGTGATTTTATTCAACATTGCAGCCAATGTGCGGGAAACCTAAATGCATCTAATAACGATCGTCAATGTCTATGTAAATTTTATATTTATTGAGATCAAGGACATCTTTGATATTAATCCAGAACTCAAATTAATTAACGACTTCCACACCAAATTCGTTCATCAAAGAATAACAGAAACGATTCTGATAATTCAAAGAGGAATTCAAATTATTTAATTCTTCAATCTTACAACGGGAAAACTAATACAAATTCAGTCATATAGTATAACAACAATTAAAGGCGATTCGTACGAGCAAGGTATTACAGAGCTATTACATGCGTTCAAAGCGGTTACGCATGAATCATCAAATTTAAACACTGTAAAACACAAAATTACTCATTGCATCGAGACAACCGAAAACCATGTCACTCAAAAGTCGACGCTTAAATACAAATAAAACGGTCATCGCCAAGCCACAGATCGAAACTTGGTTAGCACAAGGAGTTTGCAGGCCATCAAAACGTAACTGGGCCAATTCACTTCACATGACGTTAACGAAAGACGGTAGCTGGCGAGTATGTTGCGACTATCGGGCATTAAATGCAATTATAAACTCGATCGTTATTCAATACCATTTATTACTGATTTTACGCACCAACCCGAGTTTTAAAAATCGATTTAGTTCGAGCTTATCAGCAAGTTCTAGAACAGCAAGATATTGAGAAAACAGCAACATCGTTTGTTGAATTCGCTCATTATTTCTAAATTTTGGGTTTTTGTTCCCTTAAACTTTCAAGCGCGTCAAAAAGTATGAAAGAACACATTAAACACATTCGCATGGTTCTTCAACGGTTAAATAACGCAGGTCTAGTAATAAATCTTAACAAATAAGATTTTGCAAAAGTTGAGATATCATTTCTTGGTTTTCAAATCTCTATATATCTCCATCACGGACATACAGAGAATTGAAATCATTAAAAATTTCCCACGGCCAGCAACCATTGATGGTCTTCTTCGATTTCTGGGAATGATAAATTATTATCGGATTTTTCTACAAAATGCAGCACATGATCAAATACCATTGGGCGCTTTCACGGCACCCAGCAGTTGGGAACATGTTGAGTAAAATCAAAGCCAACGTTATGAAAATGATTAGTACTCTGAAATTTTCAAATCCAATTGGCGATGATTTCACTAATCATGATAGGCTGGGTACCTGAAAGCGCCCAATGTATGAATTTTTAAAAAGTCGAAAAAAGTAAGACAAGTCATTAATTCATGGAATGATGAGACACTCGAAGCATTCGAATTGAATCGCAAAACTAAATTAGTGAATTGTACACAACTAGCGTATTCGATCCCGAACGCTAAATTTGCAATCTATGTATCTATCTTACTAACGAAAAAGGTTGGCAACCTCAGTTTTTTTCCATTCGCGGAACTTACACGATGCCGAAACCCGTTATAATACGTACGAACGTGTATTAATAGCGGCTTATTCGGGTGTTAAGCATTTTAAAATTTGGATTGAAGGATGGGAATTTATTTTATTCTCAGATCATAAAAACGGCGGAATTTAGATTTTATCGCACAGGTTTGGTTCATACCAAAATCATTTCACAAGCAAATTTACGCATCTTAACATTTCCCCCGACATTAAAACAACGGAAAAACAAATTGAAAAAGATGTGCTTGGCCATCAATGAAACAAGAAATATTTTTTTGGGCAGAGAATTGCATATCTTGTCAAAAATGTAAAGTGATAAACCATGTTAAGAGCAAAACTGGTAACTACGTACAAAGCGACCAGCAAACGGTTTGACGAACCGTAGTTAGAGGTCCTTTACCGCCGTCAGAAGACAATGTGTATTATTTACCAATGATCGACCGATATACACGCTGGCCTAAAGCAATACCAATTCCGACCATTAGGACAGAAACTATCGCTGATGCTTTAATTAAAACTTGGATAAGTCGGTTAGGCTTACCTTCAAGGATCGTGACTGATAGAGGCGCACAGTTTGAGCCAGCTTTCAGATGAGTTTTCCCAAGCATTTGTATTTCAGTATAGACGAATCACGGCGGGCAATTGCGGTGTAACAAGAACTTAAAAAATCATATCTAAAAGTCCTGTCTATGAATCTTATTTGCCTAAGGCAATGGGCTTTCTAATTCCTTTCAATTAAAGTTAATTACAAACAAATTTCAAATTCTTTACATTAACTTTGACCACTGTAAAACAGTGTAAAGCGCATAATCAAAAAAAATTGTTATCATAATCAAACATAAACAAATCGATCCCTATCATAATTTCCAAACACGTGAATATGGGTCTTCAAGATTGGTAAACAAATAATGATGAAATTTACCTTTATGCCGTAAAATTTATTTTTGGAATAAAATAAATATTTATTTTACGTACTAAACACTACATAAAACCATTAAATACTCACAATTTTTAAATATCAAAGTACTTATCGGAAAAATTCAATTACGGCACTCAAAACACACACTCATGTAATACAATTAAAATTATAAATATGTAATAAAAACACACTCACTTTTTATTTAAATTTTCTTTTATTTATAGAACTTTTTATAATTAGTTTTAATGTTATTATTTCATTTCATGTTTTTAATTATATTTGTTAAAGTTTTCTTTTTTAAATTGACATATTGTTACAAATTGTTGTTTTATTTTGTGTATCCAACGAAACACCAAACTTTTATGTTTCCACTAATTTACTGTTATTTTAATTAAAATGAAGAGTTACTTTTACTAAAATGCTATTTTTACTTTTAACAATTGTCACCATTACGTTTTTAAATTATTTAATTCAATTTTTTTACCAATTTTCTTTAATTTCACGTAACTGGGCTGATAAAAATCACATACATCTCTTCAAATTTTATGAAAACTGCATAATTTTGACAATGTGACAGTTAATACTTTAGCGCCGAGCTGTATGTAAATTTACCCAGCGAACAATTGTGTATTTGACATGATAGTACTTTTTCTTTTGGATTTCGTGGTTTTCACTTTATGAATAAAAACGAAGTATGTATTAATAAAAGTTTATAAGTTTATTTATAACGAAAACATATTTTTTAATTGCCTAAACATTATTTTTTTCATATATATAAAAAATGCATAATTTCTCACTTGATAAATTATGTACTTGTTATTAAGATTACAAATTAATGAAAGTTTAAATAAATTTAACTCATATCGCGCAAATGAAAGTATGACAAGTGACTTTATACTTTATAATAGTTTAAGACTATGGTAGTTTTGGAATCCTTGAACTCGATTTTATATATCAGAAATTTTTCATGAAAATCAGATAGGGAATAGGAAACTTGGAAAAGAATATTATTATTTAAACTTCTTTTTTCTGGCATACTGAGGTAAAAAGTTAGTGTTATTTTTTTGAAAACAAAATTAAATGGGGAATAATTTTCTCTGCCAATTTAGAAATGGAAAAATTATTCTCAATATATACAAATATACATAAATAAATATTTACAACAAACTTTTCTACTCAGTAGCCCGGAAAAGAATACTTTAACGGGAATTACATACTATAAATTCTTTCCCCAATCCTAACTAAAATATTTTATCATACGAATGTTTTACATTTTCTTTTTCTTGTATAACAAAAAAGTTATAATTTATAACTTATAAATTCAAAAATAATTGTGTTATACCTTAACTAGCAATTTCTTAATTTCTTAAAATTGGCCCAAGAAAAATTAACGTAAGAATCTGTAATACTACAGACACATTACCAGTTTCGTAACCATGATTTTCGGGATCATGATTTCCTAAATGAGAATACAAGATACTACAATTTCATTTGTCTTTAGGCGTTGATAAAAACGTCAAGATTGACAATTAATTGACTTTTAAATTATCAGAAATGACATTTATATTGACAGAACAGAAAAAAAATGTTCCCGCCAACTAAATATCTCAATAACAAATAGAAAAATCAAAGGAATCTAGATTTTTTTGCTAAACTGTTAGTACCCTGCATCTCCATTTTTAATGTATTCGGCGTTGGGAGCAGAAAAATGCCTCGGGATGAGAAAAAAATATCTCATTCCGAAACTATGTATAAACCTAGTTGTAAAACATGGTTAGGCATGACACATTACAACGAAATCATTGTTAAATCGAAACTACAGTTATGAAACCAGTAGTCTGTCTATAGCATAAGACTATTAAAAGTGTAAATTTGCACAAAATACGGGAGCTAAAATTGTTCGTTATGTTATGTAATTCTAGGTGTACTTAGTTTTTGTTAAATTTTCAAGATAAACGACTATCACAAATTTAATACAAATCTAGTGCAAACAAACAGAATTCTCCATTTCTATTAAAGCAGTATAGAATAGTTTTTATTACAACTTTCTGTATTTTAGATTCTTCCGTTTGGTTCATTTTAATAATATTTATTTTATTTTTTGTTATTTTACGAAATAGAATTAATTTGTTTAAGTATTTTTCTATCAAAACAAACACAAAATGTATTTTTTTACAACAAGATGACAAAAAAAAATAGTAAAAATAACCGCGTTGTGACAAACACCATAACCATAAAATGGTTTTATTTCCCCTAAACCTAAAAATTTTTTGGCTTACATTAAAGCCAATTCGGCTTTACACAATGCAATTATTGTTGTAATTTTGCGAAAGCAACACAGCTGATAATTATTCGGCCTTGTTTCTTATTTATTTTTGTTTTATATGTAATTTATTTATTATAGGGACATTCTAATTTTTAACTGAAATTTCACTTGTAACTAAAAATTTTTGAAATAAAATGTCTGATTTTTAAATCTGATTTATGAAAATTATTTTCCTCCCATTAAAACTATGTCTTAGTCACATTAAAGGCAGACAACAACGCAAACGTTCGAGGAAGACTATACTAAAGACTACATTATGCACCTATCATACTTTCTTTTGCGCACGACAATATGAATTTTACAACTTTAATCCATAAAATCTTAAAAATGTTTATAATGGGTCTAGTTTGTTTAGGCTACATAATAATTTATACTTTTCAAACATTGGTTTAAACTTTTTTTGAGTATTTAGCTATTTCTGCCCAACAAATATCATTTTTATCAAAGAAACTTTCTGGTACGGCACCTTTAAATTTTAAAGATTTCTTAGCAGCTTCAAGTGCAACATTAACAGAAATTTCTTCATTATGTCCACACAGCATTGCCGATATAAAGCCACTTATAAAGCAGTCTCCTGCTCCGGACACATTAACAAGATTATCAATTTGCCGAGCACGATACATTCTGCCCTCAGATAATGAACCAATAGGACTAATATAATTCGCTTTCGAGTCAAAAAAAGTTTCAATTGAACTGGCTTTCCTCTTAATAATTACCCCAAATTTTCCAAGCGTAAGAATAATATTTTCAATGTCCTCAGCTACATGATTTAAAAGTATTCGTGCTTCTTGCAATAAATAATTGCTGTCCATGTCTTCAATACTTAGCTGATCCTGGTTAACCGGTTGATGTCCCAAGTGTTGTGCAATAGCACGCAGCTCATACAAATTCGGTGAAATAAATTTAATTGCGCTATATAACTCCTTTCGCAATTGAAATGGTTTATTTGCAATTCGCATATCGGTTGGCTCGAAAAAAACTGTAAAAATATAAACGATAAACCAATAAAATCTGTTATAAATTAGTCAAAGGAAACAACTCGAGTTAAGTTCTTTTGCATTTAATTAACAATTTAAAAAACAAGCAAATAGATTTTAATTATGTTGTCAAATAGAATAGTTTTACAAAATATAACTAAAATGAGCGTTTGATAGCGATATTATTAATTAATTTGATTTACATTATATGCCACACGATAATCAGCCAACAAATTGTTTCTCGTTGCGGTAAAAAAATATTGAAAAAGGTAATCAATAAACTATGAAAATTAAATTTATTTTTACACTGTCACATATACTATTACCCTTTTGTACTATCATATAGAACATGATCAACTTCTTTAACTATTCCTTTTAGATTATCATTGGAATTATGATTATCAGTTTTGTTAAAAATAATGGAAAAATTATTAAATTTAGAATAGTGGTATTTTTAGAGAAGCATGGTATTATAAGTTGTTATCAGCACGGTTTTCGCAATGGGTTTTCCATTGAGTCTGCTTTAATTGAATTTTTAAATGGCGTGCATGCATCGCTAAATAATTACGACTCTTGATATTCGTTAAGTTAAAATTTACTGTTTGCACAATTTTGATAATTTTATTTTAGTATTTCGTAAAATCATAGAAAAATAAGTTTACCATAGATTACACTTTACATTGCGCGCAATGTAAACTCACAAATACAATCATGACATTGGAATTATCAGAACTTTTTTACTCAACTCAGTTTTGTTTCTCGATTTATAAAAATGAGAAATGGTAATCTGACTTTTCTATGGTAAAATTAAACTAATGAAAAGTAAAATTGAACTAATGAAAAGTAAAATTTACTAATGAAGTAAAATTAAATTAATGTAGTTCTCACGACGTACTCACTGTGACACCCCCAATGTGCACTGCACTAATATTGTTTTTAGGGTTCACAATCAATTGTGGCTAACCTCAGTTTGTTGTGTCTGTCAGAGTGTAGTGTCAAAATAATTTGTTAATTTACATTTTACAAGATGGGTGCGAGTACCAAAACAAGTAAATTTGCTTGTGGCATATCAGTTTTGGCTTTTATTTTGGTTTTAATTGCGTTTGTATCACCTTACTGGTTAATAAATGATGGTGTCCTACAAAAACCTAAATTTCAAAATCTTGGTATGTAAAACAGAAACGAAATAATCGAGGAGCGCAATGGGGTGGGGCCTTCTGTGGTATTATATATTTTGTTTTCAATTTTTAGGTCTTTGGGAAGTTTGTTTTAGAAGATTTACTGATGTAAACCGATTTTATGACACTGTTTTTACTGGATGCATGTGGGTTTTCGAAGAAGAGTATTATATTATCCATGATTACCTGTTACCCGGATTTTATATCGGGACTCAATTTTTCTTTACGCTATGTTTCACGTTAATGTTAGTGTCAGTGTTAATGACCGTAGCATTTTTAAGATGTTCACGTGACGATGATCGTTTTATATTACTATTGCTCACAAATGGGGCATGTCAAATTACATCGGGTATGTTGTTATATATCGCTAAATAACCCATCGAGAGTTTCTATTGTGTTAATCTGTTATTTTCAGGGCTCTGTGGAATAATAGCCGTTATTACGTTTGGTGCAAATGGTGATAATCGAGATTGGATGCCAAATTGGGAGCATAATCATATGGGCTGGTCATTTGCTCTAGCCTGTGTTGGTTCATTTGCATTGCTGCCCGCCGGTGTATTATTTTTAGTGGAAGCAAGACGGGTCCGTTATCGTAGTTTAAATGAAATTGGAAATCGTGAGGCGAGCGCTTACACCATTGAAAGAAAATTCCGCGGGCATACCGATATATAAGTAGAGTAGCAAAAACTTTATATTACAATATGTATATCAAAAATTCCGTCCATTCCACAGAATTTTATGTTAAGAATTTGTTTTTAATCTCTTTAAATTTTAATTTAGAATATAAGGTAGATAATTAAAAAATCTCATATAAAATTGAACAAGCTCAGTAGAAACTTTTTATATGTATGTATTAATGATTTATCGAAATAAATACAAAACAAACATTTTTTATTTTTATTTCCATTTGTTGGTCAACCTGATTTGACACATGGCAATACAAAACACAAATGTTTTGAATAGTTTTGTTTTCAACCACTTGTCATTTGGTACAACAACAATGCTAGTTTAATTCATCGTAGTGATAATCAGCTCGACGACGCGTATAGTTTGTAATGCAACAACAACGATCAGACCTTATAACAGGGCGTGCCAAGAAAGTGTAAGAATTTAATAAGTTTTATTTTATTGTGTAAAATAATTCGTTTGTATTTATTATAAAATTGTTTCGTTATTTTCTATAAATAGTTTAAAGTATCTGTAAACATAAAATTTTGTTGTTGTGGATAACAAAATAATAGTGCGACAATTGTTTGTAAAAATACTTATCAGTGACATCATTAATGAAAATTGTGACTCGTTCTTGTGAAAATCCGAATTTGACCAAACACAAATTACCAAAGACTAATCTTTTTTTTGTTGATTTGGGACTTGGTAAATTTATTGTTCTTTCTCTTATCTAACTTAATTATTTTATTAATAAACTTGTATTGTTTGTTATGTGCTATTGTTATACTGTATTATGTTCTTGGGTTATCATGAAATTTTCCCACAATTAAAATTTGTGCAATCATTGTAATGAAAAATTCATGTTCTTGAAAGACATACATCGTGCAAGGGGAAGGGGCGGATGTCCGTACTTATTTATTTTAATAATAGCGCACGTTCTGTCTCTTATTTGGAGCACGCAATCACTAGCGAATGGGCATATTTATATTTGTATTCTTTTAACGGAATTCTTGTACCTTATTTCCTACCTCATGCCACAAAATCAAATAAGGCAAAATAAGAGTTGTAGATTTGTATATTGCGTCTCGACTTGGCGATTCACTTTCATTCATTTTATCGCATTAAAATGGAGCACAAGCTGCACGCGATCTGCTTACGTTCATTTTCAACGACCCAAGAGATCTAAAGTCTAAGATGATTTGTCAATATTGTCAAGCTCCTACCTAGTTTTGGATCTCGAAATACTAAGACAGTTTAAAATGTACAAAAACTAATGCTCCCCATGGGAACGGCCCATTTTCCGAATAGGATGGCACAAAACAATATATAGGTCAAAAAAGGATCTCAACGGATGAAAATAATATATAGTAACACCAAAGGACATCACAAAACAGTGTAAATAGTATGTACACTAAAGGACATGGTGCGGAACAGGAACGAACATTTACACCGTAGTGTGCTTTGTAATGTCCTGTTTTAATTGGTCTTGTTCCCTATCCTCTATTTTAGTGTACTTTGTACTATTTTGTGATGTCTTGTTCCCTACCATGTCCTTTAGTGTACTGTTCTGTGAGGCCATTTTTTTATCGGTCCTGTTCTGCACGATGTCCTTTAGTGTACTATGTTCTGTTTCAACCAGTCGTGTTTCATATTTTTTACTGTTCCATGATCTTTTGAAAGGCGTATGATAGCGAGTGGTTTTTCGATTCGACATTTTCCGATTAGAAAATAAAATTTGAAACCAAACGTTTTAGAATAAAAATTTACACTTAATCAATAAGAATAATTATAATGTAATGATTAAAATGTTGAGTTATTCTGGATTATCATAACTGGGAATAATTTTAGAGCTGGTAAATAATTGGAGATTGCCAAAAGTTGGAAGTTAGCTTGTTTCGATTTAATGAAATGTTGAATATTCGGTAATTTTTTTAGGCAATTCTAAATGGAACTATAAAATTTGAACTAGGCCTAGAGGTTGATGCGATTCTAATATGAATTTTAGATGAAATTCTGTTCACGTCCTTATTTGACCATAATTGGTTAAAAATGGTCTAGTTCCATAGGATTCTCAAATTCCCGAGCTTCATCTAAAATTCATGTTAATATCGGAATCTACAAATCAAATTTGGAGATTATTTGTTTCAAAATAATTAGTTACAATCCTAATCTATTCCTTAAATTAGATTCGATCATACTTGGTTATTAAAATGCCCAATACGATGGCAAAATTCCAAAATTTCGCTTAAAATCCATTAGACTACATCTCAATGCAAATTTGGTCATAATTGGTTAAGAAAGAGTCGAGTCCACCAAAAAAATTAAATTTTTAGTTAAATCCCAAACAAAAGATTTAATAAGTTTAAAACCAGAGAATCCCGCCTTTTGGAGGGATTTTTGGAGTTGCAGCAAAAGTGAGATTTTAAATTTAAAAAATGAGTTTTATTATGTAATTTCATTGTAATTTAGCGAATTATAATATTCCGTACAATGTGCAAAGGAGTCCCCCAATTTAGTTTTGGGACTTGAATGGAAAAAAAAATCTCGGGAAAAATTGGAATTTAATGTAACAATGAGTTACTACTCACATTTTTTCTTCCAACACATACCTCGTAAAAAAGATGATTTGGTTGTTCTTTCCAGAATACCTAGTTTATTTAGTATTTTGTGTGAAACATATTTTTTGAAGTTATCCCACTGAGCGGACCAACTGATGAGCAATCATTTAGTTGAAAATTGAATGGAGTGGGTCCTTCCAGAGATTAGAAATACAATTATATTTTTGGCATGATTTATTCTACTAGACTTTCTAGTGCATTTACAGTAAAACCTGTCTAAGTTGACCTAACTTAAAAAAGAATAGAAAAAACAAAGTTAAAATAATATCACCATCAATATCTTGGATATGTAGGTACTACTGACCTAATCGGTTGGGCTTTCTAAATTTCCTTGGACAAAAGATAAGGTGAAAGGAATGTGCTAGATCTCAACATTGAATTGAAAAAATTCTGTATACTAGACTTTTTCTTGCCACGTGGTGGTCGCAACTTTGTTAATGACGACAATCAAGTCTGTAATTGAATCGGAATCTCGTTATTCCTATGGCCCACAACCATTTACCCGACAATATATACTTGTCGAATATCGTTGTGACGCTGGTAACAGTTACAATTTGTCTCTTTCCCTAATAATCATGTGGCATATCATTTGAAAGCTCTTGGAAAACGTATCATTTTTATAATTAGCGCTTCAGTTCACAAATCCACCGTTTCCACGCTGGTACCTAATTTTTTAATTGTCGAATGATGGATGATAAATATGAATTACAAAAACGCAGCATTTAAAGTGGCAGGATGGAAAACGATAATATTGATAATTAGTGCGCCCGGCCACTGCCTTAATATTTGTTTAGCAAAATTAAATGTTTTTAAATTTTCATTGTTGAAAGTTTGTTGTTAATAGTTTATGCTTAAATTTACAGGAATATGAAAGGTTGGAAAAATTTCAGGAATCTGGGTATTTTTTTGCCATTAATGCCTTTGTCGTCCAATCTCAGAACTGAATTCCTTATAGGTTCAAATATAACTCACGCATGTTTGGTATTTAGGCACATTCCGTTAAAATCCAAACGCCGAGAGGTAATACCAGTCACTAAAACGGATCAGTATGCCCTAATAAGGACCCCTATAATTTTAAAATGAAATTTAATAAAAGTATTTTCAACGATTCATTTTAATAATGAAATGAATTACAGTATCCGTAAAAAAATTTGTATAAAATTTATAAAATAACCCAATAATTCAATGCCAGGAAATCTCAAAGCTAGCTTTCAAGTACCATACTCTAAGTATCTATACTACTCAACCAAATTTTGTCAGCAATAGCAACAACGAAGATGATCAGCCGCGAATAAGATCGTAAGGCGGATTTCGAACGCTCTATCACTAATCAAATTTGCTCATTTTAAAAGGATGTAGAGATCTCTAAAGAGTGAGCAACCTTAGTGTAGACGCAGATATTGCTCTTGAATGTATACATTGATCTTAAAATGAAACGCCCACAAGCTGCCGTCAATGGCCACAAGTTCCAATTTAATTTTATATAGAGCCCCTGGGTTTTTTTTTTTACAAAATATTTTAAAACAACCTTTTCTTGGTGATGCTGCATGATGATTCCTCCGATAGTCAGTATGTTATTGAGTTGTTGTAATTTTTGGGTTGCTTAAGAAATTTATTTTCTAATGACATTTGAGTAAAGGGCCTATAGAATGCGCACAATACGTTAACCATTCATCTATACATTTATTCATTAAACTAACCTGACGTTATAAAGCTGTGGGTTGACTATTTTCGAATATTATTTTGTGTTTAAATATTTTGTGTCTGTTCAGTGTTTATATATGAATTTTGAAAAGCGAGTTCTTTATTTATCTCAAACAGAGAGGAAACAGAAACCGAGCATATTTCATGTACCTAACTCTTCCGAGAATGAATAAATAACGATCGCAGGCTTTTCGGCCAACAAGCAGTTTTATTAATTCTATTTTTATTTTCGAATCTAGCTAGATAGCAAATTGGACTGCTTGAAAAATTCCAGAAATACCAAAACTTAAAGTGGGTAATTAAGCTTTTAGATAATTTTAAATATTCGGCTTTATTTCTCTAATGTTCACTTTCGTCTAATTTTATTTTATCATTTTTAATCAATCGCATTTACGATTAAAGCTTTTAATCACATCTTCTGTAACCTAGAGCTTTTCTGCTTTAGAGCTTTTTGTTTATTTATGTTTATTTTATTTTTATTTCTTTGATACTTTTTTAATTAGAGTCATAATGAAGAAGAGATCATTAGCTGGTAATTGCGGTATAGGAGTATTTGTCATAGCTTTTGTAACCGTAGTATTAGCGTTTGGTACATCCAGTTGGTTAGTAAGTGATTCCCGCATAACTTCATCAAAATTTCAACGTTTAGGATTATGGGAGCATTGCTTTCGTTCACTGCCTGATGTAAATGATGATTATCAAAAACGTTTTTTCGTTGGCTGCCGTTGGGTGTTTGACCCGTTTACCAAAGGTTACGATGAGATTAGAGGATTCTTAGTGCCACGTAAGTTATAATAATTTTGAGTGTTAGACCGTAAAATTAATAATCTATTTTAATGTTTTAATTTTTGTTTGTTATATATTTTAGCGTTTATGATAGCAACACAATTTTTTTACACGCTATGCTTTATTGGAATGCTCATATGTTTGGTAACAGTTTTATTATTTTTCCTTTGTTGTGGACCGGATATGAGACATTTTGTGCTGCTCGTTCGAATGACAGCCTTTATTTTACTGGCAGCCGGAATATGCGGAAGTATAGCTGTTATACTGTTTGCAAGTTTTGGTAATAGACAAAGATGGATGCCTGGTTACGCTAATAATTGGTTTGGTGAGTGTGACTTCCCGAAAAATTAACTCAACCGTGATTGATGACATTATCAATGTGGGAGTTTGCGTGCTAATCGAAAATTATTTTTTATGATAAATTTATTTTTATTATTTCAGGTTGGTCATTTATATTAGCGTGTATTGGTGCAGTAGCCGCACTTGTTGCCGCCGGATGTTTTCTGACAGAAACTAACGTCCAAATGCAAAAGCGAAAAAATTTAAAAGAATCTCAATCCAGGTTTGAGATGGAACACGAGACAAAAGCCTAATACGCTAGCTAAGCATTTTTGTACAAATACAAAAGATTCAATTTTTTAAGAAAAGACAATCTAAAAGATTTTTAAATAAGGATTTTGATAACTATTTCCGTCCATTTTTTATATATATTTTTTGTTATTAGAAATTTTAAAATAGAAATATTTTAGTAAATAAGTATTACATTATTTTAGGTACGTAACATTAAAGTAGAATATAACCAAATCGAATATGTATTAAAATTACAATTACTTGTAATCTGTAATAAAAAGCTGCCTTAAATAAGATTTGTAATATTTTTTGTTTTCAAATAAAACGATTCAACAAAAACCGTTACAAAAAAAATCGATTTTGAACAAATAAATTGAATATTCATTCTCGTGCCTCTGAGTAAATCGAACAAATATCCTCGATGGTATGATCGCCAAATTATCAGTCTTAAAAACAAAAAATGCAAGGCTTACAAAGAAAATCTCAAATTATGTTTTAAAACAGTGAATAGAAATTCGCTGCGTGTAACCAAAATTATGCATGTTACTTTTTAGTTGAAATTCAAGAGCTATATTTTTGACACAAAGGCCACACTCTGGGAGACTAAAATGAAATTCGAAATAACTCACCCTGTTTTTTAAAGAAGAGAAGTTTTGTGATGCGCAGATCTGTATAATCAAAATGTTTGCCGCGTTTTTTATATTCAATTTATAAAGCAGAGACAAAGATTCAACCGGTAGTGAATATAGTGGGAATTTATCCTGTATTGTAAATTAACCAGAGTGATGTCTATTTTGAAAATCGGCCTAGAGAAATGATGTTTTATACTACAGAAGCTAAGTTATTTAAACCTAAGCTTTTATTTGTATCGAATATTGTCATATTCGTGACTAGGGATGGAAAACGGGAAAAATTACGGTAAAAAAAGATGTGTACATGCATTGTATAACCCATTTAAGTGGCATAACCCATGCATTTTTTGATGAAAATTTTATCTTTGTTTCGTTACTCTTTATAACAATATATCCCTTTTTCAATCAAAAAAAAAAAAAAAAAATGGCTTTATTTAAGTCCAAACCACACAAATGCGTGAGTAAAAAATCATAGTATGTAATGGCAGGTTAGATAAAAAATTTCGCTTGATTTGAAGTACAACCAAAACACAATTGTGTGTATAGTTATAGTGTTTTTTTCGGACGAAAGAAGTTTGAAAGGAAAAAATAAATGTGTAAGTTGGTTCAAAACACATACAAAAATAAATTTTTGACATGGTACTTTTGCCATACCCACACAATTGTGTTACCGGGCAGGAAAAGGGATATACTCTTTGGTCGTATCAAATAGTGTTTAATTTATGTTATTGCTTTGAAGGATCTTCCGACAGTTTATTAAAATATCCGTACGATGCGGCTTTTGTTCCATTGTAAGCAAACCTGGTGGTAGTGGTACCTGTCTTGCGGCACAGCAAGGTGCACTGCAATATTCGAGATAGCAGGATTTTTTTTTAAATTACGCCACTAAATATTTAATTGTGAATTGTGACCTGTCAAATGAAAGTATTGTAACATAACGATGACTTTTATCTGGTACTTTTAGGACTACCCTCGTATCATCCATTTTTAAATTTATATTACACAGTACCACCAACTGATGCCAATAAAAAATATTTAGAAAGAAGGCGTGGTTAAAATATTTGACGTTTCGTTCAATTTTCGTTTAGTATTTTTTTTTTGTTGATATGTTGGCATCTCAGATATTTACACTAATCTAATTTGTTTTGGTTTTTGACACAAATAATAATTTAATTAAAATACACATTTATAATTTTATTAAATTAATGTAAACGAATTAATTCATCAGCGTGAATATGTCTGGAAAAATTGAGAAAAATGAATACCCAAAAGTTACAGGTATAAACTAGTTTTTACGTTTCGTATGACATTTTCTACTGTGTCACACCTATTTTTGATACTTCTGTGCGTTATTTTTTTTGTGTTCGATTTTTAGATACGTTTTTGGTTGGGGCAATTTTAACATATGCGGCCGCAATATTATTATTAATCTCGTTTTGTTCCCCGTTCTGGATTGAATCGTATGAGGAATCATTTAGCTCATTTCAAAATATGGGGCTGTGGCAATATTGCTTCAGAGATTTCCAGTACCCCAATTATCAATACGTGAAGCTGTTTAATGGATGTCATCATATTTTTAGTTATGTAGGTTTTGGTCGTTACGATTTATTTAAATCTATGCTTAATTTTTTTCTAATCTACTAGGAATATCACACAATTCGTGAATGGCTTCTACCAGGATGGTTGATAGCAGTACAAACCTGTGTAACATTATCATTTATGATATCATTTACGGCACTTGGAATAATGGCACTTGAAGTAATTCGAATACCACTAAAATTTGTATTACAATATGAATGGCTTTTAACCCGAATTTCATTTATTGGCGTAGCAATAACTTGTAAGTAACGACTAAATTCTTTCAGAGAGGATTTCACTAATCACTGATAAATTTTCAGCCGTTCTTCTACTCTTGGCATCTCTAATTTTTGGAATAAATGCATATCGTCGAGATTGGCTGATGTACCCTAAATTCAATGTACTTTCATGGGGTTATGCTCTATGTGTCGTTTCATTTATGTTATTCGCTTTGGCCGCAATGGTACTATTTAAGGAAGCAAATAATGCCTACGAAAGAAGACGTGAAGCTAAAAATTTAGTCATGCAAATGCACGAAACTACATATCCATCGGGATCCAGGGGTTTGGCCGTTAATTTTATTTAAAATTTTAAACGAGGTGGCCTTAGTTATTAATATAAAATATAATATGTAGCTCTTTTTACCGAATCTCTTTATGAATCCAAACCGTCCATTTTTTGTCTAGATTTAGAAATTAGTATTACTTACACTTAAACATATAATAATATTTTTATAAATCGTCATTTTATGTTACTCTTCGTTTTATAAATAAGACAATGTTTGAAGAACGAATTCATAATTTTACATAAAATAAAAAAAAGTTGTATTTAAGTTTGTTTAATTTTCTTAAAATATTTAGTCGTCTGTAGTCTGTACACTTGCAGAATTTGTCCAAAATGTTGTGCCAATCACACAAAGAACGATGACGACAATCAGAAGAATTCAAGAAATAAACTCCATAAAACATGCGAGATTTTACAAATGCAAAGTTATTTGTAATTAACCACTCAAAGGAAATATTTCTAGAATTAAATACATAAATACTAATCCGCGGTTCGACACTTTGATTCTTTCGTCGTGATTCTTTCCTCGTTTCCTTCCCCTTTACCAACAAACACTGTCGGTAAAGGGGAAGAAACGAGGAAATAATCAGAGTGGAATGGCGGAATGTAATTCCAGGGTCGGTATGTTGTTCCATCACTTCGACTCGAAAAAACTCGAATCGAAAAAGTGAAAGTTGTATCATTTTTGCTTTTCGAAAACGATACAACATACCAACATTCGACTTTTTTCGAATTTCGATTCGAGTGATGGTACAACATACCGCCCCAGAATTGCACATCATACAGTTTTTCTCGTGCCAACAATCAGTGGGCCAATCATTGCTTGAACGAAGTCGAAATTTTCTACAACTAAAAATAACGTACCCCAAGTATAACAAAACGAAAGTAAAAATTGAGCATAGTATTTTCCTTCGTTTTCATCCAAAATTAACGAAAGTTAAACTTCACATTATAATGATAGTGTTTGTAGCGTATATGTATACTGTGTTGTTACTACTGTATACTGTGTTACCGCAATTTTTCTTTCGTAGGAATGTGTATAGCGTGTAATGTACATGGTTTGTTTTTATTTTTCATGTTCACGACATGAGTTTGGTAATTTTATAAAATTTTGTTAAAAAAATTTAAAGATGTGCGTTAATTTAAATAAAATTACATCAAAATATATTTTATATCTATTCAAATATTGTTTTCATAAATTAATTAATTTCTAGTTCAGTTTTAAGTTTTTAGGTAGAAAACAAATGCGAAAATAATAAACTTGATGTGCAATAATCATAGTACCTATTTGGAAAATTATTTAAACTTTAAATATTACAATCAAAGAATAATTTCAAATTGTGTAATAATAAAAAATAATTAAAAAATTAACTAAAATATAATTTAGATTCGTATATAATATGTATATATGTATGTATATTTTTATACCGCAAATTTAATAAAATAAAAATATTCATTTTAAACCTAAATTTTTATTTTGCTCTCACATTTGGATGCCGCCATCTTTTTCTTCTAACATTTTCAAATATAGCATTTTACATTCATGCACAACCTCGCTCCCGCCATTTTGTTTTTTGTCTTTTCTGTTCACACATACATGTATACAATTCTCCTTTATTGAGTTTCGTTCAGTTTCGTATAATCGCGACACGTTTCATACGTTTTATTTTAATAAATTGCAACTCAAACTTAGAAAAATACTAGACTAAGTTTATTACTTAAGTACGAATATCGCCAGGAAAATTGAAAGTAAAAATACTTGGGACAGAATGCGAATGAAAATGTTCGCGAACTGTACTTTATTTTTAGTCGCGAAGAGACGAATTTTGTAAAAGGTAGAGAAAGGAAATGAAGAACTTAAAAGTTACAAAAACAGTCCAGGACCTTCTTAACACTATAGAATTTGCAGAATGTTTACGTTCAAAATTTGATGTTTCTAGAAGCCAACTGATGGAATCGATTACGGCTGAACCTAAAGTTGTATCGTTATGGCAACTGGAAAATTAATGTTACAGGTACTAAAATAGGAAATTATTAAGAATATTAAGTAAAAGGTGCATCAAATAGAAAATACTGTAAATATATTTGAATTATTAAAAATTTGGAGTTAAACTAGGTAAAAGTCCAAAATCATCAAAAGTGAACTTTATGTTTGCTATCTTTTAAGAAAAATTGGAAAGTGTACTAGGTATGTATAAAATAGAGTACAATTAAAATATAGCCATAACATTTTTTGTTAAATGTGCCTGATACCACGAACTCTCTCTCTCTCTCTCTGGCACAATATCCCATCAAGGGATTTGGCCGCCTCAAATGAGGTTTCATAATCATATTTTCAGTTCGGATAATTAGTGATACCAGCCGTGAAATTTTTTCCTTGTCACCACCGGGAATCGAACCCGGGACCTCCGGTCGCTGGAGCTAGCATGCAGACCACTTTGTCACCGGGGCGCCAATACCACGAACTACAGTGGTTTAAACTTTTTGGAGTGATAAGGATCAGCCAAGGCTAAGAAATTACTCAAAATCCAGGAACACCGGTTAAAATGAAGTAACCTTTAGCCAAAGAAAGCAAAGACTAATTTATTTCGAATGGTATTGCCGACGAAACATCGATGCTTCAAAAGATACTAAGAAGCGTGGACGATCTTAGTACATATTTGGCTAACAAAAGAAGCTCTAAGCAACCGATTATATAAAAAAGACGGATACAGGTGTTATAACACCATTCATCAGCAGGAGGTGACAGTGGAGGATCGTCAGTGGTTATAAAAGAAAATGTCTAATACTAATTACTACTTGAAAAACAGGAACCAAAGTGCTTAGCAAATCAGCGAATGCGAATCCATCACAGTTATTTCTGGGTCTTAATCGTGAGGAATAATACAACGAATTTATATAACATGCTGGATGGCACTTACAACATAGGTGGCGAACCGACCAATACCAAAGATTTGCCCCGATATTCTCTGGTCCCGCTTAGGAAAAAAAAATTTTCTTATTAAGTAAAGTTTTCAAAACAATTGAAAAATGCACGTTCCTCTATATTGGCGGTCATTTGTTTTAAATCCAGCATAGTTTCAATTCCATCGACCTACTCGATTCAAGTCACGTTTCTACATTTTAAAATAATAGAGGCTCTGGACTCTAGACACTACATTCACCTACTTTAAATACACATTCCTCTAATCACAAAACTCAGTATAGTTAACGATGGTCCGGTGATGAGATCGACACTCCACCAGAACGTCTTAGTTTCGATATAGAAATCGAATGTGTTGGTCATAACAAAATGGTGTGTTGGTCATAACAAAATATTTTGCTAGTCTCACAATATACCTCAAACGCATAACCGGCGCTGGCCTTGCTTGCTTCGCTTCTCTTCGTCAGTTAAATTTTAAACATCCACCCACACAGGCGCCACTAATTTGACATTAATTTATACTGGACATTTTGGTTACTGTAAGTTGATCAAAATTGTATTTTACGCTAGCAAAAATAGACAAATATTCATTTTGACGCACTAAATTGTGGAACCATTTTTCCATATTTTAAAGATCGAAATGCGTATTACGATATTAACGATTACGATTATAAAAATTCGATAAGCGCCGATCGCGAGAGAATATTCTTGGCAGCGAATCATAATTCAACTTACTTTGTAAACGCATAGTGTTTAAAAAAGAACTTTACCTAGCGGGCAAAGAGAGGATTATTATAAAAAAGTTTGTAATGGATGTCAGACCGAACACGTTTCGGCATTAAATAAAATATAGTTCGAAAACTTCTAAATCATCTTGGTGTTTTAACAACCTATAAACGAAAGGGTTAAAAATTGGCGACGAGGATAACGGCTATTTATCACAAAGCAAATCGGCAAAATAAGGTTTTTACAAAAAAAATAAAAAAGTATTTTGTGCGAAATGATGGCCGAAATGGAAAACTTAATTAGTGCGTTAATGAAGGGAGGGAGTTAGCAGAAAAACCTGATGCATCTGTAAACCTACCAAATGGAGAATGGAAAGCCTTACTAATAGAATACATTGGATGCTTGGTAACGCCAAATCACGCGATGATGCAAGACAAATTCAATTGTTTGCGCAAGTTAGACGCATAATTAATCTCACATGATAAATTCAAATCTCCGAAAGTATGCCAAATTCATTGAAAGAAATGAAATGTGATCACATATTTTGTGGTCCAAGGAACACGAAAAGAAAAAAATGGTTTATTTACATTTGTTTAAAGGGAAACCAAAATAAACCACAAAGAAGAAATGTTTGTTGGGAGGTTAGGTTTGCTGTCATATTTTATTTTTATTATTATTGTGATAAAATTATTATAATAGCTAGTGTCAAAAAAGTCGGTCGATTTTTTTTTTAAGAAAATGCAAGTGAATTTAGCGGATTTTAAATTAATTGATGATGAAAAGGGGTTTCCTTTACAAGAAGGAACTAACGTGTTTCTGGAAAATATAACAAGTAAGTTATTATTTAAAAAAAAAAAATCATAAAAATATTAATATGTATATTTATTTATAATATTTTAGTGCCTGCAACATCAAATACAAGTGATGTTGAGGTTGTAGGACCAGAACCAAAAAGGTCTAAAGAAAGTAGTCAACAACTGCTTAGTGAAGAGCTGGCATCAATCCACAAATGTAAGCAAGAAATAATACAAAAGTATGTGGAAATGAAATTAAAACGGAAGGAAGAAAAACAAAAAACTAAAGAAGCAAGGTACAAGGAAAAGCAGGAACAGGCAAGACAAAAAGAAGAGGCGAAACGGAAGCGGCATGAAGAGAAGATGGACTTACTAAACAAATTAATTAAGTCGAAAGAAAACTCTAACGTCAATTAAATTTACATAAAAACATAATTAAACAAATCATTACAATAAATCCATAATTGTTTGCATTTTTACTTCTCCTAGATGTTTTAATACGGTGTCCTATAAAGGTTCGGCGTTTTCATTTGGTGTCCCTTCATTTCGACTTCGGAAACATTATGTCCTTCATCACCTTCATCTCCTTTGTTCCATGCATCGCCATTTTCTATACACAGATTGTGTAAGACGCAGCATACCCTTATAAAATGAGACATTCGCCGAACGGAGAAAAAATCTAACTAGGCATGCTACACACGGTTTCATAAGACCGGCTTCACCGTACTTTCCTTTCCCTTTTACCTACAAAATCCGTTTTAACTGCGACATTAAATTTTTCGGTGAATCCGAAATTAAAAAATAGAAATGAAAATACAAAAATTTTAGGCCATTTTTAAGATGTAGAGTTTTGTCCCGGGTTCAATTCCTGGTGGTGACAATGGAAAAAATTTCACGGCTGGTTTAGGATCAATGAATTAATCACTCATTATCCGAAATGAAAATATGATTATGAAGCCTCATTTGAGGCGACCAAATCCCTTGATGGGATATAGTGCCAGAGAGCGAGAGAAAGAGAGAGAGTAAATAGCCAGGTCATCACCACATCCATCAAAAAATTGGATCCGAATTACTCCTCACTCATTACGTTCCAGCACTTCCAGGGATGAAGGTTCCAGGGATGAAGTTGACAAATGATTGTTGAACAGCCGATATTTTATCACTACTCATTAAGCCGAGTCAAGTTGAGAATGACTACGTGATTGCCTGTCTCCACCTCGAAAAAGAAATAAACGATCAGATCGAGGAAACCATCGAGGACGATGAATTGACGCAGTTATGTTTGGCGACGAAATCGTCATTCCGCTGATAGTACGACAACTGCATAAGGAATATTTGGGCACCGCGGCAATGAAAATATCCGCTTGAGCTTATGTGTACTGACCTAAAATTGATAACGACATCAAAGATCTTGCGTGCTGTTGAAGTCAATGTGCGGAGAACGCGAATCGTGGCCACGCGCAGTTCGTCCTATGGAACGAGTGCCTACCGACACATCGCATTATCATTTAACGGAAATGGTACCTGATCAGGGTTGATTCCCATTCAATATTTCCTAACGTCAACGAATGCACTAACATCACACTCTAAAAAAATTTTGTTGGATTTTACTTCAATAATTGAGTGTAACTAATTACACTCAATTATTGTAGTAATTTTAAACTCGAAAGAAATATTCAACTTCCTGTTTAAACGTCAACTTTTGAAGGAGAGAATTTAAACAAAAAAGTTATTACTAATATTTTGAATATTGTTGAATTATTAACGACTTGCATCGAGAAAATGAGCGAATTTTTCTTGCATTATGGCAAGCTGAACGATTTGTCGACACACTTAGGGGAGGGAAGCAAGAAGGAAATAATTACCAAATTACTCCACGGATATTGATCAACACCAAACCGAAACGCACAACAAACTAAGACACCAGCAGAACTATTCGTGAGTCGTTCAATTCGAATAGAACTTGACTTGAAACCTACTCCAAAACACAGCATGGATCGTGATATTCGACAAAAGTAATAGTTCAAGCAACACCACGAAGCGCAACATCGTAGTTTCGCCGTATAATGGAGAAATTGGGAATGCGGTATCATTTCAGGATTCGCTACAAGGCTAATCACGGCCATCATCACCTATTACAAATGAACAATTCTGGGGAAGCACGACCACAACGACAACGAATAATGAGGGAGGTGTTGGCCAGTGAATCTCAGTTCATAGAATAGAATCCGTGTTTTTTAAATCGCCAAAACACCCGCTAACCGCAGTATGAGGGCTTATCGCATCAGGTCAGAGATATGACATTCAGGTGCTTCTCTGAGGTGGTTATAACAAGGTCGTCAGAATAAGCCTGGACTCCAAATCCTGGACTGTTGAAGTATGGCCAAAAGATCGTCACTAAGAGCCACAGCAATGGAGAAAGTACACCATCAAGTGGACATCGAACTCAACATCGGCGATGTGAGATTTGAGCAACGCATCAATGCAGTTGGTGATAGTGTTGTCGATACCAAATCTGATACATGAATTTCCAGTAGTAGCAAAAGATGCGCTGTATAACGCTCGCGCAATGCCCAGAAATGTACCCATAAGAAATTCTTTGTTATTTAGCTAATTTTCATGCGTGATTATCCTTTGCGATGCTCAGTGGCAAAATTTTACTTTACATTTGATTTTCATTCCTGTTGGTTTGGTCGATAACTTTAACTGCAGCTTATTATTAATGGTACATGAAATAATGTTAAGAAGTAGAGAGAGATAAGACAATTTTCAAGAATTTACTATTGTTAGCTTAATAAATTTCGATTTAACCTATTTTCGATCTTAGCAAAATGAAGCTTGTAAGTTAAAAAACACGTACCTGGAATTTTGTTACTGGAACAAATTTTTAAAACAGTTTCCATAGCTTCAAGGCTTAAATTACCATCCATCACTACAAGTGGCGATTTTACCAAAAGTGTTTCATGTTTTTTAATCTAAAATATGCAATGTATGAAAAGATTTAATTATGAAATATTTAAATTCAGTGTCACTTCAATACTTACAAAATCTGGTGTAATTCTTGTATTAATTTTCATATTCCCTAAGACCAATTTGCAATCACCAAATTTATCCAAAATTATCAAGCAGTTAGCAGTTGAAAATTTGTTATCAATGTTAATAACGCTTTTGCAGGTTTTGGGTAGTTGCATTTTTAAAAATTCGCCATGTTGATCGTTTCCCATAGCTGTGAGGAAATACACGTCTCCATAAATTTTTGAAATGCTTTCGGCAATATTTCGTCCAACACCACCACTGTACGTCTGAATATTAGCAGAATACGTAGCACCATCCATCTGGAAAAGGAACCCAAAAAAATACTTTGTTTAAAAATTTGTGAAATATAAATATTTTGTGTCACAGTACTCCGTGATTTTTGTTTTAATAAAATTTTTACAGAATAATTTCATTTAAGGATTTTCATTCAAAATATAAAGTTCGATTTTTTATTAAACCCCTAAAAATAAAAAAATTCTAGTTCTTATTTGTTGAAAATGCAGTCTAATAACAAATCAAAACCAAACGGAAAATGCCAACATCATCCCGCAGCATGGAATGCAAACCAGTTAAATGTAGGAATGACTAGTAATATGGGACAAATGATGCCAATGCCAGTTAATTGTGCGAATCAAAGGCCGATGCCGTCACCATGTCAAGCACCATATCCAGGAATGGCACAATTCCAGCAACCAACCATGGTTTCAATTATGCCAAATGGTATGCAAATGCAGGGAATGGGTATGCAACCAAAGAGTTTTAACGCACCGCACCCAGTCAATTGTAATTGTCGTGCTGGTCAGCTCCCCACGTTCCCACCACAACCCGCTGGTATTCCCGTTATGACCTTGGGAGGATCTGAAATATACCCAATCGGTAACTTGAATTGCATGACGCCTGTTGGAATGAACGGTCCAATGAATATGTTCGGTTCCAACTATTTGCCTCAATCTTACATAGGTGAGAGATAGATAGACCGAGTAAATTTTCGATTTCATTTAAATATTTTCTAATTTTTATATATTACAACAGAACCTGGAATGTACGTTGATCCAGCCCAATGGAAGGAAATTTGCAAACAGCAAAATATGTCGAACCCCTGTGAATCCGGTAGGCCATCAACCAAGGATAAAACGAACTGAAATAGTTGATTTGTTGTTATGAGGGTAGTATTTACCTTCTTTATGTGTTTTGTATAAATTTATAGTGTCTTTTTCATATTTGTCGACTATGGAAATAAATTTCTTGCGATAAATAAACCTTGTTATTGTTCATTTTATAAGATGGATCGGAAAATCGCGGAATGATTACAAAAAAAGAAAACTCATAAAAAATATATATATAAGAGCAAAGTGCGCCTTTACATCAATACCTTATGAAAAGGGCCACAGCTTCATTATTACAAATTTGTTTCTATAGAAAAATCTTATCGAATTTCCGCTCCATGCTGTGCGAATTCTATAAAAAGGTGTAAAAGGTTGAAATTATGAACAAAATGGCCCCCTCCCAATTATGCAATCCAATTCCCATAGTCTTATCACAGTCGCGTCGTCGAATTTTCTTATATCGTATTATGGTTCTCACCTCACCGAGTGACTCCAACAAAGCTAGTCACATTTGCACATTTTAGGTGGTGAGAATGAGCTGAGGGTACTTGCATATTAGTTGCTTTCCAATCGACCACCGCAAGTACTTGTAAGTGTAAAAAATGTGTATTGGCTAAAGTGTCGATTGGAAAACACAAAAAATAACATTTGCTTTTGTTACAAACATAACCTACAAATGTGTAGTTTATTTGTGATAACTTTTTAATAAACAAATATCTATATAGACATTTTATTAGCGCTTCACATACGACATTCAATAATATTTTTGGCAGAAAAATACTACACAATCACCTAGCAGACAAATTTATCGTAACTGCTTTCAACTACTCATAATAAAATGGTAGAGCAGTTGTGAGTAGTTAGTTTAGCAAAGACAAAAACCATAAGTGCTTATAAGTACTTGCGGTGGTCGATTGGAAAGCAACTTTCATTGTTGAATTCGGAGATTTTTCAAAAACTTGTTATTTGTTCACGAGCACGAACGGTATGATAGCTTTCTGGCAAATAATAATAAATAAATAAAAAGAAAACAAATATTATAAATTGATTGATTGATTGGACTAAGTACGGGACGTGTGTCCCGGACCGGATAACACCGGGCCCTATCCAGACAGCGTGTTTAATGGTGTTATGATACTGACTAGTTTTCAAGTGCTGTAATGTGCTGTAAAACTATTAAGGCGAAAAAGAGAAACAACTAATTTAAACAGTATGCAACACTATGCGCACTTATTTTGACGTTATGAAAATAAATAATATACCGCGGAGGCAATATGTAGCGACAAAATTTTAATTAAACAATTGAATATTTTAAATAAGAATTCATATTACTTTTTATTGAGACTTGTACTCCTGTGCTCCCGCGGAAAAATTTATTACTACGAAAAAGAGTTTAGTCAGGCTTTTCTATTAATTATTTATGAAAAGTGATCTTGGAAAGTTTTATATTATTTGTATATTGCATTAAAATATAAAAACTATAAATTTATTTACAATTAATATTAAAATTATCAATTTTAAAATGGAAAAAGTGTCTCCGGTGTATCTGAAGCAAGCTTCATTTTTTTCCACTGTGGCACTATTCTGGTAATTCCCTGTGGCACTATTCCGGCTTTCCCTGGGTATAGGGAATTGGGAAAAATATTTTCATAGCAGTTTTGAAAAAGTTGTATTTTTCTGGCCTACTGAGGGAACAAGTTTGGTGTTAATATTTTCGAAACAAAGTTAAATGTGAAAATATTTTTCCCTATAAAAATTTTGTGGAACAAAAGTTTCCCAATTAACTTTGTTTTGAAAATTTTTGCACTAATCTTATTCTTTCAGTAGGCCAGAAAAATATAATTTTAACAAAAATTCTATGAAAATATTTTTCCCAATTCCCTATTCCCAGGGAAAGCCAGAATAGGGCCACTGGGAATAGGGAATTGGGGACAGATTTTATTGTGGTCTTACTTTGGGAAATATTATTCCTATTCGAATAGGAATGAAATTTGTGCCCAAAGTAAGAGCCAAGCGATTTTTTTATAATTTTATCGGTTGGTACAAAAATCTAATAAAATCGAACGAAGCATGCGTTTTACTTTTATGTCATAACAAATATTTATGAAAATATAAAATGCGTTTTCGTTATAAATGTGTCTTATTTTTCAGATTAATTTAGCATCGGAGTTAATTTTTTGTATTGTCGATTTATATCGTTTGGTTCTTTATGCGATAACAAAAAAAAATCTAATTTATTTTATTGTTGACAAATTTAAAATTGACTTTTCGTGTCAAGACACCAACCCATAAAACAATAATTTTCGAAAAAGTTGCTCTAGTGGTCAATAGGTTAACTTTGCGTAGAATAATTTTATTCCTATTCCAATAAAAAGTTGGGATGAAACTATTCTGGTTGGAATGAAATGTATGGCATTGTTGTTGCAAAAATCCCAAAGTAAGACGCTATATATGTAATTTCTATTTTAAAATTTTTTTTCTGGCATACTGAGGTAATAATATAGTGGTAATTTTTTTGAAAACAAAATAAAATTGGGAATAATTTTCCCTGCCTATTAGATATGGAAAAATTATTCCCAATTATTCCCAAAATATTTCAAATGAAATTACATATAAAATCTTTCCCCAATTTTCTATTCCCAGGGAATTATCAGAATAGTGCCACAGCAGCGTTTTCTATACTTTCCCTAGTCTCAATTTTAGTTTATATCCATGAAAAGGGAACTTCAAATAATTATAGTTTGCTAATCTGTATATTATATCAGCATCTTATTGTTATTCTAATATAATTAGTATTACCTCCTGCTTTTATAATAACTTGTTTGAGGCGACGAGGCATCGAGTTGATATGGTTTTGCAGCAAACTTTGATCAATATTTTTCCATTCTGTGACAATGGATTTACATAGTTGGGTAACCGTTTCAAATTGGCGGCCGTTATGGTAAATGCGGCTAGAAAGTAATGCCCAAACGTTTTCCATTGGATTAAGATCTAGACTAATCGCAGGCCACTGTAAAACATCAATAGTACGATCTGCAAAAAATAATTTTGTATGTCGAGCTGAATGTATTGAAGCATTATCTTGCTGGAATACCCAATGTTGACCATGCGTATTATCCCCTAAATCAACTAAAACGTCTTCCAACAGATTTACATACTGGCAGCATTCATTTTAGTTGATATACAACAAATTGGAGCACGTTCTGTGTAACAAAATGCTCCCCATACCATCAGCAAGCCACCCCCAAAATTTCGTGATTGAAGAGTAAGCCTGTTTTGACGAGTATCCTCCAATACCATTGCCACCAATACCACAGAATATATAACAGAAGCGACATAACTCCATTTTTATATGAATTTCTTTCGTCTCAAATATTTAAATTTTTTACATCAAAATAGGAGTGGTAAAATTGTTTAAATGGTAGATAATAGATAGCGCTAGCAGTTTTGAAAAAAATTAAAATATATTCGCAGTGTACAACTACAATTTCCTCTCAATTGGCTCTCTATAAGAAATGTCACTTTTGGCTACATCAATAGCAACGAGGTATTTGTCACAACATACAACAATTATATGCATATTAGGAAGGAAAATGAAAAAATTACAACAAATGATGATGTTCCAGCACAAGTGAGTTTTAATAATTTATTAGAAATGAATTAACTATTATAATATTGTTTTATTTCTAGGGATGTGTGCCGTTTCGACGGAACTATGCGGCAAATCGGTAATTCGTAATCCTCTCTAAATTTATGAATCGAAAATGGCAATGTTGAGTCGTGTTGCAAGTTCATATATTAGAGCTGAATTATTAGCTGAAGGCTGAACGGGAAATCCATGTTTATGATTTACATACTGATTTTCAACTGGACAGGTGTAAGTCGAATTTCTTTGTATTTGTACCGCCAGATTATGTTCGCTATCGATAAATACTGTTACCCGCTTTAAATATTTTGGATGTTATAAATGAACACTGGAGTGTTCAGAGAATTTTCGGCTATAAGTCAAATTTTTCATTTTATCTTGTCGCATGTGAAATGATCGAAATTATACTAAAACCATTCATGAATGTTTTAACTAACGCTGTTAATCTGTGACCGCTATTTTTGTTATCCGAGGGAACTCTAAATCAAATGTTTGCCCGATAAAATATTGCGTAAGTCCTGATATTATATATGGTACAAATGAAAGTGTTATAATTTTTATATTCTAGTTACGAGTTTAATAAGGTCAAGCCGTGAATTGGCTCATTGATGTGAATAAGGCTAAGCCACATAAATAGCAAAGCATACTAAACTTGTTTTCCAAACAGTCTTCAATTTAACACCACACGAAATTATATTACAAATAGTTCGGCCGATGAGTGCTAGATTGTGGCTTTAATTCGTAATGCTGAATTCGATGTTAAAATTTACTAGAAATTGGGACATGTTATAATGGGAACGCTGCCTTTGTCATCATAACATCTATTTAAAATAAGTAATTGATTCGCTCTCGGTTCATTCGGAAGCTCTCACTGGTATTGTAGAAAGAAACCCAAGCTAACGCATTTATGAAAAAATTTTAATAAAAAGCCGAAAATTTCTATTAATCAGTTGTTTTATTTTTAAAATTTTCAGGTAAACTTCATCCGGCGTAAGTGTTGTTCTGAACACAATAACTACCGCCAATTTTGGTTGATGCACAATAAGTAGGGATTACCAAAAATTACAAGTAATGCTGGAGTACGTGAAATCGCTACATTGATTCGCTTTATTACATCATCGACAAATCCAATAGCGTCTTGCCAGTCTAATCGCCCTTGTTTCGTTAAGCGTACGGTTGAAATGAGTGTCTTGTCTCTGAAATTCTTCGAGACACAACTTTTGGGTCAGACTCGAACGCGACACTGTTGACTGCAAGGGACAATTATGCCGAATGAATTAAATGTAATCCGTGGAGACAATATTTTTCCCAATCCGGGCATATTCCATCAAAAATATTTGATACCCGTGCTAAAGAATATAATATATTCTGTGCCCGTGGTAAATTTTTAGAATTAACCGAATCATTTTCATTAATAATAATGCTCATTGTTTGACAAATGATCGCAAACAATTTGACAGAAATCGAAGAGAGAGAATTTATTTTTACACTCTAAAACTATAATGTTTACAAAATAATTTTTCTAATTTAGAGCCATCTATTGGTGAACGTGGGAACTATTTTAGGAGTATTGTCAAAAAAATTGGTTTCTTACTGTCGTTTCTGATATATTCTGTGCCAATACCATTGAAAGATCAGGGCCGTCTATAGAAAACTCTTGTCATCGCTAAATATGACATTATGCCACTCTTCATCCCAAAATTATTAAACCTCAACCGAGCGATTTTTTTCCTTAGTAAAAGTTGTTACGGTTGACTGTTATAAATGATCTTTAAGATATTCAGACGAAAATCTAATTCGTGTTTTGAGCTATAGTACAGTTCGAACACCTGAATTATTTAATATTATATTAGTCTGGTTGTTGGCTAGATTTTATATATAACTATATGTAGGATGAACAGCTGTGTGTATATAAATGGACAAATAGAAGATTGGTCCATGTATTGATTTGCATACCTAGAGATCGAATAGAAAAGGGGTAATAATTAGTATAGGTAAATGATACGTTGATGTTTTGTTGAAACGATCGTTTACATAAAATTTGGGAAATCAATACGTAGCGAAATGTACATAGACTTTACCTGTATAGGTATAAAGGTTGTAAGTAAAATGGGTGTAAGTACATAGACCATCTATGTGCATGTAGTCCATTTTTATATATAAGTTATATACATAAATATTATGTAATGGCATAACGATAGGTAGACCAAAAAAATTATTAAAATATAGAATCTATTAACATTTTGTGAGGCCACCGCGAGTGTAGTTAAAATCCGTTGACAAGAGTGCCAAATAAATTCATTATAAAGTTGTTGGCCGTATAATTGTGTAGTGTTGTGGTGCAGGAAATTCGCTAAGCACCCAATTTAATTTTATATATATATATCGTTCGATATTGTTTCTTAAGTAAACTCCGTGTAACGGGGAGGGCAGTATCTTGTTCAAGCATTCAATGCTCACGCAATTGATGCTCGCCATAGCGGGTAAGAAACCTATAAACAATATAATTTTGAAAAATATAGTAAAACGATCCTTATTGTTGTTATAGGGCCTCAAATTTTAAGAGATTTCATTTAAATTAAGTTAAAGGAATTAAAAAAAAAAAAAACTTATATATTTGACGACCGGTATCACACCACATGGTGTAACAAATCTTCATAGTGGCCTGTAAACGGTACAAAAGAAAACACTATTCCGGGTGTTGTCACGGATGTCAATCAGGTCGCAAGGCCAACCGTAATCATCATTTTTTTTGGATACAGTGTACCACCATATAGTGGTTGAGTGTAGTTAATATAGAGAATATTAAGATTACTAATTCAAAAAAAAAATAATCAATATTGTGACGTGTATATTCTTATTGTAAATATTTATTATAACACAAACTAGAGAAGAGCATCATAAAAAATATATAGGAAGTGTAGCTAATAATTTCTTATTTTAGCCACCTCGCAATCGCCTAAGGGTACTCTCAGGAAGGATTGGTATAACTGGTGAGTTCTTTTTGTATATACTATATCGTAAACTAGGTCCGTTTGATCTAGGAATTTTCTATATGTATTTTTTACTGATGTTGCTCATATTTAAATTTTTATGCGAATTTGATTAGCCTCGTATAGTATCATAAGTAATTAAGATTATAGTTGTTAGTCTTATTATTAAAATCATAGGTTTAGTTGCCAAAGTATTTAAATTTTTTGTTGTTATTTAATATAAACCTCATGTTTGTCTTCAAATAAATTTGAATAGTTATATTATAATGAAATAACTTTTTTAATTGGTTGATGATGAGGGTGTGACGGAATTCATGGGTGAAAAAAAAAATAGTGTTCCAGTATTGAACAAAAATAATAAAATTTGCAAATGTATAAAACACGTAAAGGATTGTGTGATCTCGTGTTTTCGGTGGCATTGAACCCCCCAATTATCCACGTAGAGCTACCGAGTGTTAAAACGTGTTTGTCACCGAGAGGTCCGTTACAAAGTCGCGAACGAGCATCTCGTTTCATGTTTTTCCGATGTTCCGATGCTTTTAAAATTTGCCGATTACGCCTTTTTTAAATTGGAAGTTGAAGATGCTGCCGTATCGGTGCAGGAGACATTGAATCTTTAACTGCAAGTCTTTTAATCTCTCGTTTGTCACGATCAGTTATCGTTGATTTACGACCACAACTCTTTTTAATGCCATAATTATTTCCTCATGTTACGTAATTATGCACAGGGGTTTTACTTCTACTTAAAAAAAAAATCAAATTTTCACTTTAACCTCAAAATTAAAAAAAAATTATGTTAAATTTCACTTTTGTCCTTATAAATTTTGCCTTTTAACGTTTGTTTTCAAATCAAAATTTGTATTGCACTACATTGTTCTCTGTTACGCATATTATATATAAAATACATAAACACAAATATCGGTTTAAAAAAGTATACAGTGGTGGATTTAGGAGAAATTTCTAATTACTGTTCGTCCCTATATATATTGCCACCGCTGTATCTGTGCAGCGTGCGCTGCAATATTTTGTTATGAAACGTACACACAAAATCACATTACTAAAAAATGACTATACGTCCAAAAAAATAATTAAAGTTGATTTATTTTAAACTGCTGCAAAAGTAAGCCATATCATTTGTTGTTGAAGTTATTTCTATTTTTTGTTTATATGTTGTATGAGTGTATACATCTTTCAAGTGATTTGTACTTACATTACTTGTGTCCTACTCTATTTTCACTTTTAATCACATGAACGATTTGAGAAACTAGTCAGTGTCATAACACCATAAGGATTGTTTCTTATCAAAATAGCAGCCTCCCAGACTGCTTGAGAACGCTGTTTCATCCCTGTTTCAAGATCCACCTGCGCAACTTAAAAATAAACCTTCTATTTACTTTAAGCCAGGTGCGCCATTTCATTTTGAACAAGTTGAACCAAATAATTTAGCGGATAATTCGGGGAAAGATTAAACATTTCATAAGTTATCAAATGTTTCAAAATTCTAAAAAGGTAGTCGACTGTTCTGACAAATTGCAAATTCTGACGACGTGGGATGTAACATTTCGACAGAAATCTCTTCACTAATCTTTACTTGAAGATCATTGTACAAAATACCGAAATATGTTGCGCGGATCTACTTATATTGCCACGAAATATGAAAATATCAAAATGGTCTCAAATTTCTTATTAATTGTTTGAGTTCCGTGATGAATCTAATGAAGTTGCCGAAAATCGGGAGTATTTACTAAATCGTGCATTCCACTATCTAGTAAAGGCCCGCAACGCTGATCAAGATTCCCTAATTTCGACAAACTAGATATTCTTATCAACCAGGTCCAACTCTTAAATACTACGAGACCACGATACGATTACTACGATATACGCTAATTCAGTTCATTGCTCTCTTTATTCATTTCATTCACAAGTTATTTGAAATTCATGCTTATCCAAACTTTTATGCTTATCCAAACGGTTCGATGCTTTGTAACACCGATTAGGTGTTGTGGTAACCTTTTATTTTTCTGTGTGTGAATGCAGAACCTTATATAGTACTGGCCTGTGACAACATTCATTTTTTGCTGATGACGTCAATGTCAGTCGACTAAGTAGAGGGCAACATAATTAAGTAAAAATAATACACCTTGCCTCCTTATTACGACGGCAAAGAATTTCACAAAGTTAGCAAAAATCTAAATTATTATATAATAAATTAATAAAGTATGAACAATTTAATTGTAATTGATTTAATTTTTCCTATCCATATTCAAGAAGTTAGTGAGAATTTAAAGAAATTCGCCTATTTAGATAACGTAATACGAAGTTTTAGTGTACTCCACTACAAAAATATAAATACAACCGTGAGAGAGCAATTAATCGAAGCCGTACGACGCATTTTTTCTGTATTTTACATGATATTCATAATTTTTTTGCTAGTTTTATGGAATCTACGTTAAAAATCGACTTATGTTGGATAATGCCCGATTTACATGAGAAAATTGTTTTCTTCTACAAATTTTTGCAGGTAAATAAGACAGAATCCGCTATATAAAAATATTCAATATGCCAGAAAGAAATAAACATATATAGTAATGGCGTAATTTTTTTATAGGATCATTATTAATTTATTTTTAAAGATTTAAAATGCGAAATTTACATTTTTATCTATGGCGTCTGGTTTTATTATGAATCCTCAACATTTATAAATATGAAATAATTTTTTTTCTTATTAATTTTAAAAATGTTGCCATAAAAATACTCGGATCGAGTATATTTTACGGCAACATTTTCATTTTTATGGTGATATTGCTCAAAAATTCTTCTGCAAAATTTTGTTGGGATATATTTCTTTTCTTGTCTCTCATGTGCAAAAAGTCAATGTTATATCTTATTCATTTTGCAGAAGAAAAATGTTGGTCGTATGTAAACCGGGCTTAATGCCCCATTTACATACGACCAACATTTTTCTCCTGCAAAATGAGAAAGATATAACACTGACTTTTTGCACATGAGAGACAAGAAAAGCAATATATCCCAACAAAATTTTGCAGGAGATTTTTTAGTTAATACACAGCAAAATGTTGCCATAAAATATATTCGATCCGAGTATTTTTATGGCAACATTTTTAAAATTAACAAGAAAAAAAAACTATTTCGTATTTATAAATGTTGAGGATTCATAATAAAAACAGACGCCATAGATAAAAATGTAAATTTCGCATTTTAATTCATTAAAAATAAATGAATAATGATCCTATAAAAAAATTACGCGATTACTATATATGTTTATTTCTTTCTGGCATATTGAATATTTTTTTATAGCGGATTCTTTCTTATTTACCTGCAAAAATTTGTAGAAGAAAACAATTTTCTACATGTAAACCGGGCATAAAAACGACAATACTAATACCACTACAATAATAGGCCATTTTTCTATATAGAAAAATTACATGAGTTGGTGTAGGTAAATACAAACAAAAACATGGTCGTCATAGGATGAACAAAAAATTACATGGGACAAAAAAAAAATCTTTGCTTGTCCCAATTAATCTGGTTTATTATCTACAAACATAATTTATCTGAAGGATCACGATAAATATTGATATTTTGAGAAACATTTCCAATAAAAATATTTCCCTGCTGAGAAACTTTTCATTTACTAATTTACTGATAAAGCAACTACACAATTTTTCAATGACACGTGCGCGTATAAGTTTTTTAATTTCTCTTGGCTCTCGGCACTTGTATTATTTGTTTTGGTTTTGTTTCACGACATACAGTACCGAAGAAAAATAGTAAACTTAATTTAATTTCACACATTTTATTTGTGTAATGAATATTAGATTAAAGGGTATAATATTTTGTATGTTACAATAAAATTTTTATTTATATTCGATTGTGTTTTGTATATTATGAAAATGAAACATAGAATAACATAATACACACAGGATAACATGCACACATAATACACAAAATTATTATGTGTGATATTCTACCTTCTCAAGTTTCAACATCGTGGATAAGCCGTATCCTAATTTTTAATCTTTACTGTAAATTATACACAAGCCCACAAAAAAATCCAATTGTCGATAAAATTGGATTTTTTTTAGTAATTATGTACAACCAACTAAATCACGCAATTGGGCTTATCATTAGTATTGATTGATTAAAATGTATTTTGGTTTATTACACCGTATTAATTAAAAATCAAGTTTTATTTGAACAAAAATAAAACAAAATCCCCTTCAACATATTTTGGTTTACTAAAAAAGTAAAAAAGCATGCAAGAGCGGCAGTAAAAAATCTCGTATATTTTTGTTTTCTTTTATTTGTTGTTACGGTGTAAAACTATGTTAATGCTTTAGTTGGAATATTACTAAATGAAAAGTTTTCTCAAAACATTTTTTTTTAAAAATAATTCAATAACAAAATATCCCTATTTATTTTTGATAATGTATTATTCAATTTAACTTGAACGATACAAACTATTTATTAAAAATAATGAACTTGTTTTTTGTTGCCATATATTTTTGTTTCGTGTTGTATGGAATTCTCATTTCTTTTTGTATTTACATATACCAACAAAATTTTAACAAGAAATGGCCTGTTATTGTAGTGGTATTGGTGTTACATATTTAAAATGAACATATTTCTATGTTTTTACGTTTTAATAAATATTTTTTTTAAATTTTTAATTATTAATATTTTTAAATAACACAAATATTAATAATTAAAAATATAAAAAAATATATTTGATAAAATTAAATATGTGTATAATTATTATTATTTTATATAATAAAATAATATATATTAATTTTAAATAAAATAATTATCAACATTAATATAATTACATATTCGTAATCTTAGGTTTTAGTAACATCTACCTTGCTTGCTATTCGTATCACCTGAAAATAGTAGGTGATGAAATATATCATTTCAAGTGACACTTATCACTTCATACGGCTAAGAGAATAAGGCGTCAAGTGAAAGTTATCACACCAAACGATAAACATCACTTCAATCGACTAAGAGAATACCAGAATGCGATTATCACATCATGTGATAGTTATCACTTGTATGAGAATAGGGCTGGTAATTTTACTTTTTAAAATTTATCCGCCATCTGGGTAATATACGTTAAACCATCGACTTAGCGTGTCGTCATCAGATGGTGTAAGCGGCCAGTACTTTAGAAGACATTGGTGAATGCCAGTGTGTTTTGCAAATATTTTGCTAAAAATTTATATGAAGAAAGTGAAGGATAAGCGCCATGAATTTTGAACGATATCACGAATTGTAAAATACTTGCTTTTAAATAAATAAATCGCTCATTTGCTGCAACAGTGACACAATTCAAAATTTTGAATTTTTCAGTAGAGCGATTTGAAAATATCACTCAAAATTGTTTGTAAATGCGTCGTTTTTCAAAAGTAAATAAAAATACATTCTGATCAGTAAAATAAATTTTTTTTGTTCCTACACCCTCAATCGGATCTTAATTTTTATAATTCTTTAATATCTTGCTAATTTTCTTATGATTGTTTCTAGTATTTTAAATTGTTTATTTCTCTACCGAATTGAGTGATTTTTTTATATGGAGTTTTTCCAAATTTGCTAGAAATAACTACTCAAGAGAGTATGTTTTGATACAAAATAATCAAAATATGAATTATTGGGAAACGTTTGGTTCGAATATCTTAGAAATGAGTGAATTTGGGATTGTGTTACTATTGCAGCAAATGAGAGAAATATTTTCATATTATTATCTTAAGATTTGCCAACTATATTTTTTCGTTTTTTTCATGTAATTCCACCGAACCATAACCAATGGACTGAACCGGAACGATAAGCTGAACGATTGTGATTTGAATTAATATTTTTTTGCAGATTAAATGTTTGTTTAAATGAAATTTGTACTTATTATTATTTTATTAATGAATTATTTTTGTTAATTTTGTAATTTATTTTATTTGAATTTATAAAATTTTTATGCCCAATGGAAACTGGATTTGCCCCCGAAAAGTTTCCATATGGCTTTTCCTTTACTTTAAAAATATATTTTTTAAAAATATCCAAATTAATATTGTTTTTTTTTATAAAAAGACACCTGAGTGAAATTTATGCCAAAATAACAAAATATACACTGTGTTCTTTAAGTATGTTCTTAGAATTTAAAAACACCCAAAAACCAATATGTAATACTATTTGGAAATTTTTAATAAATACAAATATTTATAAACTATGAGTAGAAAGAATTTAATTTCTGTGAATAGTTTTGAGTGAATTTTATAAAATTAATTTTTTCAAAACAAAACACACTGAATCGCACAGAGGTGGCCGAAGTGGTTCTGAACTAGTATTTAATTTAAGAAATACATCTTATTTATCCACATGCTCGGAAATCTCTGAGATTTTTGTTATTTGAGAGAGAACATCATTGAGTGTAATACGAAAATTCTTAATGATTTTAAATTATTTAACTCGGCCCATACACAGAGGTGATTGAAGTGGTTTTAAATTAGTATTTGATGTAAGAAACGAATCTAATTTATCTACATGCACCATATTTCAAACAATGCTCGATCTCTATTTTAAAAAGACAAAATCACTTAAAATCAGAAAATCTCTAATATATTAAAAAACTTTCTAAAATGTTTGGTTTGAAAATAAAAAAATCAAATCATCGCTTCTCTGCGATCCGTAGGGGCCGAGTTAAATAATTTCAAATATTTAAGAATTTTTATATTACACTCAATGATGTTCTCTTTCAAATAGCGAAAATCTCAGAGTTTTGGGACAAGTGGATAAATAAAATTCATTTCTTACATTAAATAGTAATTTAAAACCACTTCAATCATCTCTGTGTAGGGGCCGAGTTAAGTAATTTAAAATGATTAAGAATTTTCAAATTACACTCAGTGATATTTTGTCTCAAATAACACAAATCTGAGAAGTTTCCATGTGGATAAACAAGATTTGTTTCTTACATCAAATACTAGCTCAGAACCACTTCGAGTCTATCACACAGTTCTTTCGTCTTTCAGTCTTTCTTCTACGACGATCAATCGTCTTCCAAACTTCTAACAAACCGTATAAATGTCAATTAAACCTAACAAATGAAAATTGATACATGCTACCTAATATTCAAATTTAATGGCTGAATTAAAATATTAGATGTCAGTTTTTCAATTAGAAGTGATTGCATCTGAATTTATCATAACGAAAGAAATTTTTTCATCATAGTTGGCTTCATTATCAGTAGTAATTATGATTCACCTAGAGTCTACACCACTCGCAAATTCACTGATATTTTCTATAGGGTAAAAATGGAAGTGTGAGTATTTTATATAAACTTTGACACTATCAGCCAATTATCAGGAGGCTATTATTTTGAGGTTATGAACAGACGTACACAACGCTTGAAAAAATTAAATATATTAAAGAAACTTAACACGAATTACGAAAATCACGAATTTCGATATATTAACATAGAATATACAGAGTTAAATAAATATACTATAACAAAAATGTATGTCTTCACTTTGAAAATTAAATTTATAATAATGAAACATAACCTCAAAAGGATGACATTTCGTAATAATTTCATGACAGTTTATCGTGAAATAGCCTCCTGATAATTTGCAGATAGTGTCAAACTGTATATAAAATACTCACACATACATTGCTTCCATGATAGAAAATATCAGTGAATTTGCATAGTGTAAGACTCTAGGTCAAATACTATTTAAAAAAATCTTCGATTTTATGATTTATATAAGGCAAACTCGAATTTAATTACTACTAGATAAATACGCCAACTATGATGATCAATTTTCTTTTACTATGACAAATTAAAATACAAACACTGCTTATTTGAAAACTGGCCTCTAATATTTTATTTCTAACGAGACGAAAATAATCTGGTGCCCACCGAAAAGATAAATTTGTATACGAGCTTTTAAAAAGGTGATTTCCTTGACATTTTCTTCAAAGTATATTTGTTTTCTTTCTGTTTGTTATGAGAATCAATATAACAGCAACAAAAACCAAAAAAAAATTGAAAATTTTCAATTTTTTGTAATTCGAGAATGAACTACATATTTTTTAACATACGCGTATTTTACATTCGAACATAAATTGAATGACTTTTTGATGGGAGTTGATTACGAGTATATTCAACATACATCTAAAGTACGAACGAGAAAAGACAACAAAGACAGTCAGGCACAAAAGTCTACATACACCACCATAATTTGCAAAACCGAGATAAATGCGAAACTTACTAAATATTATAATATTAATTATTTCTTTATTTCTTTATTTAGTTTACAAAAATTTTGTGAACTAAACACCCCATTTTAAGCTAATAGCTTATTTTTAACAGAATGTAAGTTCATCCAAATCCAGTTTATTGTCGTTATTATTGCGTTTTATCACGAGTATGATTATCGATTCTGTAATCTCGGATTATTTAGTGACACCAAGCAGCACGGTCCTTCCTCCAGTTTAATAGAAAGTGGCGACTTTGATGAACGATTATATTTTGTTGTTCATTTTAGTGCGACCATCACTGATATTACTTTGGCAGTCCCAATAATTTAAATTGCATCGTTTTAATTTATGCTAATGCAATTATATACTTATAAAAAATTAAAAATAATTTAAAATAAATATATTTAAACAAAGAAAATTATTATTGAACAAAAACAAAATAAAAATTCAAAAAATTCATAAAATTTATGTCACAAAAGTCTACATACAGTAAATAAATCCAAGAGGATCATGTTCGGACACACTTAAGCACTAAAATTAATATTTAGTTGGGCCACCATTAGAATCAATAACAGCGCTTAGTCGCCTGGGCATTGATAAAACCAGGTTCTCGGTAACCACTGGCACTTTTTAACCCTCATGTGAGTGAAGAAAAAATATCTTAATTTGAGTGATTAGTACCTGCATGCATTTTGTATGGAAACTTATTTTTTCCACGTTCGTCCAAGGTGTAACAGTTCTCTATTATTATATGATCGTAATCTACCAGTTCAACTAGAAGTTCTCATAAAATTTAAAAATTTATCGGAAATAAAACATACAAAAATAGATGTCTAAAAGTGCAAAGGATACCCGGGTACCCACGTCACTCACATTAGGGTTAATGAATCCTTAATGGTAATCCTATATTTTCGGACCCTTTGTCTCAGTTCATACCAGATATGGTATGTTGCATTCAGATCCAGTGACTGGCGAGGCGGACAATGTATCGTAACTCGGCATATTATATAGAAGCCCCTCAGCCTAGGGTACTCAGAGGGCTTCGGCTGTCTCTGTGTACACCTAGGTAACACCAAGGTAGCCGCGTCCACGTCGCGGGGGGTGGGTACTGCTTCGGCAGTAGCAAAGTGCTACCGGGGACCAAATGCCAGTGGTATAAATTGGCTAAAACAAACAATGAATACAACAAATACGGAACGTAATACCCCAGGTGGTACAGCAGCAGATATGCTGACAAATCCACACTCTTCGGAGGCAGGCCCAATAGATTCTGGGGTGTTCCAATCATTGTTTAACCCATTTGGACGAAGTTCCAAATTACCAAGATCACCAAAATCTTCAACTGAAAATATATTTCAGTACGAGAAGGAAAATGCTGAACTCCGTGAACAACTACGAGAAATAAAGGAATTTACAACTAAATTGAAAGAAGAATTTACAATTTTAAAGAAAGAGAACGAAGAACTCAAAAAAGCAGTTGAAACACGTGCAGAACTTGGGACGAAACCTAATCCTGCAATCGATGATGAAATCAATCCATTCCATACGGATGAAGAAGAATTGGAAAGAGAAACAAATTGGGTGTTGAAACGAAGTAAAAGACCAAGTAAGAAAAGGAAAGCTCAACACTCACCAGAAATGGCAGAAACTTTACCATCAACTTCAAAAGAGGTTTCTAGAAAACAGTTAATCATCAAGAAACAAATAGCTCTAGACCAACAACCAGCTAAACCAAAAGAGAAATCACTTTCACCAATAAATCTCGATGAGGTAGAAAAATCATCCGAACGGCAAGCAGCTCAACAAAATGAAGCACAGACAAAGGTAAAAGCCCCACCACCGATTTTCATAGTAGGAGTAACGAACTACTCAGAAATCCAAAGTGTAATGAGGACTGTTATGGAACAAGAGTATAAAATTACTGCTCTGAACAATAATGTATGGAAGATTAACACTTGAAATCCAAACGCATACAGAAACTTGTCAATGAAGCTGAATACGCAAAAATATCAGTGGTACACGTACGAAAATAAAAACGAGCGTCCCATCAAGGTCATGGCAAGAGGGCTACATCCAACCTGTGAAACTAATTCAATAATGGAGGATCTAGAAAATAAAGGATTTAAAATCCTTGATGCCGTAAACATTATTAAAAAAGAGAGACGTAGCGGAGAGAACCGACTAGAAGCCGTTTCAAAAAGAGGGCTTCCCCTGTTCATGCTAACGTTTGATAAATCCGAGAAAATAGAAAACATTTACAACATAACTGGCATACTCAACATGCGAGTAAAGATCGAAGCTGTTAAAAGAGGCAGTACAAGAATAGTACAATGTAAAAAATGCCAAGGCTTTAACCATACGCAACGATATTGCGCGCGCGATCCAAGATGTGTGAAATGTGGTGAAAAGCACCCAACACAAACTTGCAAATTATCAAAAGAAGAACCAGCAAAATGTATAAATTGTAATGGGCAGCATCCAGCCAGCTACCGAGGATGTGAGGTTGCCAAGCAGCTACAAAAAATGAGGGATCAGGCACGCAAACCCCCTCTAAGTCATCCAAATAAGAATCGAGCAAGAAACGAATCATCTATGCGTAGGGAGAATTATACATATGCACAGGCCGCTTCAAATTCGAAAGAAAATGATGCAAACGGTACCGAAAATTTCAAAAACACTGTCCAAGCAATTCTAAATAGCCTTGAGGAACAGAATAAACTAAATAAGTTAATTCTGAATCGACTTAACCTGCTGGAAATACCAAGTTCCAAAATAGTTAAAAACAAATAATGTCTGCAATACCTAGTTCAACTCATAATTGCGGAACAGAAACCAGACATCAAAACCACTCATTAAGAATAGCTATATGGAATGCAAACGGATTAACACAACACCTAGAAGAATTAGAACTATTTCTAAATACAGAGAAAATTGATATATGCTTAATATCAGAAACACATTTTACCAGCAGCTCCTATGTATCAATCCGGAGATATACTTGTTACCATACCACACACCCTGCAGAACGAGCAAGAGGAGGGTCAGCTATATTTATTAGGGATAATATCAAACATCATGAAGAATTAAAAATAGAAAAAGAATCCATGCAAGTAACCACCGTGACGGTTAAATTTGGTCATCACAACACCTGTAATATATCTGCAATATATTGCCCCCCACGGTATAACCTAAAAAAAGAAGACTACATTAATCTGTTCCAGAAATTGGGAAGTAACTTCATTGTCGGAGGTGATTTTAATGCAAAAAATACCTTCTGGGGTTCAAGATTAACCTCTCCAAAAGGCAAGGAATTACTTGCAGCTGGCCAATACTCAAACTGTGAATTTTACTCAGGAGGGAAACCGACGTACTGGCCAACAGATCCTAACAAAATCCCAGATCTAATAGATTTCTATCTTCATCTTCTTAGAAAATGATGAAAGTCTAATATCTGATCATTCTCCTGTTATTATGACGGTTAGTGAAAATGTAATAGAAAAAACAAATTCACCACAACTAACAAACAACAAAACAAATTGGGAATTGTTTAAGCAGTTAGTGGAGGAAAAAATAGAACTTCAAGTGCCAATCAAAAGTGAATATGAAATAGAAGAGGAACGAGACCGGCTCCTTGATGTCATACAATGGTCGGCTTGGGAATGCACCCCCAAATTATCATCCAGGAAAGAAAACGCCGTTATTTATCCAATAGAAGTAAGAGAATTAGTGCAGGAAAAACGAAAAGCCCGAAAGAAATGACAGAATACACGTGCGCCGCAAGATAAAACCACATTAAACAACTTGTGCATCAAACTTAAGGTACTCATAAAAGCAGTGAAAAATGAAACAATTGGAAAATATCTCTGTTCTCTAGCCCCAACTAAAGATACCGACTATTCCCTCTGGAAAGCAACAAAAGGGTTAAAACGACCAAAAACGCAGATCCCCCCAATCAAAACAAACGATGGGAACTGGGCTAGAAGTGCGAAAGATAAAGCTGACCTGTTTGCTGAACATCTTGAAGAAACATTTCAACCTCTAGGTCGGCAGACCAGTTACGAAAACACTGCTGATACGCCCAGAATATCTGATTTCGAAGGGCCTGTAACATTGAAAGAACTAAAAGCAGAAATTAAGAACATAAAAACAAAGAAAGCTCCTGGTTACGATCTGATAACAGGGCAAATAATAAAGGAGCTGCCTGAAAAAGGGACCCGTAAATTACTGCACATAATCAATGCGATCATCAGGAAAAAACATGTGCCAATGCAGTGGAAAGTAGCAGAAGTAATAATGATTCCGAAACCGGGCAAGCCACCGAATGATAGAAAATCTTATCGGCCAATTTCACTTCTACCAACACTAGCGAAATTGTTTGAGAGGCTGCTGCTCAAAAGATTGAAAATAACCATAGAACAACGAAACCTTATCCCAGAATATCAGTTTGGTTTCAGGGAGAAACACTCCACTATTGAGCAGGTACACAGGCTTACAGATGTCATTGAGAATACATTAGAAAGGAAAAAGGTTTGCTCTGGTATCTTCTTAGATGTGGCACAGGCCTTCGATAAGGTATGGCACAGAGGTTTACTCTTTAAACTACATAGAGATTTACCAAAACAATATTACATGATTTTAAAATCATACATAGAGAATCGCATTTCGGGTGAAATATGAAGATGAATACTCCGAGCTAAAAAAGATCTCGGCAGGAGTCCCACAGGGTAGTGTTTTGGGACCAATTCTTTACTTACTCTACACCAGAGATTTACCTCATTTAAACGATGTTACCGTTGCAACATTTGCTGATGACACTGCAGTTCTCTCAGTAGGAGACACTATCGAGGAATCGACAACGAAACTTCAAGAAGCATGTGACAAAATCATAAAATGGACAAAAAAGTGGCGAATCGGGCTCAATGAATCAAAATCCACGCATGTGAATTTTACTAATCTAAAAGTCAGTTACAAACCTGTAATCATTAACGGTCAGCAGATTCCGTATGCAAATAAGGCTAAATATCTAGGGATGACCTTAGATACCAGGCTCAGATGGAAAGAGCACGTTAAAAAGAAAAAAGAAGAACTTAATATCAAAATATCGAAAAATGTATCGTAACTCGGAATTGTCAACCGAAAATAAATTGCTACTATATCAACAGGTGCTAAAGCCTGTATGGACTTACGGAATACAGCTCTGGGGCTGTACAAAGAAAACCAACACTAAAATAATACAAACTTTTCAAAACAAAGTGCTACGTGGTATAGTTAACGCTCCGTGGTACATTAGGAATGATGACCTTCATCGGGATCTAAATATCCCGACGGTCCAAGAAGAAATAAAAAAACTTGCAGTAATACATGGACAACGTATTTATCAACACGAAAATGAAGAGCTTCGTGGTATGTTGGACACCTCCCATGCAGTAAGACGATTGCAGAGAACGAAACCAATTGATTTAATGGATTAAGGACACCAAAGCAAAGACTACTTCAGTAAATAACCTATAAATGGAGGCGGCCAATGGGCGTCTTCTCATTCACAAGTGATTAAATTAAGAAAGAAAAAATACTAGATGAATTGTATTCAGTTGTAATAATTTAAATAAAAAAAAAAAAAAAAAAAAAAAAAATATAGAAGCCATTGTCTTACTACCATCGCTGGTTGCTTAGTTCTAACCATTCGGCGGACGGTTGTAAATTGCTACGCAAAACATTCGGTGATCCATATCCATATTCCTCCATCGGTTTCGAATATATTGAATTTACTTTCGTCAGTGAAAAGCACTTTGCCCCAAAATTCAGTGCCATCATTAACGTATCTTTTTGCAAATTCAAGCCTTTTCTGCTTATTTACTACGTTTTTTAGGAGCGTTGTTTATTTTGAATACTTTGCAATAATGTGAGAATTTTGATTTGAGAGTTTTGGTACTTTGCAATAATTTGAGAATAAATAGAAATGTATGTAGACATTTGTGATATAAATTTTATGAGTTTTTATTTTTTTAATATTACAATATTTAGTTCGTTTGATTTATTTCGATTTTGCAAATTTTCGTGATGTATATAGACTTTTGTGACTGACTGTATGATTTAAATTTTATGGCGGTACCTTGCATTTTCATTAGGTTTCAAATATGTAAGAAATATGTTTTTTATCGATTTTTTTTTTAATGATACAAATGTAACATACATATATATTTCTGAAAAACATCACGAATATGATAAATTATGTAATCGACTTTGTTTGTATTCTCGTATGTAGGTTCTTTCACATACACGATATGTGAAATTTTTGCAATTCAATTCAATATGCTTGAAACATAATAAACAAAAAATGAAATTTCCATTTTCCAATGTGAGGTCAACGGAACGGTAGATACCGTGAACGTTTGATTCTAAGCAGGTACAAATCAATTTTACATTAGAGAGGTGGATGCAAATGTTAAAAAAATATTTTAGTTCGGTCACACCACCTGTGCAATATTTATAGTCAAGCGAAACTTGTTCTGATTTTACTAATTTATCGAACTTTTCTTTACAATTAAAAAGTAGGTAAAATATGGTTCCTCAGTCGAAAACATATCAGCCGGAACCAAATCAACGATACCAGAAGTAGGACAATGCAAAATGCATCATTGTTCACTATATGATTTTTCAGCCGGAACCAAATTATATCAGCCTGAAACCAGAGTTTTGTTAGCCAGAACCATTTACTTGCACAATGAGCAAAATGCATTTTCAAAGTCGGCCGGAATCAACAAAGGCCAGCTAGAACCACATCAAGCTATTCAAAACAGTTACAGCCCATTGCACAATGAGAACGATGCTCTCTCTCTAGTCTAGCAGGATCCATATTAAGCAAGATACTAGATGCATATTAATCAGAACCCGAATTTCACAAACTGAAACCGTTTGAAGTTTGAACAATGAGCACAGGTATTTAGGACGGTTGTGCAACACATAAGCTTTCAATCGAAACCATCAGCTGGAATCACTACGACAATGTCAGCCGGAACCATATAAAGCCAACTGAAACCACGTCAGTCAGAACGAAACCAGCTATGACACAAGTAACACCAAACATGGTGCATCATTGTGCTCTATCTAATAGTTCAGCCGGCACTAATTTTCTTGTAGAACCGGAACCATATAAAGTCAGCTTGCACAATGTTCTTTGGCTAGTTCTGCAACATATATGAATTCACATAGGGCCATAACAACGTCAATCGGAACCATAAAAATGATAGTTGGAAGTACTACAATGTCAACCGGAACTAGCAAATACAAGCCGAAACCATATGACGCAACCATTTTTCCTCAGCCATTTTAAGCCTGCCGGAACCTTCTGAAAACGCACAATGAGAAAAACGTATTTGTATGGTTGTGTATCATATAAAATGAGCACGATACCTTTCTTGGTCACTGGAAAAAATTTTAAAAACTCTATCTAAAATTTCGGTCCACACCAAGACTATGCTAGTCGGTATTATATAAACCCAGGGCGAGATTCCATTTGTTTGCGACATACGCCAAGAGATCGGTTGTTGAGTGACTTTCACGAAAACCATTCTGTTTATCTGAAATTATTTTATTAGGATACTTCATGATACTTCACTAGATGTTGGTTAATTAATTTCTCATAAACTTTGGCGTTGGCTGACATAATTGAAATTCTCTGGTCGTTCGAAGGGTCAGTTTTTTTCTGAACCATGTTTCAGAACTGGTTATAACATCGCACTTTTCCATGCACTCAGGCATTTATCTTGTTTGTGGAAAGGAGAAATTTTTTAGTTACTATTAAAGCCAAGTCACTGGCAAACTTCTTCAATATACGAACTGGAATTACGTTAGGCTCGGTGACCTTATTTACGTTCATTGTTTGAAGACAATTTCCTCAAATTGACAAAGGCGTAACTCCATCGGGTCAACTAAGGTCAAATTCGATGTGAAGGCGTGTGTCAGTAGCGTGTTTTAGAAATATTAGCAACCGAAGCGACCACCTGGTAAAAGTTGCGATCGAGAAATATTAACGAGATATTTTGTGATAGAAGTGTTTCGTGTGGCCTGCTATTCTTCAAAAGAAATTTCGGTGCGCTTATATTTTTTGTGAGCAGTTTTACTTTGTCTGACCGGTTTGGCGGCTTGATGAACGGTTTCAGTGAAATTTGAAACGGCGTTAACTATTTGATTTTTATAGAAACAATAAAGAAATGTTGAAAAATGATCGTCAACTATTCGCCTTTTAACGCAAAGTGACTGACACCTGACGGAATATTCTGAAACTAGAGCGAAAGGCAACCGGCTTCTCGAAAAACTAGTATTAATGTAATATAAACGTCATAGATGACTATAATTCGACTGGATATTATGAAAAATGTTCAATTAGCGTACAATTAAAGTGATGAAATAATAATAAAATGGAATGAGGCTGATACTCGTATAAACAAATTCAAGAGTAGTCAAGTAGTGCAAATCTTATAAGCCAATTTTTCCGAGGTTAATCTTATTTTATAATATTAATATATATATATATATACACAAAATTAATTTTTTTCTATATTTTTGTAGACTTCGAGTGGGTTTTTTGTTTAGAGAAGGCAGCCAGTTATACAACTGGCGGGACACCTTTGCTTTGGTCAGCCAGCTTCCTGATCCTATGGACTTATCGGAGCTATTTAGAGAGGACTTCAGCTTGGACTCTCAAGCAGCATGGCTTAAAATGTGCTTCTTTCTGCTTGAATACACTATTTTACTTGGACGGCGGTGGTGGATCCAGTCAAACGTTACTCTATATAAAGATCTGATGTCTTTTTCGTGAGAGGACGTAAAAAACTAGCTCTTCCTGGAGGAAGAACTGTTCACAGTGCTTTTATATGTTGCCAGTGTTATTACTCGATACATCCGTTTGGTCTATATGCATTTAGTCTCTTCTGATACAGAAATAATTCTTTAAATCAGCATCACTATTCTTGATGAGGTAATGATATTAAAGAAGCATGGCCTGAGATGCGTTATTCAGTTACTATGCGAAATCATTAAAAATTCGATACCATTTGGTGGTGCAGTCTTCGTCATCGGCGGTGATTTCAGACAGACATACATTACATCAAAGTAATTGAGAAGACATTACTGAGTGTTGTATCAAATCAAGTTCTTTGTGGCGACCCTGAAAAAAATAATATGCTAACGGCTAAAATGCGAAGTGAAGGCCAGCAACTTCACCATCAATGGCTTTTGAGATTTGGTGAAGGAAGAATGCAAAAACTTCCTATAAACTATTTCCGGCGAAAGGCCTGGCGACTAAAGCGATGAGGAAACCAATCGACTAATCGTCTTACGATGATCAAAACAAACTCCTTTAGGAATACTTCCTCCCTGCCTACTGGTCAGGAAAGGTATAATCATTATGTTGCTACGTAATTTGAATCTGATAAGTTAGGTTGGTAGATTTTAGCATACCATGTGGTGGCAAAGTTTAAATACCTTAGGCAGCACTACATGAATTAAAGGTTGCCAAACAAGAAAACTAACAGGTGGTAATTTTCTAATTTTCAATTTTATGATTACACCCTGTAGTGCAGAAATATTGTAAATTTATTTTTTTGTGGTCTATATAACGATTTATAAAGCGGTTATAAAGAATCTCTTTATTTTGCATTTGGGAGAGCTGGTGGTGAACGAAAATTATAATTTTTTGTTAAAGCATTGAAATCAACATAATCTCGTTTAATGGTTTATATGTATTGCGGTAATTTATTTAATGAAGACGTAACGTACTTCGTATAAAATAAATAAATTTGAGGTTTCTTTGTGTATGGATTACATGTTGTTTGTGAAATTTACTATTCGTATTTAGATTATGCTTGGTAATTACTAACTCAATACGTAATATGGAAAGAAGCAATCCAACTAAATGTTATTTAACAACGATTTTTAACCAACGTCACATCCATGAAAAGTTTATTCCTAAGAAACAAGATTTACCCATGGTTCTATTGAAACGAAGATAAACAATTAATTGGTTTGTATATGATTTTATCGATTAAGTTTCGTCGAATAAGCTTGAAACGTACAAATTTTAGTTTTATTTGAATTTATTTTCGATTCGATTCCGGTTTTGTTAAGTTTCCTATATTATCGACTTTCAATTTAACTAGCTAATGGAAAGCCTCCTCAGTAGATAACGGTTTTTTAACGGCGCTTTTAGATAGCAGCGTTTTAAATTATTACTCTAGCTCAAACTGTGCAAACCGAGCAAATCGGCTGCCACTTAAATGATAGAAAGTTGTGAAAATTGTTTCCAATTCTAAGATGTCATCCTTTTTATGTATGATAAATTGGGCAAATGCATGCTGAAAACATTTTTAAAGAAAAGCAAAATTGACATAAGTAGACAATACGAGTATACGAAAAGAATTAATAATTCGGTACTTCTGTATTAAAACTGGTATTGCAAATAAACACATTGTGATAATTAATAATCAAAATGAGACAAACTGCGCAGTGACCTTATTTATCTAATCCGAATATTCACAGTTCATTGTTCAGTTCCACAGATACAGTTCATAGTCAGCTGGATTGTAGATATCTTCAATGACTCGCAATGAATCAGTGGCATATTCGATCTTCAATCTATATTAATGCCTCGTAATATATTTGTGGCAAAAAAACAAATATTGGGATCTTGATCAGCGGTCCAAATGCGATGCAGAAGTGTAGATTGAATTGATTGGCATTGAATACGCACATATATATATATATATATATATATATATATATATATATATATATATATATATATATATATATATATATATATATATATATATATATATATATATATATATAATATATATATATATATATATATATATATATATATATATATATATATATATATATATATATATATATATATATATATATATATATATATATATATATATATATATATATATATATATATATATATATAAATATAATATATATGTATATATATATATATATATATATATATATATATATATATATATATATATATATATATATATATATATATATATATATATATATATATATATATATATATATATATATATATATATATATATATATATATATATATATATATATATATATATATATATATATATATATATATATATATATATATATATATATACATATATATATATATATATATATATATATATATATATATTTATATATATATATATATATATATATATATATATATATATATATATATATATATATATATATATATATATATATATATATATATATATATATATATATATATATATATATATATATATATATATATATATATATATATATATATATATATATATATATATATATATAATTGTAATTCATTGAAGATCATATACGGTCGATCATACACTTCAACATTGCATCTTACACATTTTTTCAATTTAAGCCTTTAAATACACTTCATTTATGATCTAAAACGTTATTTCAATATCACATGGCGAATCGAAACACAGCAAACCGAGATTGAAATATCAAAATAACGCCAAGCTACGACGCAAGTGGGTTGCGCATTGAATCGTACGCCAAAATTCATTAAGTTTTTTATCATTTTATAAAACATTGGGGGTGGTGAGGAGGAGGGTCGGTGAGTTTTTGGGGTTATATGTTTGGATATGAGAGAAATCTAAACAAAATAAAAAAAAAAAATTGTCCAAAAGCAAAATAAAATTTTCCAAGAACCCGAATGCAATGCCACCTACCGGCTCCAATTGCAAATCTAAACCATCCAGGGGCCCACTCAAATAAACAGACACAATTTCATTAAAATCGGTCCAGCCGTTTAGGAGGAGTTCAGTCATACACACGTACAGAAAATTTGTGGTGGGGGTGGTGAAATTTTGGGGTTATATGTTTTGATATATGAAAAATACAAAAAAATAATAAAAAAAATATTTCGTCAAAAAACAAAAAAATAATTCCCTAGAACCCGATTGCAGTGCCACCTACCGGGTCCAATTGTAAATCTAAACCACCCAGAGACCCACTCAAACACACACCCAAAATTTGATTAAAATCGGTTCAGTCGTTTAGGAGGAGTACAATCACAAAAAATCGTACATAAGAATGGTTTCACCTTTTTAGCACCCCATCTAAAGGTTTTGAGAAAAGTGATGATTGAATTGGTCATCGTTTGGTCAGGATTGGTCACTAGTTTTTATCGTTTGGTCACTTACGATTAAACGGTAAACAAATAATGAAAAATTCAATAAAAAAATTTCCCGGGTAGCACCTCATTGCAAGAAAATCATACTGTTTTTATCAAATTTCATTAGGTAATCGTTAGGTCAGGATTGGTCACCACATTTTGGCGTTTGGTCACCAATCGGTCAGTTTTTATTGCGAAAAAACAAAATCAAAATTGTAGTAATTCAATAAAATCAGGTTCGTCGCTTATTTGGGAATTTCATTTTACAAAATTAATACAAACTCCAATTGGAATATACCATTTTAAAAGAATTGTTACTAGAAGACATACGATATATATTCAATTAAATTTTTTGGTTCGTCACAACTCGTTGAGGATTGGTCAGTTGATTTCGTTTGGTCATCCCTAGAAAATGATTTATCGCGAAAATTCTTTAAAAGCTCATAATTTCCAAATAAATCGAAGTGTTCAGGGCTGGAAACTTGACCAATACTAATAGTTTTATAAATCCAATGATCATAATTAAAAGCTCATTATTTCCACTGAGTTTTTGAAGAATTTTCGCGATAAATCATTTTCTAGGGATGACCAAATGAAATCAACTGACCAATCCTCAATGAGTTTTGAAGAATCAAAAAATTTAATTGATTAAATCTTATGTCTTCCACTTTAGTAACAATTCTTTTAAAATGAAAGATTTTTGTCTAAATGGTATATCCAATTGGATTTTTTATTAATTTTGTAAAATGAAATTCCCAAATAAGCGACGAACCTGATTTTATTGAATTACTACAATTTTGATTTTGTTTTTTCGCAATAAAAACTGACCGATTGGTGACCAAACGCCAAAATGTGGTGACCAATCCTGACCTAACGATTACCTAACGAAATTTGATAAAAACAGTATGATTTTCTTACAATGAGGTGCTACCCGGGAAATTTTTTTTTTGAATTTTTTATTATTTGTTTGCCGTTTAATCGTAAATGACCAAACGATAAAAACTAGTGACCAATCCTGACCAAACGATGACCAAACGAATTCAATCATCACTTTTCTCAAAACCTTTAGATGGGGTGCTAAAAAGATGGACCTCATAAGAATTATATCTATAAAGAATGGGAGGTGGTGGGGGTGGTGAAATTTTGGGGTTATATGTTCTGATATGTGAAAAATACAAAAAAACAATAACAAAAATATTTCGCCAAAACACAAAAAAATAATTCCCTAGAACCCGATTGCAGTGCCACCTACCGGGTCTTATTGTGAATCTAAACCATCCAGGGACCCACTCAAACACATACCCAACATTTCATTAAAATCGGTTCTGCCGTTTAGGAGGAGATCAATTTCAAACACACGTACAGAAGAATTATATATATAAAGATAATCTTGTTCTATTCGTTCTCCCCAAACCGGAATCTATGCACTGGGTAAACGCCATATTATAGCTACAGAAAAGCAGACTCATTTAACTTAGATTTATACTTTAAAACGAATTACACAGCAACAGAGTGATGTAAATGTAGAAAAAGTCCACAATAAAAGGTGCCCAATGTCACTAAACATAAATTCACAATACACAACCAACACTACGAAATCTACTAACAAACGAAGTTCAAAAGTTACATCTCTTGCATTCAAGATAAAGTACGGAATGATTGAAAATACTTTTGCACCCTACTTTTATACAAAGCCATGTAATAACACCAACAAGTATCCATACAAATCCCACAAATTGAAGCGGAAGATAAACATCATGCTCTAGGAACGTTTATAGAAGGATTCGGTCCCGGTATATTTCAAGGCTTCCAAATTGGGCTTTGGTGCCTCACCATTTTCACTAACAAAAACACCATAGTAATTCATTATTCAAAGGCCCTACTGTTTGCAGATGACTGTTTGCAGATGACACCCACAAATTACAACAATTAACAACCTAATTTGTGTGCTATTAAAACTTCAGATACATCGCAACAGTATCTTCAGATACATCGCATGGCGTGCTGCATCGTGGTGGTTTCGAGTGCCCGTGGTGTGCGCCGGCTTGTTGAGATGGCTGTGATAGGAACTAAAAAAGGGAGAGGTGATTATTTTGTGGACAACGCTCTACCTTCTTTTACCATGGTTTATGTATACAAAATCTCGGATACATCACACTTGATTTCTAAAGCAAAAAAATTAAACTTGCTTGTCTTTTGGTAAAACTGTCTTGTATAATCTAAAGACATTGTTTCTACTTAAATTTCAGAAAATCAGCAAGATCAACCCTTGTTGGTTGAAAATTTAATCTGTAAATTTATTTAAATCTTTCAATTCTTTGCCGATTTTGTGAATGCTAAACTTTTCAACATCTTTCCAAAAAGCTTTCATTGAAGCTGCCACTTACGGTCCACAAATTTCACAAGAAGCTGCCAATTAATGGAAAAAGCTTAAGTATAAAGTTTCATCCCGATCAATCAATCCATGTGGGTTGTACCGGGGAAAAATTGTTTGCCAATAATCATCATTTCCTCTTAAATTTTGAGAAACTAATCTGGACAGGTATTGATACAAATTAATTTTTAATTTGTAGTTTTCTCGTAAATGATATTCTTAGTTAGTTTTCAGTTCCAATAAGGATCCATGTCTTATGTTAAGATCATTTACTTTGTTTACGATCGTTGTATTTTCATTTGCTGTTTGTCTCAGCAACGGTTGAAGAGTTTCTTCTAAATACGCGGCAAATAAAGAGACTTTCTGTTTGTTACTTTTAGCCCAGGATAGGAGGTACATGCATTTTCGTTCTTTTTAAACGATTTGTTTTCCATAGTGGAAGATCTGATCACTATCATTTAGTGAGTGAAATATCTCTAAGGCTGTGTGTCAATCTTAAGGTGAAAGTCAATTCTAAGTAAATTTTTCGGTAAAATCAATTATTTTTCAAAAACTCTAGGCAAACTAATCGAAAAATCTGTGCTTTTGTGAAATGTTTTCAGTTTTTTAAATGGCATCATAATGTATGGAAGTGTAGACTATTCTTTTTTTTATTTTTTATTTTTTTTTTTAAAGGAAGTAATAATTTTCCAGTGGATTTAATATCCTTTGAATGTCAATTAATATACATCCCTTTCATTCACGCATAGACCACCCATTCACACAATTACAGTATACCATATCACCTGCACATTGCAAGCTCCATGTCAACCTGTACACTGACATGGACAGTGGGACGGCGCTGAATTCTGATCTTCGAGGCTCTTAGTTGTGTTTATCAACATCACCGATCGTAATCGATGACGAAAATTCGCTTTGCATCCAGCCTCTGGTGGGATTCGAACACAGTACTTCCTAGTCCAAGTGCCGAAGCTTTAACCGCTGCTCCACTTGTCCGGGATCTATTATAAAAACAACCAAAACTATTGGTTACTTACTATCAAAAAATTATAGTGAAAATTCTAATCCTAGAATTTTGTCCAAAACCTACTTTAAAATCCCTGATCAATATTACTATCCAAATTTCATCGTAATTTCAAGTAATGGCGCTAAAACGGAATATTGTTAAACTTCAAAATTTCATTTAACGAGTCGAGTTCCTTTAATTCGGAGATCAATAAATTTACCATTTTAAGAATCACTTTTAATTTTTTATTCCACTGAGATGTTTTATTTAGTGAAAAAAATACATAATGAATAATAAATTTCTGCTGGTAATTACATAACAAAATTAATTCTCTTTAGTGATAGTGTTGCGGCGAGTAGCGTATTCTCTTATTTTACACAGTCAATTTTCCGCTATCTTACACAGCATGAAAAATCAACTTTTTTCGTCTAAATGCGTTTAAATTAAACATATATTTTCTCTTGCATTTCATAAATCACTTGATTTGTCATAAACTTTGTGCTGAGAATTATTGTTTTGTTTAAAAATTTCATAAATTTTCTACTGTTTTCTATAAAATATGAGCAGAAAAATTTCCTTTTTATGATAGTGCTGTATCAAGCGGTGAATAGCAGAAACACATTTTCTACTGGAAATCTTCTGTTATCTTATACAACATCTATGGTAATCCATTCGCGTTCCAAACGACAATTCTAAGTATTCTGTTCATTTGATTAGTATAGTATTAAAATAAACTGATACGGAGCTTCTTGTCTGCCCAGTCGTTTATATTGTTTCTAGACCACATTCTTGTTTTGCTATGCGAGTATTTATCGTTTCTATCCTTATTCCTTCGGGAAATCTTTTCCATTGGATTTTCTTTAGTAGTGTTAGTTAACTGCTGCGAGAGGATTTTGTTTCTGGTTGTGACTGGGGTTGTGGCGGCACTAATAGTTGTAACTAGAATCCTCCCTTTTATAACATTATAGTGTTTTGAGTCGATTTGCCTGTTTTATTTCTTAATCTTTGCAGTTGTACCGCTTTTCGCACTCCTTCCTGGTTTGTTTCGGTTAACTGTGCAGTCTCTCGCGTTGTGTCTACCAGCCTATTACTATTACTATTTTACACACCTAACATCTTGCCCACAACAATTTTGGCTGGGGTTATAGCCCCTGGCATTTCTTGCATTGAGCTTATTAATCTCGTGTTTTCAGTGGTTCTATTGTAACCCTTACATTAAGAATTGCTTTGATATTAAATATATTTTCAATGTTGCTGGTGTTATTGAGATACAGGCACTGGTTCAGTATTTTCATACACTTTCGCTTGCGAATGCCCCCCGACTTCTGGCGAGAATTCTGCTCTTCATTTTTTCTGAGGTCTTTTCTTTTGTTTGTGTACCCAATCGGATTTTCTTGCAAGTTCTTCATCATCATCCGTATGGAGCTATACAGGTAATTTTTGCTGTTTTTAATAACTAGTAAGATGAGTTCCCAAAACTTCTATTAGTCTGGTGTTAATGCCTTTTTTTCTATTTCACTAAGTCTTCTGCGTTACTGGTAATTTTTTTTTTCAGTGATCATCATTGTTATGATGAAGAAGATCAAGAAAAATGGTCAAGATTATCATAGTATGATAAAATCAATCAATAAAAACAATTATTTAGTATTTAACATACAATGATGATCTTATGGTAAATACAATCATGTATTTATCATATTTTATTCTGAGTGTAATATTTCTGTGGTTCGTGAACTATCTGATTTATCCGAAATTGAAAAGAATATGACAATGGGTAGAAGACCAGTTAAATAAAAGTACTCAAAATAGTAAAAAAAAAATCAGAAACCAAGATAACTATTGTTGGAAAATTATTGTTGGTAATTGCTGCATGTATAAAAATTTCTTCCTAAATGGAAATTTACAGTTCGTGGAAATATTACATTAAACTATAAACATGTACCTGTCGCTAAAAATTTGTATACGCTTACGACCCTACAATAAATATTCAGTCTTGATGTCATTGCACCTTTAAGCAATTCACCGCATACAAAACCTGCAAAAAAGTAATTTAAAGTTTTAAATTCAAATTGTGCCAACCATCAAAGTGTTACAAACTGTTCGGCATTTTCTTTAAATATTCGTATTTTCAGTTTGATTTAAATAAAACTTTTTTGTTTTTGTACTCCTCGTATGTAAAGTACCGTCCATAACTATTATTATATGAAAGTACATACAATGGATATACACACACACACATATATTTATTTCTATAATTTTTGGTTTGCATGCAATAAAAAGGCGGGCACTACTTTTTGCATTAAATTATTGCTGTTTCCAGTTTAACAATTGTATTACTCGTACCCATTTTTTACAATTTTTCCTATTTAATTCTAAAGCTATCTCGTATTTTCAGTTGGCTTCTATTATTACACACAAACAGCATAAATCGCAAACAATAAATAACGATAACAATATAAATAAACAATAATGAAGTTTTGATGTGGCTTTGATAGCCTAGAAAAATGTTTTACAAAAATAAAATGCTTCGTATCTGATTGCTTTATAATTTGATGCAATTATTGCATAAAAGTTGGTTGAACCTTTCGTTTATTACCGTTCCATTTAATTGTAAGCTATTAACTAGTTTTATAAAGGTTGTTTTTTAGCAGGTTAATTTATGTGCTGAAAGGTGACAGAACTGCAAAATAATTTTATTATTTTCCCGTATTATGTCACTTACAACAAAATGTTTATTTGCACCGTATTCGTATAGTTATCGATGTGGACGCCCTGTTACTTGATTGGATCTACCATTTTTTGGAAAAAATTAACCAATTAACCCTTAAGCTTAATTCTTCGTGAAGCTCCAAATTCAACTGAAAATAAGCACAGAAAGGTGTCCATCACGCCAGCCGGAACCAATTATTGTGCGCACTATATACACACTTTCAGTCGAAACCTTATAAATCCATCCGGGACCATATCCTCTGCAGCCGAACCAACTATGGCATAAGAAGCACAATGGATTGGACATTAGTATGCACTATATGATTTTTCAATCGGAAATAATAATAAGCCAGCCGGAACCATTTAAAGCCAACCGGAGTTTTATCAGAGTCAGCCATTAAGAGTCTGCACAATGCACCTAAACGAGACATATAAGCTTTCAAGCGGAACCATTACAAGGTCAGCCGGAACTAATACAATAACAGCATGAACCATATAAAGCCAGCTGGAACCATACCCGCTACAGCCAGACCAACTATGGTACAATGCACTTAAATAGTGGTGAAGTATATAAGGTTTCAGCCGAAACTATAACAAGATCAGCCGAAACCACTACAATAGCCGCCTGAACCATATAATGCCATCCGGAACCAACAATCCAGTCGAAACAAAATGTTTACAAAAATAATTTGGGCGCTTGCACACATAGTACAAATTTTTAAAGGTGCTCTCAACTCCGCTAATGTTGGGGCATAATTATTTGACGCAAAAGTTTTCCTCATTAAATTACCACATAAAGGTACCACAGGGAGAACAAACAATATTTTTTCCCCAGATTTTCCACACAGGAAGTGTTATCGTCAATTGCGGCTGGAAGCTTATCTGTTTCACAACCATTTAAGTACATTGTGGTCATTGTGGAAACTGTCATCTTTTCCGGCTGATAAACTATGGTTCTGGCTGGCTTTAAATGGTTCCGGTTGGCTTAATATTGTTTCCGACTGAAAAATCAGAAAGCACACAATGATGAACAATGGATATGTTCCGAGAAATCCGCCGGCACCATAATGGTTTCAAAACGTTTTAGCTGGAATAATAAAGTTCCGGCTAAAAAATCATATACGTCTACAATTACAGTAAACGCTCGATTTAACGGACTAATTGGGGGGTCCGTTAAATCCGAATGGAAATTTTTTAAATTTAATCAACTATAGATTTTGCACTTGTTCTGGAATATGGCCACCTAGGACCGAACTCGTTTATCTCTTAACCAATTATGAAGGGATTTTATTTGTTGGATGGAAATGAGATTCATAAACAGTTTTTGGAAGAAGTTCTGGAATATGGCCACCTGGGACGGAGCTCGGTAATTTATCAACCGATTATGATGAGATTGAGTATGTTAGATGGAAATGGGATTTTTAAATGATTTTTGGAAAAAGTTCTGGAATATGGCCACCTAGGACGGAACTCGATCAATTCTTAACCGATTATGATGGGATTGGGTATGTTGGATGCAAATGGGATTCTTAAATGATTTCCGGAAGAAGTTCTGGAATATGGCCATCTGGGATGGAACTCGTTCAATTCTTAATCGATTATGATGGGATTTTGTATGCTGGATGGAAATGGGATTATTTAATGATTTTTGGAAGAAGTTCTGGAATATGGCCATCTGGGACGGAACTCGTTCAATTCTTAACTGATTATGATGGAATTGGGTTTGTTGGATGGAAATGGGATTATTTAATGATTTTTAGAAGAAGTTCTAGAATATGGTCATCTGGGGCGGAACTCATTCAATTCTTAACTGATTATGATGAGATTTGGTGTGCTGGATGGAAATGGGATTCTTAAATGATTTTCTGGAAGAAGTTCTGGAATATGGCTATCTGAAACGGAACTCGATCAATTCTTAACCGATTATGAGGGGGTTCGTATGCTGGATGGAAATGAGATTCATAAACAGTTTTTGGAAGATGTTCTGGAATATGGCTATCTGGAACGGAACTCGTTCAATTCTTAACCGATTATGATGGGATTGGGTATGTTAGATGGAAATGGGATTATTTAATGGTTTTTGGAAGAAGTTCTGGAATATGGCTATCTGGGACGGAACTCGTTCAATTCTTAACCGATTATGATGGGATTGGGTATGCTGGATGGAAATGGGATTATTTAATGATTTTTAGAAGAAGTTCTAGAATATGGTCATCTGGGGCGGAACTCATTCAATTCTTAACTGATTATGATGTGATTTGGAATGCTGGATGGAAATGGGATTCTTAAATGATTTTTGGAAAAAGTTCTGGAATATGGCTATCTGTGACGGAACTCGATCAATTCTTAACCGATTATGATGGGATTGGGTATGCTGGATGGAAATGGGATTATTGTATGATTTTTGAAAGAAATTCTGGAATATGGCTACCTAGGAAAGGACTCGGTCATTTCTTAACCGATTATAATGGGATTGGGTATGTCGAATTGAAAAGGAACTCTTAAATTATTTGTTTAAGGAATACCGCCACGAAACTCGGTAATTTAGACTAGGGTGGAACTCGATAATAAACAGGCGTTTTTCTTGAAGCAAGCGGCTTGGGATACTAACATGTCTCTGGTAAGGCAGGATGCCTTAACATCTATCACCAGCGCGTAACCCAATCATGGGATTAGTGGGTTGAGCAGCAGGTTAGTTAATTTCTCTCACAAAAATCACGTTATGAACCCTACACAAAGGGCTCGGATAAATTTATATTATTCTTATCAACAACGACCTCGAAAACTGTTCACGGGAACATGGAATATGATTTCTTCTAAGATCATGAGATCTTCAGAAACTTTAGAACCAATCGAAAATTTACCCTTTAGCATTACTTGCAATACAAGAGCACGTAATCCATATGGCCATATTCCAGAACTTTTTCCAAAAATGTATTTGATAATATCATTTCATCCACGATGCCTAATTTCTGTCCTTGGAGGTCATACTCCAGAACTTCTTTCATAAATCGTTTAAGAATTCCATTTCTCTCCAACATAACACATCCCATCATAATCGATTGGGCCATATCTGATGAACATATTCCAGGCCTTCTTCCAAGAATGAAAAAATAATCCCATTTCCATCGAACAACCCAATCCCATCATAATCAGCTAAGAATTGATCGAGTTCCGTCCCAGGTGACCATATTCCAGAATTTTGTCCAAAAACATTTTATTTGAATCCCTGTTTCATCCAACAAACAAAATCCCATTATAATCGGTTAAGAATTGAACGAGTTCCGTCCCAGATGGCCATATTCCAGAACTGTTTCCAAAAATCATTAAATAATCCCATTTCCATTCAACAAACCCAATCTCATCATAATCAGTTAAGAATAGGCCGAGTTCCGTCCCAGATGGCCATATTCCAGAACTTCTTCTAAAATCATTTAGGAATCTAATTTGCATCTAGCATACACAATCCCATCATAATCAGTTAAGATTTGAACGAGTTCCGTCCCAGATGGCCATATTCCAGAACTTCTTCCAAAAATCATTAAATAATCCCATTTCCATCTAGCATACCCAATCCCATCATAATCGGTTAAGAATTGGCCGAGTTACCTCCCAGGTGGCCATATTCCAGAACTTCTTCTAAAAATCATTAAATAATCCCGTTTCCATCCAACAAACCCAATCCCATCATAATCGGTTAAGAATTGAACGAGTTCCGACTCAGATAGCCATATTCCAGAACTTCTTCCAAAAATCATTAAATAATCCCATTTCCATCCAGCATACCAAATCTCATCATAATCAGTTAAGAATTGAATGAGTTTCGCCCCAGATGGCCATATTCCAGAACTTCTTCTACAAATCATTTAGGAATCTCATTTGCATCCAGCATACCCAATCCCATCATAATCGATTAAGAATTGAACGAGTTCCGTCCCAGGTGGCCATATTCCAGAACTTCTTCCAAAAATCGTTCAATAATCCCATTTGCATCTAACATACAAAATCCCATCATAATCGGTTAAGAATTGATCGAGTTCCAACCCAAATGACCATATTCCAGAATTTCTTCTAAAAATTGTCCGTTAAATCGAGCGTCCGTTAAATCGGGGTCCGTTAAATCGAGCGTTTACTGTATAAGGTTTCTGCAGAAAAATCATATAGTGCAGGATGACGAAAGAATATATTGTGCTTCTTGTGCCATAGTTGGTTTGATTCCGACTGGCGTGAAGGACAAACAGAAATGAGGTAAATGTTCAATAAAAAAAATGTAACTTAATCTGTATAGCACTTAGTTGTTGTTTTTCCCGATTCAAAAAATTTTAACATCCTTGGCCCAAACTTGATGAGACTCGTAGTCTAAGGACCTATTTTGTTTTTTGATTACAAAGTGTTTCGTCGCTTTTAAAGATATTTTTGAACCCCTTCCTTGAACTTATCAATTTATACCGCAAATATAACTAAAAATTGGGTCAGGATCCCAGATAGAAAAAACGATCTATTAATGTAGCTGACTACTGGACCTGAATGTGTAGAGTTGGTAACTATGAAGGAGCAAGACAATTTGATAGAAGAACGCTATGATTGGGGGCATTTAATCCGTTTGGATAAATATTTCGACTGATTTACTTCAGTCAACCCAAATGAGTGAAATAAACAAAACAACCGCCTAGAAGTTATACCATATATTTTCACCCCGCGATTTTTTAATAAATACCGCCAGAAGTACAGTGCAAAAAAACTAATGCCAGACTTACGAGTAAAAGCTACGCATTTCTCCTCTCAATTTTCCTAGTAGGATTTTTTTATTATCTCATACCTTTTTGATTTTCTCATACCATACTTTTTTTATTTTTATTCAAAGTAATATTTTATTTAATAGTTAAATTTAACGGAATCCTTTGGAAGAAACAAATTGTACTCTTAAAATCTAAAGAGGGCCGTCCGATTCCACAACAAGACACAAGATTTTGTACTGAAACATAATAAAGTTCAGCTGATCGAGGGGATTTCCCCTATTCAAATATCTCGTGAAAACTCTCGCTGCGCTCTACGAAATTATCCGAAATTCAGCAACGAAAAATAGTCTGGGATGGGTATTTCTATTAAAAGGTTCGCCGAAACATTAAGTTACGCTAATCGTGCGAATTCCCGCTATTCGAATATACGTGACCCGGGAAACATATCGGTTCCGTTGAAAAGAAGAAAACCCTAAAGCCTTGGATTTAGATAAGTTCTGGACTTCTATGGCTAATGCGTGGATACTGCACACAGAATAGGGATTTTAATTGTAAGTATTTATAAAGGATACTACTTTTTACTCTCAGGTGAGTACAAACAATGAAAAACGTAAATGAAATAAAACGCTGAAATTACAATGGCAATACTAATTTCTTCCATGACAATTGTTATTCTTAGCACGGAAATATTTACTATCACGATAGTTTTAAGCTATCATTGCAGTTCAATATTACTAGGCTAAAAGTAAAAATAATTCAAATCTTAATTAATATTAAAAACGCGATGGCAATACTAATTAATGCTATTATGACAATTTTTACTGTCAGCTCACTGTCTTTTACTGTCAGGCATAGGAGTGCCAGCAAAATGCGGTAAGTCTAAAATTAATATAAAATCTAATTTATTATACTGAAAGCCCAATTGCCTTCGGCCAATATCATCCAAAAGAAAATATACCCATAGCTTTCAAAAAAATATCTAAAACGATAGTTTAAAATTATCATTATGATATTTTTTAACTATTGTGGTAAAAATCATACACATAAAACTGTAATTACATATCTGTAAATGGAATTTACACAAACTTTTGTGAAAAAAGTACACAAAGAAAGCCACAAAGATTCAAAATTCGTTTCACATTTAAAATGAAAAAAATAAATTTCCAAACATTCGTCATCGACGAAATCCCATTACACATATATAAACAATAAGAATTGCAAGGTTTTCCAAAAACTGTCAAGATCAAAGTTCAATAACCAAAATTCAAGATTTCCACTCTATAAACCACTTTAGATCATTCTTGGTCCCGAAAGATGCACATATAGTTTGAAGAATTTCACTTGGCAGTAACAGGGTTAAATAAGACAATTCCAGAAACCACTATTGACTTTTTTTTAAATTTTTTTTATTGTCAACTTTGCGATCTGTTCACCCTGTGAAGGCGGATTCAGTGTTGCGCTCGTTCGTTCCTTCCTTCCTTGTGTTTTTTTTAAATCAATGCAAGTTGCTGAAAAAAATTCTCTCTCTCTCTCTCTGGCTTTCACATCCCATGAAGGGATTTCGCCGCCCTCACAATGGCCCTCCATCCATCCCGATCCATATAGCTCTCGTCCTCCAGTTTCGACATTCTAATGCTCGCAGATCTTGTTCGATGTCGTCACGCCAGCGTAGTCGGGGTCTTCCTCTATGACGTACTCCGGCTGGTTGTTGGTGAAACACTTTATTTATCATCCGTTTTTGTGGGGCCCTTGTAACGTGGCCGAGCCATCTCACTCGATTGGATTTAACGAATCCGATGATATCGCTGCCCCCGAGGAGTTGCTTTATTTCGTGATTCATACAAATCCGATATTCGTTGTTCGCAACTTTAATTGGACCAAAAATTGAACGGATGACCTTCCTTTCGAATGTATATAACAATCTACAATCGTTAGAGGTCATGGTCCAGCTCCCTTATTAGTGCTTTATAAAGTGCGAGCTTGCACGACTGCGATAGATGTTTCGATCGCAATAATCTTGATTGGGCGTAGAAAACTCGTTGTCCGGCAGCGATTTGAGCTTTTATTTCTGCCTGCATTTCATTCAGTGATGTTATAACCGACCCGAGGTATTTAAAGTTTTCGACACCATCATAATTGTGGTCGCCAATTTCGATATTTGCCATAGAGATGTTCCTGGGTGTTGCTAGATATTTGGTTTTACTGCTGTTCAATTCCAAACCAAGTCTTCTTGCGCAGCGATCGAGCTGTATGAAACTGTCTTTGATATCGCTAGATCTTCGGCCAAGAAGCACGATATCATCTGCATATCCAAGAATTTGGCCGGATTTTTTAAATATACAGCGCGAAGTTTCGATGTTGCTTTTTCTCACTACGTACTCAAGCGCCAAATTGAACAGCAAAGGCGCGAGTGCATCACCCTGTCGAACACCAGATGTTATTTCAAAGGGGTCTGACACAGTTCCTTCAATTACGATTTTACATACAGACCCAGACGTTGTTAATTTACACAGCGAAACGAGTTAAAACGAGTTGAAAAAAATTCAAAAGAAGAGAAAACGTCATTTGTAACCAATGAAATTGGGTTAAAAGAACTTCAGAACGAACGCAATCGATACGAGAGTCGAAAGTATCTCTAATTAAGAATGCAGCTGCCACATCTCGTCGAGACTATAGATGGTATACATCGAAGTGCCTACAAAACAAATTGTTTTTGGGCGCACTCAATACTCTTCGAATGACACTGGTATGATGCTGACCATACGTATATTGAATATAAAATGAAGCCTAGCATTTTGTAAGCCTTTGGGACAATAGTGTTAATATGCCTGTTAAACGTTGCATCGGTTGAAAAAACTGTACAGACAGATTTCTATATTTACTCACATTAAGGTGTAGCCTATTGTCAGTTGACCGTTGGAGCTTGTTAGTCGGTTTCGATGTCAACCTGAGCGATTTTAAAGCAGTCAAGGACATCATTGATAAATAATGAAAATAACAAAAGGCCAAAATGACTACCCTGGGGGTACACCTAATTCGTGTAAAATACTTGGGACGATTGACCCAGAAGTCAGTTCACCGGCGGTGAAGACTTTTAATCAATATGAAGGAAATCGGGGTACATAAACTTTCCGGGCAATTCTTGATAAGAATCGTTGTGACACAGTAACCGTAAAAATTCGCATTCAAATCACAAATATGGGGGAGGGATGACCAGCAACCGAATTCTAGAAGGTTATTGGAGATGAGAAACCAAATACTTTTTTCCTGTTTTTCAGGAATTTCCAGTCTTTAGCACATCATCAACTCGTCCATACAAAAATCAATTTAGTCTGTTGAACTTTTTCCGGGCTATATCAAAATCTGGGAAGTAATCTATGCCGTGTAGTTTGAACAATACACCCTTGGCCAAAAGTATTGAGCATCCTATAAATTTGGGGCGTACACGATAAGTATAACAGAAAACTACCTCTCTTGTTTGTTAATTATTTTTTCGACATCTAAAAAGGACTAAAACCAATGACTCACACCGCAGGTGTGACAATAAACCATCTGGTGCAATAAATTTTGTTATTTTCCCATTTTGTATATATTCGTCAGTTCCCCACTTTCGCTCATTGTGTACACATCCAGTGATCTAGTCCGTTTTGGTGTTTTGGTTTGTTAAATTTTGTGATATTATTGCACTATTCAGAAACAAAAAAGGTTAAGTTTAGAACAACCTGTGCAGATACAGCTTCTACATGAGCAAGGGAAATCACAAGTAGAGATTTCTAAAACTATGACATGTTTACGCCGATCTGTGCAATATACTATTGAGCGATTCACCGCTAGTGGATCACACAGTAATATGTACAGAACCGGGCGCAAACGTATCACCACATACCATGACGACCGAAAGTTAGTGAGAGAAGCTTTAAAAAACAGGGAATAAACTTCTTCAAACCTCGCTGCTGAGTTGTCAGTAGAAATTAGGAAACCAATTCTTACTCGCACCACTCGCAGAAGGCTTC
>OW052221.1:96783670-96926670 GCA_932526605.1 Nephrotoma flavescens
AAAATCATGGAATATTGTACCAATTATGAAAGGTTCTTTAATTTTGAATAATAATCCGTTTAAATTGGGCCGAAACAACAACCAGTTTTCGTGTAATAGTCGATTGAAATCGGCTATTTTTTTACCCGGACAAATGCAGTTTTATTTGAAACGAAAATTTTTTTTCTTTCAAATCATGGAATATTGTAACCAATTATGAAAGGTTATTTAATTTTGAATAATAATCCGTTTAAATTGGGCCGAAACAACAACCAGTTTTCGTGTAATCGTCGATTGAAATCGGCTATTTTTTTACCCGGACAAATGCACTTTTATTTGAAACGAAAAATTTTTTTCCTTCAAATCATGGAATATTGTACCAATTATGAAAGGTCATTTAATTTTGAATAATAATCCGTTTAAATTGGGCCGAAACAACAACCAGTTTTCGTGTAATCGTCGATTGAAATCGGCTATTTTTTTACCCGGACAAATGCACTTTTATTTGAAACGAAAATCATGGAATATTGTACCAATTATGAAAGGTTCTTTAATTTTGAATAATAATCCGTTTAAATTGGGCCGAAACAACAACCAGTTTTCGTGTAATAGTCGATTGAAATCGGCTATTTTTTTACCCGGACAAATGCACTTTTATTTGAAACGAAAATTTTTTATCTTTCAAATCATGGAATATTGTACCAATTATGAAAGGTTATTTAATTTTGAATAATAATCCGTTTAAATTGGGCCGAAACAACAACCAGTTTTCGTGTAATCGTCGATTGAAATCAGCTATTTTTTTACCCGGACAAATGCACTTTTATTTGAAACGAAAATTTTTTTTCTTTCAAATCATGGAATATTGTACCAATTATGAAAAGTTATTTAATTTTGAATAATAATCCGTTTAAATTGGGCCGAAACAACAACCAGTTTTCGTGTAATCGTCGATTGAAATCGGCTATTTTTTTACCCGGACAAATGCACTTTTATTTGAAACGAAAAATTTTTTTCTTTCAAATCATGGAATATTGTACCAATTATGAAAGGTTATTTAATTTTGAATAATAATCCGTTTAAATTGGGCCGAAACAACAACCAGTTTTCGTGTAATCGTCGATTGAAATCGGCTATTTTTTTACCCGGACAAATGCACTTTTATTTGAAACGAAAATTTTTTTTCTTTCAAATCATGGAATATTGTACCAATTATGAAAGGTTATTTAATTTTGAATAATAATCCGTTTAAATTGGGCCGAAACAACAACCAGTTTTCGTGTAATCGTCGATTGAAATCGGCTATTTTTTTACCCGGACAAATGCACTTTTATTTGAAACGAAAATTTTTTTCTTTCAAATCATGGAATATTGTACCAATTATGAAAGGTTATTTAATTTTGAATAATAATCCGTTAAAATTGGGCCGAAAAAACAAACAGTTTTCGTGTAATCGTCGATTGAAATCGGCTATTTTTTACCCGGACAAATGCACTTTTATTTGAAACGAAAAATTTTTTTCTTTCAAATCATGGAATATTGTACCAATTATGAAAGGTTATTTAATTTTGAATAATAATCCGTTTAAATTGGGCCGAAACAACAACCAGTTTTCGTGTAATCGTCGATTGAAATCGGCTATTTTTTTACCCGGACAAATGCACTTTTATTTGAAACGAAAATTTTTTTTCTTTCAAATCATGGAATATTGTACCAATTATGAAAGGTTATTTAATTTTGAATAATAATCCGTTTAAATTGGGTCGAAACAAGAACCAGTTTTCGTGTAATCGTCGATTGAAATCGGCTATTTTTTTTACCCGGACAAATGCACTTTTATTGGAAACGAAAATTTTTTTTGTCTCAAATCATGGAATATTGTACCAATTATGAAAGGTTATTTAATTTTGAATAATAATCCGTTTAAATTGGGCTGAAACAACAACCAGTTTTCGTGTAATCGTCGATTGAAATCGGCTATTTTTTTACCCGGACAAATGCACTTTTATTTGAAACGAAAAATTTTTTTCTTTCAAATCATGGAATATTGTACCAATTATGAAAGGTTATTTAATTTTGAATAATAATCCGTTTAAATTGGGCCGAAACAACAACCAGTTTTCGTGTAATCGTCGATTGAAATCGGCTATTTTTTTACCCGGACAAATGCAGTTTTATTTGAAACGAAAATTTTTTTTGTCTCAAATCATGGAATATTGTACCAATTATGAAAGGTTATTTAATTTTGAATAATAATCCGTTTAAATTGGGTCGAAACAACAACCAGTTTTCGTGTAATCGTCGATTGAAATCGGCTATTTTTTTACCCGGACAATGCACTTTTATTTGAAACGAAAATTTTTTTCTTTCAAATCATGGAATATTGTACCAATTATGAAAGGTTATTTAATTTTGAATAATAATCCGTTAAAATTGGGCCGAAAAAACAACCAGTTTTCGTGTAATCGTCGATTGAAATCGGCTATTTTTTTACCCGGACAAATGCACTTTTATTTGAAACGAAAATTTTTTTCTTTCAAATCATGGAATATTGTACCAATTATGAAAGGTTATTTAATTTTGAATAATAATCCGTTAAAATTGGGCCGAAAAAAACAACCAGTTTTCGTGTAATCGTCGATTGAAATCGGCTATTTTTTTACCCGGACAAATGCACTTTTATTTGAAACGAAAAATTTTTTTCTTTCAAATCATGGAATATTGTACCAATTATGAAAGGTTATTTAATTTTGAATAATAATCCGTTTAAATTGGGCCGAAACAACAACCAGTTTTCGTGTAATCGTCGATTGAAATCGGCTATTTTTTTTACCCGGACAAATGCACTTTTATTTGAAACGAAAATTTTTTTTTGTCTCAAATCATGGAATATTGTACCAATTATGAAAGGTTATTTAATTTTGAATAATAATCCGTTAAAATTGGGCCGAAAAAACAAACAGTTTTCGTGTAATCGTCGATTGAAATCGGCTATTTTTTTACCCGGACAAATGCACTTTTATTTGAAACGAAAAATTTTTTTCTTTCAAATCATGGAATATTGTACCAATTATGAAAGGTTATTTAATTTTGAATAATAATCCGTTTAAATTGGGCCGAAACAACAACCAGTTTTCGTGTAATCGTCGATTGAAATCGGCTATTTTTTTACCCGGACAAATGCACTTTTATTTGAAACGAAAAATTTTTTTCTTTCAAATCATGGAATATTGTACCAATTATGAAAGGTTATTTAATTTTGAATAATAATCCGTTTAAATTGGGCCGAAACAACAACCAGTTTTCGTGTAATCGTCGATTGAAATCGGCTATTTTTTACCCGGACAAATGCACTTTTATTTGAAAACGAAAATTTTTTTTCTTTCAAATCATGGAATATTGTACCAATTATGAAAGGTTATTTAATTTTGAATAATAATCCGTTTAAATTGGGCCGAAACAACAACCAGTTTTCGTGTAATCGTCGATTGAAATCGGCTATTTTTTTTACCCGGACAAATGCAGTTTTATTTGAAACGAAAATTTTTTTTTGTCTCAAATCATGGAATATTGTACCAATTATGAAAGGTTATTTAATTTTGAATAATAATCCGTTTAAATTGGGTCGAAACAACAACCAGTTTTCGTGTAATCGTCGATTGAAATCGGCTATTTTTTTACCCGGACAAATGCACTTTTATTTGAAACGAAAAATTTTTTTCTTTCAAATCATGGAATATTGTACCAATTATGAAAGGTTATTTAATTTTTGAATAATAATCCGTTTAAATTGGGCCGAAACAACAACCAGTTTTCGTGTAATCGTCGATTGAAATCGGCTATTTTTTTACCCGGACAAATGCAGTTTTATTTGAAACGAAAATTTTTTTCTTTCAAAATCATGGAATATTGTACCAATTATGAAAGGTTATTTAATTTTGAATAATAATCCGTTAAAATTGGGCCGAAAAAACAAACAGTTTTCGTGTAATCGTCGATTGAAATCGGCTATTTTTTTACCCGGACAAATGCACTTTTATTTGAAACGAAAATTTTTTTTCTTTCAAATCATGGAATATTGTACCAATTATGAAAGGTTATTTAATTTTGAATAATAATCCGTTTAAATTGGGCCGAAACAACAACCAGTTTTCGTGTAATCGTCAATTGAAATCGGCTATTTTTTTACCCGGACAAATGCACTTTTATTTGAAACGAAAAATTTTTTTCTTTCAAATCATGGAATATTGTACCAATTATGAAAGGTTATTTAATTTTGAATAATAATCCGTTTAAATTGGGCCGAAACAACAACCAGTTTTCGTGTAATCGTCGATTGAAATCGGCTATTTTTTTACCCGGACAAATGCAGTTTTATTTGAAACGAAAATTTTTTTTGTCTCAAATCATGGAATATTGTACCAATTATGAAAGGTTATTTAATTTTGAATAATAATCCGTTTAAATTGGGTCGAAACAACAACCAGTTTTCGTGTAATCGTCGATTGAAATCGGCTATTTTTTTACCCGGACAAATGCACTTTTATTTGAAACGAAAATTTTTTTCTTTCAAATCATGGAATATTGTATCAATTATGAAAGGTTATTTAATTTTGAATAATAATCCGTTTAAATTGGGCCAAAACAACAACCAGTTTTCGTGTAATCGTCGATTGAAATCGGCTGTTTTTTTACCCGGACAAATGCACTTTTATTTGAAAACGAAAAATTTTTTTCTTTCAAATCATGGAATATTGTATCAATTATGAAAGGTTATTTAATTTTGAATAATAATCCGTTTAAATTGGGCCAAAACAACAACCAGTTTTCGTGTAATCGTCGATTGAAATCGGCTGTTTTTTTACCCGGACAAATGCACTTTTATTTGAAACGAAAATTTTTTTTCTTTCAAATCATGGAATATTGTACCAATTATGAAAGGTTATTTAATTTTGAATAATAATCCGTTTAAATTGGGCCAAAACAACAACCAGTTTTCGTGTAATCGTCGATTGAAATCGGCTGTTTTTTTACCCGGACAAATGCACTTTTATTTGAAAACGAAAATTTTTTTTTCTTTCAAATCATGGAATATTGTATCAATTATGAAAGGTTATTTAATTTTGAATAATAATCCGTTTAAATTGGGCCAAAACAACAACCAGTTTTCGTGTAATCGTCGATTGAAATCGGCTGTTTTTTTACCCGGACAAATGCACTTTTATTTGAAACGAAAATTTTTTTTCTTTCAAATCATGGAATATTGTATCAATTATGAAAGGTTATTTAATTTTGAATAATAATCCGTTTAAATTGGGCCGAAACAACAACCAGTTTTCGTGTAATCGTCGATTGAAATCAGCTATTTTTTTTACCCGGACAAATGCACTTTTATTTGAAACGAAAATTTTTTTTTCTTTCAAATCATGGAATATTGTACCAATTATGAAAAGTTATTTAATTTTGAATAATAATCCGTTTAAAATTGGGCCGAAACAACAACCAGTTTTCGTGTAATCGTCGATTGAAATCGGCTATTTTTTTACCCGGACAAATGCACTTTTATTTGAAACGAAAAATTTTTTTCTTTCAAATCATGGAATATTGTACCAATTATGAAAGGTTATTTAATTTTGAATAATAATCCGTTTAAATTGTGCCGAAACAACAACCAGTTTTCGTGTAATCGTCGATTGAAATCGGCTATTTTTTTACCCGGACAAATGCACTTTTATTTGAAACGAAAATTTTTTTTCTTTCAAATCATGGAATATTGTACCAATTATGAAAGGTTATTTAATTTTGAATAATAATCCGTTTAAATTGGGCCGAAACAACAACCAGTTTTCGTGTAATCGTCGATTGAAATCGGCTATTTTTTTATCCGGACAAATGCACTTTTATTTGAAACGAAAATTTTTTTTCTTTCAAATCATGGAATATTGTACCAATTATGAAAGGTTATTTAATTTTGAATAATAATCCGTTTAAATTGGGCCGAAACAACAACCAGTTTTCGTGTAATCGGCTATTTTTTTATCCGGACAAATGCACTTTTATTTGAAACGAAAAATTTTTTTCTTTCAAATCATGGAATATTGTACCAATTATGAAAGGTTATTTAATTTTGAATAATAATCCGTTTAAATTGGGCCGAAACAACAACCAGTTTTCGTGTAATCGTCGATTGAAATCGGCTATTTTTTTACCCGGACAAATGCACTTTTATTTGAAACGAAAATTTTTTTTCTTTCAAATCATGGAATATTGTACCAATTATGAAAGGTTATTTAATTTTGAATAATAATCCGTTTAAATTGGGCCGAAACAACAACCAGTTTTCGTGTAATCGTCGATTGAAATCGGCTATTTTTTTACCCGGACAAATGCACTTTTATTTGAAACGAAAAATTTTTTTCTTTCAAATCATGGAATATTGTACCAATTATGAAAAGTTATTTAATTTTGAATAATAATCCGTTTAAATTGGGCCGAAACAACAACCAGTTTTCGTGTAATCGTCGATTGAAATCGGCTATTTTTTTACCCGGACAAATGCACTTTTATTTGAAACGAATTTTTTTTTGTCTCAAATCATGGAATATTGTACCAATTATGAAAGGTTATTTAATTTTGAATAATAATCCGTTTAAATTGGGTCGAAACAACAACCAGTTTTCGTGTAATCGTCGATTGAAATCGGCTATTTTTTTACCCGGACAAATGCACTTTTATTTGAAACGAAAATTTTTTTTCTTTCAAATCATGGAATATTGTACCAATTATGAAAGGTTATTTAATTTTGAATAATAATCCGTTTAAATTGGGCCGAAACAACAACCAGTTTTCGTGTAATCGTCGATTGAAATCGGCTATTTTTTTACCCGGACAAATGCACTTTTATTTGAAACGAAAAATTTTTTTCTTTCAAATCATAGAATATTGTATCAATTATGAAAGGTTATTTAATTTTGAATAATAATCCGTTTAAATTGGGCCAAAACAACAACCAGTTTTCGTGTAATCGTCGATTGAAATCGGCTGTTTTTTTACCCGGACAAATGCACTTTTATTTGAAACGAAAAATTTTTTTCTTTCAAATCATGGAATATTGTATCAATTATGAAAGGTTATTTAATTTTGAATAATAATCCGTTTAAATTGGGTCGAAACAACAACCAGTTTTTGTGTAATCGTCGATTGAAATCGGCTATTTTTTTACCCGGACAAATGCACTTTTATTTGAAACGAAAAATTTTTTTCTTTCAAATCATGGAATATTGTATCAATTATGAAAGGTTATTTAATTTTGAATAATAATCCGTTTAAATTGGGCCAAAACAACAACCAGTTTTCGTGTAATCGTCGATTGAAATCGGCTGTTTTTTTACCCGGACAAATGCACTTTTATTTGAAACGAAAATTTTTTTTCTTTCAAATCATGGAATATTGTACCAATTATGAAAAGTTATTTAATTTTGAATAATAATCCGTTTAAATTGGGCCGAAACAACAACCAGTTTTCGTGTAATCGTCGATTGAAATCGGCTATTTTTTTACCCGGACAAATGCACTTTTATTTGAAACGAATTTTTTTTTGTCTCAAATCATGGAATATTGTACCAATTATGAAAGGTTATTTAATTTTGAATAATAATCCGTTTAAATTGGGTCGAAACAACAACCAGTTTTCGTGTAATCGTCGATTGAAATCGGCTATTTTTTTACCCGGACAAATGCACTTTTATTTGAAACGAAAATTTTTTTTCTTTCAAATCATGGAATATTGTACCAATTATGAAAGGTTATTTAATTTTGAATAATAATCCGTTTAAATTGGGCCGAAACAACAACCAGTTTTCGTGTAATCGTCGATTGAAATCGGCTATTTTTTTATCCGGACAAATGCACTTTTATTTGAAACGAAAAATTTTTTTCTTTCAAATCATGGAATATTGTATCAATTATGAAAGGTTATTTAATTTTGAATAATAATCCGTTTAAATTGGGCCGAAACAACAACCAGTTTTCGTGTAATCGTCGATTGAAATCGGCTATTTTTTTTACCCGGACAAATGCACTTTTATTTGAAACGAAAAATTTTTTTCTTTCAAATCTTGGAATATTGTACCAATTATGAAAAGTTATTTAATTTTGAATAATAATCCGTTTAAATTGGGCCGAAACAACAACCAGTTTTCGTGTAATCGTCGATTGAAATCGGCTATTTTTTTACCCGGACAAATGCACTTTTATTTGAAACGAATTTTTTTTTGTCTCAAATCATGGAATATTATACCAATTATGAAAGGTTATTTAATTTTGAATAATAATCCGTTTAAATTGGGTCGAAACAACAACCAGTTTTCGTGTAATCGTCGATTGAAATCGGCTATTTTTTTACCCGGACAAATGCACTTTTATTTGAAACGAAAAATTTTTTTCTTTCAAATCATGGAATATTGTACCAATTATGAAAGGTTATTTAATTTTGAATAATAATCCGTTTAAATTGTGCCGAAACAACAACCAGTTTTCGTGTAATCGTCGATTGAAATCGGCTATTTTTTTACCCGGACAAATGCACTTTTATTTGAAACGAAAATTTTTTTTCTTTCAAATCATGGAATATTGTACCAATTATGAAAGGTTATTTAATTTTGAATAATAATCCGTTTAAATTGGGCCGAAACAACAACCAGTTTTCGTGTAATCGTCGATTGAAATCGGCTATTTTTTTACCCGGACAAATGCACTTTTATTTGAAACGAAAATTTTTTTTCTTTCAAATCATGGAATATTGTACCAATTATGAAAGGTTATTTAATTTTGAATAATAATCCGTTTAAATTGGGCCGAAACAACAACCAGTTTTCGTGTAATCGTCGATTGAAATCGGCTATTTTTTTACCCGGACAAATGCACTTTTATTTGAAACGAAAAATTTTTTTCTTTCAAATCATGGAATATTGTATCAATTATGAAAGGTTATTTAATTTTGAATAATAATCCGTTTAAATTGGGCCAAAACAACAACCAGTTTTCGTGTAATCGTCGATTGAAATCGGCTGTTTTTTTACCCGGACAAATGCACTTTATTTGAAACGAAAAATTTTTTTCTTTCAAATCATGGAATATTGTATCAATTATGAAAGGTTATTTAATTTTGAATAATAATCCGTTTAAATTGGGTCGAAACAACAACCAGTTTTTGTGTAATCGTCGATTGAAATCGGCTATTTTTTTTACCCGGACAAATGCACTTTTATTTGAAACGAAAAATTTTTTTCTTTCAAATCATGGAATATTGTATCAATTATGAAAGGTTATTTAATTTTGAATAATAATCCGTTTAAATTGGGCCAAAACAACAACCAGTTTTCGTGTAATCGTCGATTGAAATCGGCTGTTTTTTTACCCGGACAAATGCACTTTTATTTGAAACGAAAATTTTTTTTCTTTCAAATCATGGAATATTGTACCAATTATGAAAGGTTATTTAATTTTGAATAATAATCCGTTTAAATTGGGCCGAAACAACAACCAGTTTTCGTGTAATCGTCGATTGAAATCAGCTATTTTTTTACCCGGACAAATGCACTTTTATTTGAAACGAAAATTTTTTTTCTTTCAAATCATGGAATATTGTACCAATTATGAAAAGTTATTTAATTTTGAATAATAATCCGTTTAAATTGGGCCGAAACAACAACCAGTTTTCGTGTAATCGTCGATTGAAATCGGCTATTTTTTTACCCGGACAAATGCACTTTTATTTGAAACGAAAAATTTTTTTCTTTCAAATCATGGAATATTGTACCAATTATGAAAAGTTATTTAATTTTGAATAATAATCCGTTTAAATTGGGCCGAAACAACAACCAGTTTTCGTGTAATCGTCGATTGAAATCGGCTATTTTTTTACCCGGACAAATGCACTTTTATTTGAAACGAATTTTTTTTTGTCTCAAATCATGGAATATTGTACCAATTATGAAAGGTTATTTAATTTTGAATAATAATCCGTTTAAATTGTGCCGAAACAACAACCAGTTTTCGTGTAATCGTCGATTGAAATCGGCTATTTTTTTACCCGGACAAATGCACTTTTATTTGAAACGAAAATTTTTTTTCTTTCAAATCATGGAATATTGTACCAATTATGAAAGGTTATTTAATTTTGAATAATAATCCGTTTAAATTGGGCCGAAACAACAACCAGTTTTCGTGTAATCGTCGATTGAAATCGGCTATTTTTTTACCCGGACAAATGCACTTTTATTTGAAACGAAAATTTTTTTTCTTTCAAATCATGGAATATTGTACCAATTATGAAAGGTTATTTAATTTTGAATAATAATCCGTTTAAATTGGGCCGAAACAACAACCAGTTTTCGTGTAATCGTCGATTGAAATCGGCTATTTTTTTATCCGGACAAATGCACTTTTATTTGAAACGAAAAATTTTTTTCTTTCAAATCATGGAATATTGTATCAATTATGAAAGGTTATTTAATTTTGAATAATAATCCGTTTAAATTGGGCGAAACAACAACCAGTTTTCGTGTAATCGTCGATTGAAATCGGCTATTTTTTTACCCGGACAAATGCACTTTTATTTGAAACGAAAATTTTTTTTCTTTCAAATCATGGAATATTGTACCAATTATGAAAGGTTATTTAATTTTGAATAATAATCCGTTTAAATTGGGCCGAAACAACAACCAGTTTTCGTGTAATCGTCGATTGAAATCGGCTATTTTTTTTACCCGGACAAATGCACTTTTATTTGAAACGAAAATTTTTTTTCTTTCAAATCATGGAATATTGTACCAATTATGAAAGGTTATTTAATTTTGAATAATAATCCGTTTAAATTGGGCCGAAACAACAACCAGTTTTCGTGTAATCGTCGATTGAAATCGGCTATTTTTTTACCCGGACAAATGCACTTTTATTTGAAACGAAAAATTTTTTTCTTTCAAATCATGGAATATTGTACCAATTATGAAAGGTTATTTAATTTTGAATAATAATCCGTTTAAATTGGGCCGAAACAACAACCAGTTTTCGTGTAATCGTCGATTGAAATCGGCTATTTTTTTATCCGGACAAATGCACTTTTATTTGAAACGAAAAATTTTTTTCTTTCAAATCATGGAATATTGTATCAATTATGAAAGGTTATTTAATTTTGAATAATAATCCGTTTAAATTGGGCCGAAACAACAACCAGTTTTCGTGTAATCGTCGATTGAAATCGGCTATTTTTTTACCCGGACAAATGCACTTTTATTTGAAACGAAAATTTTTTTTCTTTCAAATCATGGAATATTGTACCAATTATGAAAGGTTATTTAATTTTGAATAATAATCCGTTTAAATTGGGCCGAAACAACAACCAGTTTTCGTGTAATCGTCGATTGAAATCGGCTATTTTTTTACCCGGACAAATGCACTTTTATTTGAAACGAAAATTTTTTTTTCTTTCAAATCATGGAATATTGTACCAATTATGAAAGGTTATTTAATTTTGAATAATAATCCGTTTAAATTGGGCCGAAACAACAACCAGTTTTCGTGTAATCGTCGATTGAAATCGGCTATTTTTTTACCCGGACAAATGCACTTTTATTTGAAACGAAAATTTTTTTTCTTTCAAATCATGGAATATTGTACCAATTATGAAAGGTTATTTAATTTTGAATAATAATCCGTTTAAATTGGGCCGAAACAACAACCAGTTTTCGTGTAATCGTCGATTGAAATCGGCTATTTTTTTACCCGGACAAATGCACTTTTATTTGAAACGAAAAATTTTTTTCTTTCAAATCATGGAATATTGTATCAATTATGAAAGGTTATTTAATTTTGAATAATAATCCGTTTAAATTGGGCCGAAACAACAACCAGTTTTCGTGTAATCGTCGATTGAAATCGGCTATTTTTTTACCCGGACAAATGCACTTTTATTTGAAACGAAAATTTTTTTTCTTTCAAATCATGGAATATTGTACCAATTATGAAAGGTTATTTAATTTTGAATAATAATCCGTTTAAATTGGGCCGAAACAACAACCAGTTTTCGTGTAATCGTCGATTGAAATCGGCTATTTTTTTACCCGGACAAATGCACTTTTATTTGAAACGAAAATTTTTTTTCTTTCAAATCATGGAATATTGTACCAATTATGAAAGGTTATTTAATTTTGAATAATAATCCGTTTAAATTGGGCCGAAACAACAACCAGTTTTCGTGTAATCGTCGATTGAAATCGGCTGTTTTTTTACCCGGACAAATGCACTTTTATTTGAAACGAAAAATTTTTTTCTTTCAAATCATGGAATATTGTATCAATTATGAAAGGTTATTTAATTTTGAATAATAATCCGTTTAAATTGGGTCGAAACAACAACCAGTTTTTGTGTAATCGTCGATTGAAATCGGCTATTTTTTTACCCGGACAAATGCACTTTTATTTGAAACGAAAATTTTTTTTCTTTCAAATCATGGAATATTGTATCAATTATGAAAGGTTATTTAATTTTGAATAATAATCCGTTTAAATTGGGCCGAAACAACAACCAGTTTTCGTGTAATCGTCGATTGAAATCAGCTATTTTTTTACCCGGACAAATGCACTTTTATTTGAAACGAAAATTTTTTTTCTTTCAAATCATGGAATATTGTACCAATTATGAAAGGTTATTTAATTTTGAATAATAATCCGTTTAAATTGGGCCGAAACAACAACCAGTTTTCGTGTAATCGTCGATTGAAATCGGCTATTTTTTTACCCGGACAAATGCACTTTTATTTGAAACGAAAATTTTTTTTCTTTCAAATCATGGAATATTGTACCAATTATGATTAATTTTGGATAATAATCCGTTTAAATTGGGCCGAAACAACAACCAGTTTTCGAGTAATCGTCGATTGAAATCGGCTATTTTTTTACCCGGACAAATGCACTTTTATTTGAAACGAAAATTTTTTTTCTTTCAAATCATGGAATATTGTACCAATTATGAAAGGTTATTTAATTTTGAATAATAATCCGTTTAAATTGGGCCGAAACAACAACCAGTTTTCGTGTAATCGTCGATTGAAATCGGCTATTTTTTTACCCGGACAAATGCACTTTTATTTGAAACGAAAATTTTTTTTCTTTCAAATCATGGAATATTGTACCAATTATGAAAGGTTATTTAATTTTGAATAATAATCCGTTTAAATTGGGCCGAAACAACAACCAGTTTTCGAGTAATCGTCGATTGAAATCGGCTATTTTTTTACCCGGACAAATGCACTTTTATTTGAAACGAAAATTTTTTTTCTTTCAAATCATGGAATATTGTACCAATTATGAAAGGTTATTTAATTTTGAATAATAATCCGTTTAAATTGGGCCGAAACAAAAACCAGTTTTCGAGTAATCGTCGATTGAAATCGGCTATTTTTTTACCCGGACAAATGCACTTTTATTTGAAACGAAAATTTGTTTTCTTTCAAATCATGGAATATTGTACCAATTATGAAAGGTTATTTAATTTTGAATAATAATCCGTTTAAATTGTGCCGAAACAACAACCAGTTTTCGTGTAATCGTCGATTGAAATCGGCTATTTTTTTACCCGGACAAATGCACTTTTATTTGAAACGAAAATTTTTTTTCTTTCAAATCATGGAATATTTGTACCAATTATGAAAGGTTATTTAATTTTGAATAATAATCCGTTTAAATTGGGCCGAAACAACAACCAGTTTTCGAGGTAATCGTCGATTGAAATCGGCTATTTTTTTACCCGGACAAATGCACTTTTATTTGAAACGAAAATTTTTTTTCTTTCAAATCATGGAATATTGTACCAATTATGAAAGGTTATTTAATTTTGAATAATAATCCGTTTAAATTGGGCCGAAACAACAACCAGTTTTCGAGTAATCGTCGATTGAAATCGGCTATTTTTTTACCCGGACAAATGCACTTTTATTTGAAACGAAAATTTTTTTTCTTTCAAATCATGGAATATTGTACCAATTATGAAAGGTTATTTAATTTTGAATAATAATCCGTTTAAATTGGGCCGAAACAACAACCAGTTTTCGAGTAATCGTCGATTGAAATCGGCTATTTTTTTACCCGGACAAATGCACTTTTATTTGAAACGAAAATTTTTTTTCTTTCAAATCATGGAATATTGTACCAATTATGAAAGGTTATTTAATTTTGAATAATAATCCGTTTAAATTGGGCCGAAACAACAACCAGTTTTCGAGTAATCGTCGATTGAAATCGGCTGTTTTTTTACCCGGACAAATGCACTTTTATTTGAAACGAAAATTTTTTTTCTTTCAAATCATGGAATATTGTACCAATTATGAAAGGTTATTTAATTTTGAATAATAATCCGTTTAAATTGGGCCGAAACAACAACCAGTTTTCGAGTAATCGTCGATTGAAATCGGCTATTTTTTTACCCGGACAAATGCACTTTTATTTGAAACGAAAATTTTTTTTCTTTCAAATCATGGAATATTGTACCAATTATGAAAGGTTATTTAATTTTGAATAATAATCCGTTTAAATTGGGCCGAAACAACAACCAGTTTTCGTGTAATCGTCGATTGAAATCGGCTATTTTTTTACCCGGACAAATGCACTTTTATTTGAAACGAAAATTTTTTTTCTTTCAAATCATGGAATATTGTACCAATTATGAAAGGTTATTTAATTTTGAATAATAATCCGTTTAAATTGGGCCGAAACAACAACCAGTTTTCGAGTAATCGTCGATTGAAATCGGCTATTTTTTTACCCGGACAAATGCACTTTTATTTGAAACGAAAATTTTTTTTCTTTCAAATCATGGAATATTGTACCAATTATGAAAGGTTATTTAATTTTGAATAATAATCCGTTTAAATTGGGCCGAAACAACAACCAGTTTTCGTGTAATCGTCGATTGAAATCGGCTATTTTTTTACCCGGACAAATGCACTTTTATTTGAAACGAAAATTTTTTTTCTTTCAAATCATGGAATATTGTACCAATTATGAAAGGTTATTTAATTTTGAATAATAATCCGTTTAAATTGGGCCGAAACAACAACCAGTTTTCGTGTAATCGTCGATTGAAATCGGCTATTTTTTTACCCGGACAAATGCACTTTTATTTGAAACGAAAATTTTTTTTCTTTCAAATCATGGAATATTGTACCAATTATGAAAGGTTATTTAATTTTGAATAATAATCCGTTTAAATTGGGCCGAAACAACAACCAGTTTTCGAGTAATCGTCGATTGAAATCGGCTATTTTTTTACCCGGACAAATGCACTTTTATTTGAAACGAAAATTTTTTTTCTTTCAAATCATGGAATATTGTACCAATTATGAAAGGTTATTTAATTTTGAATAATAATCCGTTTAAATTGGGCCGAAACAACAACCAGTTTTCGAGTAATCGTCGATTGAAATCGGCTATTTTTTTACCCGGACAAATGCACTTTTATTTGAAACGAAAATTTTTTTTCTTTCAAATCATGGAATATTGTACCAATTATGAAAGGTTATTTAATTTTGAATAATAATCCGTTTAAATTGTGCCGAAACAACAACCAGTTTTCGTGTAATCGTCGATTGAAATCGGCTATTTTTTTACCCGGACAAATGCACTTTTATTTGAAACGAAAATTTTTTTTCTTTCAAATCATGGAATATTGTACCAATTATGAAAGGTTATTTAATTTTGAATAATAATCCGTTTAAATTGGGCCGAAACAACAACCAGTTTTCGTGTAATCGTCGATTGAAATCGGCTATTTTTTTACCCGGACAAATGCACTTTTATTTGAAACGAAAATTTTTTTTCTTTCAAATCATGGAATATTGTACCAATTATGAAAGGTTATTTAATTTTGAATAATAATCCGTTTAAATTGGGCCGAAACAACAACCAGTTTTCGTGTAATCGTCGATTGAAATCGGCTATTTTTTTACCCGGACAAATGCACTTTTATTTGAAACGAAAATTTTTTTTCTTTCAAATCATGGAATATTGTACCAATTATGAAAGGTTATTTAATTTTGAATAATAATCCGTTTAAATTGGGCCGAAACAACAACCAGTTTTCGAGTAATCGTCGATTGAAATCGGCTATTTTTTTACCCGGACAAATGCACTTTTATTTGAAACGAAAATTTTTTTTCTTTCAAATCATGGAATATTGTACCAATTATGAAAAGTTATTTAATTTTGAATAATAATCCGTTTAAATTGGGCCGAAACAACAACCAGTTTTCGAGTAATCGTCGATTGAAATCGGCTATTTTTTTACCCGGACAAATGCACTTTTATTTGAAACGAAAATTTTTTTTCTTTCAAATCATGGAATATTGTACCAATTATGAAAGGTTATTTAATTTTGAATAATAATCCGTTTAAATTGGGCCGAAACAACAACCAGTTTTCGAGTAATCGTCGATTGAAATCGGCTATTTTTTTACCCGGACAAATGCACTTTTATTTGAAACGAAAATTTTTTTTCTTTCAAATCATGGAATATTGTACCAATTATGAAAGGTTATTTAATTTTGAATAATAATCCGTTTAAATTGGGCCGAAACAACAACCAGTTTTCGTGTAATCGTCGATTGAAATCGGCTATTTTTTACCCGGACAAATGCACTTTTATTTGAAACGAAAATTTTTTTTCTTTCAAATCATAGAATATTGTACCAATTATGAAAGGTTATTTAATTTTGAATAATAATCCGTTTAAATTGGGCCGAAACAACAACCAGTTTTCGAGTAATCGTCGATTGAAATCGGCTATTTTTTTACCCGGACAAATGCACTTTTATTTGAAACGAAAATTTTTTTTCTTTCAAATCATGGAATATTGTACCAATTATGAAAGGTTATTTAATTTTGAATAATAATCCGTTTAAATTGTGCCGAAACAACAACCAGTTTTCGTGTAATCGTCGATTGAAATCGGCTATTTTTTTACCCGGACAAATGCACTTTTATTTGAAACGAAAATTTTTTTTCTTTCAAATCATGGAATATTGTACCAATTATGAAAGGTTATTTAATTTTGAATAATAATCCGTTTAAATTGGGCCGAAACAACAACCAGTTTTCGTGTAATCGTCGATTGAAATCGGCTATTTTTTTACCCGGACAAATGCACTTTTATTTGAAACGAAAATTTTTTTTCTTTCAAATCATGGAATATTGTACCAATTATGAAAGGTTATTTAATTTTGAATAATAATCCGTTTAAATTGTGCCGAAACAACAACCAGTTTTCGTGTAATCGTCGATTGAAATCGGCTATTTTTTTACCCGGACAAATGCACTTTTATTTGAAACGAAAATTTTTTTTCTTTCAAATCATGGAATATTGTACCAATTACGAAAGGTTATTTAATTTTGAATAATAATCCGTTTAAATTGGGCCGAAACAACAACCAGTTTTCGAGTAATCGTCGATTGAAATCGGCTATTTTTTTACCCGGACAAATGCACTTTTATTTGAAACGAAAATTTTTTTTCTTTCAAATCATGGAATATTGTACCAATTATGAAAGGTTATTTAATTTTGAATAATAATCCGTTTAAATTGGGCCGAAACAACAACCAGTTTTCGTGTAATCGTCGATTGAAATCGGCTATTTTTTTACCCGGACAAATGCACTTTTATTTGAAACGAAAATTTTTTTTCTTTCAAATCATGGAATATTGTACCAATTATGAAAGGTTATTTAATTTTGAATAATAATCCGTTTAAATTGTGCCGAAACAACAACCAGTTTTCGAGTAATCGTCGATTGAAATCGGCTATTTTTTTACCCGGACAAATGCACTTTTATTTGAAACGAAAATTTTTTTTCTTTCAAATCATGGAATATTGTACCAATTATGAAAGGTTATTTAATTTTGAATAATAATCCGTTTAAATTGGGCCGAAACAACAACCAGTTTTCGTGTAATCGTCGATTGAAATCGGCTGTTTTTTTACCCGGACAAATGCACTTTTATTTGAAACGAAAATTTTTTTTCTTTCAAATCATGGAATATTGTACCAATTATGAAAGGTTATTTAATTTTGAATAATAATCCGTTTAAATTGGGCCGAAACAACAACCAGTTTTCGTGTAATCGTCGATTGAAATCGGCTGTTTTTTTACCCGGACAAATGCACTTTTATTTGAAACGAAAATTTTTTTTCTTTCAAATCATGGAATATTGTACCAATTATGAAAGGTTATTTAATTTTGAATAATAATCCGTTTAAATTGGGCCGAAACAACAACCAGTTTTCGTGTAATCGTCGATTGAAATCGGCTATTTTTTTACCCGGACAAATGCACTTTTATTTGAAACGAAAATTTTTTTTCTTTCAAATCATGGAATATTGTACCAATTATGAAAGGTTATTTAATTTTGAATAATAATCCGTTTAAATTGTGCCGAAACAACAACCAGTTTTCGTGTAATCGTCGATTGAAATCGGCTATTTTTTTACCCGGACAAATGCACTTTTATTTGAAACGAAAATTTTTTTTCTTTCAAATCATGGAATATTGTACCAATTATGAAAGGTTATTTAATTTTGAATAATAATCCGTTTAAATTGGGCCGAAACAACAACCAGTTTTCGAGTAATCGTCGATTGAAATCGGCTATTTTTTTACCCGGACAAATGCACTTTTATTTGAAACGAAAATTTTTTTTCTTTCAAATCATGGAATATTGTACCAATTATGAAAGGTTATTTAATTTTGAATAATAATCCGTTTAAATTGGGCCGAAACAACAACCAGTTTTCGTGTAATCGTCGATTGAAATCGGCTATTTTTTTACCCGGACAAATGCACTTTTATTTGAAACGAAAATTTTTTTTCTTTCAAATCATGGAATATTGTACCAATTATGAAAGGTTATTTAATTTTGAATAATAATCCGTTTAAATTGGGCCGAAACAACAACCAGTTTTCGAGTAATCGTCGATTGAAATCGGCTATTTTTTTACCCGGACAAATGCACTTTTATTTGAAACGAAAATTTTTTTTCTTTCAAATCATGGAATATTGTACCAATTATGAAAGGTTATTTAATTTTGAATAATAATCCGTTTAAATTGGGCCGAAACAACAACCAGTTTTCGTGTAATCGTCGATTGAAATCGGCTATTTTTTTACCCGGACAAATGCACTTTTATTTGAAACGAAAATTTTTTTTCTTTCAAATCATGGAATATTGTACCAATTATGAAAGGTTATTTAATTTTGAATAATAATCCGTTTAAATTGGGCCGAAACAACAACCAGTTTTCGAGTAATCGTCGATTGAAATCGGCTATTTTTTTACCCGGACAAATGCACTTTTATTTGAAACGAAAATTTTTTTTCTTTCAAATCATGGAATATTGTACCAATTATGAAAGGTTATTTAATTTTGAATAATAATCCGTTTAAATTGGGCCGAAACAACAACCAGTTTTCGTGTAATCGTCGATTGAAATCGGCTATTTTTTTACCCGGACAAATGCACTTTTATTTGAAACGAAAATTTTTTTTCTTTCAAATCATGGAATATTGTACCAATTATGAAAGGTTATTTAATTTTGAATAATAATCCGTTTAAATTGGGCCGAAACAACAACCAGTTTTCGTGTAATCGTCGATTGAAATCGGCTATTTTTTTACCCGGACAAATGCACTTTTATTTGAAACGAAAAATTTTTTTCTTTCAAATCATGGAATCTTGTACCAATTATGAAAGGTCATTTAATTTTGAATAATAATCCGTTTAAATTGGGCCGAAACAACAACCAGTTTTCGTGTAATCGTCGATTGAAATCGGCTATTTTTTTACCCGGATAAATGCACTTTTATTTGAAACGAAAATTTTTTTTCTTTCAAATCATGGAATCTTGTACCAATTATGAAAGGTTATTTAATTTTGAATAATAATCCGTTTAAATTGGGCCGAAACAACAACCAGTTTTCGTGTAATCGTCGATTGAAATCGGCTGTTTTTTTACCCGGACAAATGCACTTTTATTTGAAACGAAAATTTTTTTTCTTTCAAATCATGGAATATTGTACCAATTATGAAAGGTTATTTAATTTTGAATAATAATCCGTTTAAATTGGGCCGAAACAACAACCAGTTTTCGTGTAATCGTCGATTGAAATCGGCTATTTTTTTACCCGGACAAATGCACTTTTATTTGAAACGAAAATTTTTTTTCTTTCAAATCATGGAATATTGTACCAATTATGAAAGGTTATTTAATTTTGAATAATAATCCGTTTAAATTGTGCCGAAACAACAACCAGTTTTCGTGTAATCGTCGATTGAAATCGGCTATTTTTTTACCCGGACAAATGCACTTTTATTTGAAACGAAAATTTTTTTTCTTTCAAATCATGGAATATTGTACCAATTATGAAAGGTTATTTAATTTTGAATAATAATCCGTTTAAATTGGGCCGAAACAACAACCAGTTTTCGTGTAATCGTCGATTGAAATCGGCTATTTTTTTACCCGGACAAATGCACTTTTATTTGAAACGAAAATTTTTTTTCTTTCAAATCATGGAATATTGTACCAATTATGAAAGGTTATTTAATTTTGAATAATAATCCGTTTAAATTGGGCCGAAACAACAACCAGTTTTCGTGTAATCGTCGATTGAAATCGGCTGTTTTTTTACCCGGACAAATGCACTTTTATTTGAAACGAAAATTTTTTTTCTTTCAAATCATGGAATATTGTACCAATTATGAAAGGTTATTTAATTTTGAATAATAATCCGTTTAAATTGGGCCGAAACAACAACCAGTTTTCGAGTAATCGTCGATTGAAATCGGCTATTTTTTTACCCGGACAAATGCACTTTTATTTGAAACGAAAATTTTTTTTCTTTCAAATCATGGAATATTGTACCAATTATGAAAGGTTATTTAATTTTGAATAATAATCCGTTTAAATTGGGCCGAAACAACAACCAGTTTTCGTGTAATCGTCGATTGAAATCGGCTGTTTTTTTACCCGGACAAATGCACTTTTATTTGAAACGAAAATTTTTTTTCTTTCAAATCATGGAATATTGTACCAATTATGAAAGGTTATTTGATTTTGAATAATAATCCGTTTAAATTGGGCCGAAACAACAACCAGTTTTCGAGTAATCGTCGATTGAAATCGGCTATTTTTTTACCCGGACAAATGCACTTTTATTTGAAACGAAAATTTTTTTTCTTTCAAATCATGGAATATTGTACCAATTATGAAAGGTTATTTAATTTTGAATAATAATCCGTTTAAATTGTGCCGAAACAACAACCAGTTTTCGTGTAATCGTCGATTGAAATCGGCTATTTTTTTACCCGGACAAATGCACTTTTATTTGAAACGAAAATTTTTTTTCTTTCAAATCATGGAATATTGTACCAATTATGAAAGGTTATTTAATTTTGAATAATAATCCGTTTAAATTGGGCCGAAACAACAACCAGTTTTCGTGTAATCGTCGATTGAAATCGGCTATTTTTTTACCCGGACAAATGCACTTTTATTTGAAACGAAAATTTTTTTTCTTTCAAATCATGGAATATTGTACCAATTATGAAAGGTTATTTAATTTTGAATAATAATCCGTTTAAATTGGGCCGAAACAACAACCAGTTTTCGAGTAATCGTCGATTGAAATCGGCTATTTTTTTACCCGGACAAATGCACTTTTATTTGAAACGAAAATTTTTTTTCTTTCAAATCATGGAATATTGTACCAATTATGAAAGGTTATTTAATTTTGAATAATAATCCGTTTAAATTGGGCCGAAACAACAACCAGTTTTCGTGTAATCGTCGATTGAAATCGGCTGTTTTTTTACCCGGACAAATGCACTTTTATTTGAAACGAAAATTTTTTTTCTTTCAAATCATGGAATATTGTACCAATTATGAAAGGTTATTTAATTTTGAATAATAATCCGTTTAAATTGGGCCGAAACAACAACCAGTTTTCGAGTAATCGTCGATTGAAATCGGCTATTTTTTTACCCGGACAAATGCACTTTTATTTGAAACGAAAATTTTTTTTCTTTCAAATCATGGAATATTGTACCAATTATGAAAGGTTATTTAATTTTGAATAATAATCCGTTTAAATTGTGCCGAAACAACAACCAGTTTTCGTGTAATCGTCGATTGAAATCGGCTATTTTTTTACCCGGACAAATGCACTTTTATTTGAAACGAAAATTTTTTTTCTTTCAAATCATGGAATATTGTACCAATTATGAAAGGTTATTTAATTTTGAATAATAATCCGTTTAAATTGGGCCGAAACAACAACCAGTTTTCGTGTAATCGTCGATTGAAATCGGCTATTTTTTTACCCGGACAAATGCACTTTTATTTGAAACGAAAAATTTTTTTCTTTCAAATCATGGAATCTTGTACCAATTATGAAAGGTCATTTAATTTTGAATAATAATCCGTTTAAATTGGGCCGAAACAACAACCAGTTTTCGTGTAATCGTCGATTGAAATCGGCTATTTTTTTACCCGGATAAATGCACTTTTATTTGAAACGAAAATTTTTTTTCTTTCAAATCATGGAATCTTGTACCAATTATGAAAGGTTATTTAATTTTGAATAATAATCCGTTTAAATTGGGCCGAAACAACAACCAGTTTTCGTGTAATCGTCGATTGAAATCGGCTGTTTTTTTACCCGGACAAATGCACTTTTATTTGAAACGAAAATTTTTTTTCTTTCAAATCATGGAATATTGTACCAATTATGAAAGGTTATTTAATTTTGAATAATAATCCGTTTAAATTGGGCCGAAACAACAACCAGTTTTCGTGTAATCGTCGATTGAAATCGGCTATTTTTTTACCCGGACAAATGCACTTTTATTTGAAACGAAAATTTTTTTTCTTTCAAATCATGGAATATTGTACCAATTATGAAAGGTTATTTAATTTTGAATAATAATCCGTTTAAATTGGGCCGAAACAACAACCAGTTTTCGTGTAATCGTCGATTGAAATCGGCTATTTTTTTACCCGGACAAATGCACTTTTATTTGAAACGAAAATTTTTTTTCTTTCAAATCATGGAATATTGTACCAATTATGAAAGGTTATTTAATTTTGAATAATAATCCGTTTAAATTGGGCCGAAACAACAACCAGTTTTCGTGTAATCGTCGATTGAAATCGGCTATTTTTTTACCCGGACAAATGCACTTTTATTTGAAACGAAAATTTTTTTTCTTTCAAATCATGGAATATTGTACCAATTATGAAAGGTTATTTAATTTTGAATAATAATCCGTTTAAATTGGGCCGAAACAACAACCAGTTTTCGAGTAATCGTCGATTGAAATCGGCTATTTTTTTACCCGGACAAATGCACTTTTATTTGAAACGAAAATTTTTTTTCTTTCAAATCATGGAATATTGTACCAATTATGAAAGGTTATTTAATTTTGAATAATAATCCGTTTAAATTGGGCCGAAACAACAACCAGTTTTCGAGTAATCGTCGATTGAAATCGGCTATTTTTTTACCCGGACAAATGCACTTTTATTTGAAACGAAAATTTTTTTTCTTTCAAATCATGGAATATTGTACCAATTATGAAAGGTTATTTAATTTTGAATAATAATCCGTTTAAATTGGGCCGAAACAACAACCAGTTTTCGTGTAATCGTCGATTGAAATCGGCTGTTTTTTTACCCGGACAAATGCACTTTTATTTGAAACGAAAATTTTTTTTCTTTCAAATCATAGAATATTGTACCAATTATGAAAGGTTATTTAATTTTGAATAATAATCCGTTTAAATTGGGCCGAAACAACAACCAGTTTTCGAGTAATCGTCGATTGAAATCGGCTATTTTTTTACCCGGACAAATGCACTTTTATTTGAAACGAAAATTTTTTTTCTTTCAAATCATGGAATATTGTACCAATTATGAAAGGTTATTTAATTTTGAATAATAATCCGTTTAAATTGAGCCGAAACAACAACCAGTTTTCGTGTAATCGTCGATTGAAATCGGCTATTTTTTTACCCGGACAAATGCACTTTTATTTGAAACGAAAATTTTTTTTCTTTCAAATCATGGAATATTGTACCAATTATGAAAGGTTATTTAATTTTGAATAATAATCCGTTTAAATTGGGCCGAAACAACAACCAGTTTTCGAGTAATCGTCGATTGAAATCGGCTATTTTTTTACCCGGACAAATGCACTTTTATTTGAAACGAAAATTTTTTTTCTTTCAAATCATGGAATATTGTACCAATTATGAAAGGTTATTTAATTTTGAATAATAATCCGTTTAAATTGGGCCGAAACAACAACCAGTTTTCGAGTAATCGTCGATTGAAATCGGCTATTTTTTTACCCGGAAAAATGCACTTTTATTTGAAACGAAAATTTTTTTTCTTTCAAATCATGGAATATTGTACCAATTATGAAAGGTTATTTAATTTTGAATAATAATCCGTTTAAATTGGGCCGAAACAACAACCAGTTTTCGAGTAATCGTCTATTGAAATCGGCTATTTTTTTACCCGGACAAATGCACTTTTATTTGAAACGAAAATTTTTTTTCTTTCAAATCATGGAATATTGTACCAATTATGAAAGGTTATTTAATTTTGAATAATAATCCGTTTAAATTGGGCCGAAACAACAACCAGTTTTCGTGTAATAGTCGATTGAAATCGGCTATTTTTTTACCCGGACAAATGCACTTTTATTTGAAACGAAAATTTTTTTTCTTTCAAATCATGGAATATTGTACCAATTATGAAAGGTTATTTAATTTTGAATAATAATCCGTTTAAATTGGGCCGAAACAACAACCAGTTTTCGTGTAATCGTCGATTGAAATCGGCTATTTTTTTACCCGGACAAATGCACTTTTATTTGAAACGAAAAAATTTTTTCTTTCAAATCATCGAATATTGTACCAATTATGAAAGGTTATTTAATTTTGAATAATAATCCGTTTAAATTGGGCCGAAACAACAACCAGTTTTCGTGTAATCGTCGATTGAAATCGGCTATTTTTTTACCCGGACAAATGCACTTTTATTTGGAGCGAAAAATTTTTTTCTTTCAAATCATGGAATATTGTACCAATTATGAAAGGTTATTTAATTTTGAATAATAATCCGTTTAAATTGGGCCGAAACAACAACCAGTTTTCGTGTAATCGTCGATTGAATTCGGCTATTGTTTTACCCGGACAAATGCACTTTTATTTGAAACGAAAATTTTTTTTCTTTCAAATCATGGAATATTGTACCAATTATGAAAGGTTATTTAATTTTGAATAATAATCCGTTTAAATTGGGCCGAAACAACAACCAGTTTTCGTGTAATCGTCGATTGAAATCGCCTATTTTTTTACCCGGACAAATGCACTTTTATTGGAAACGAAAATTTTTTTTCTTTCAAATCATAGAATATTGTACCAATTATGAAAGGTTATTTAATTTTGAATAATAATCCGTTTAAATTGGGCCGAAACAACAACCAGTTTTCGTGTAATCGTCGATTGAAATCGGCTATTTTTTTACCCGGACAAATGCACTTTTATTTGAAACGAAAATTTTTTTTCTTTCAAATCATGGAATATTGTACCAATTATGAAAGGTTATTTTTCAGTTTTCGTGTAATCGTCGATTGAAATCGGCTATTTTTTTACCCGGACAAATGCACTTTTATTTGAAACGAAAATTTTTTTTCTTTCAAATCATGGAATATTGTACCAATTATGAAAGGTTATTTAATTTTGAATAATAATCCGTTTAAATTGGGCCGAAACAACAACCAGTTTTCGAGTAATCGTCGATTGAAATCGGCTATTTTTTTACCCGGACAAATGCACTTTTATTTGAAACGAAAATTTTTTTTCTTTCAAATCATGGAATATTGTACCAATTATGAAAGGTTATTTAATTTTGAATAATAATCCGTTTAAATTGGGCCGAAACAACAACCAGTTTTCGAGTAATCGTCGATTGAAATCGGCTATTTTTTTACCCGGACAAATGCACTTTTATTTGAAACGAAAATTTTTTTTCTTTCAAATCATAGAATATTGTACCAATTATGAAAGGTTATTTAATTTTGAATAATAATCCGTTTAAATTGGGCCGAAACAACAACCAGTTTTCGTGTAATCATCGATTGAAATCATCTATTTTTTTACCCGGACAAATGCACTTTTATTTGAAACGAAAATTTTTTTTCTTTCAAATCATAGAATATTGTACCAATTATGAAAGGTTATTTAATTTTGAATAATAATCCGTTTAAATTGGGCCGAAACAACAACCAGTTTTCGTGTAATAGTCGATTGAAATCGGCTATTTTTTTACCCGGACAAATGCACTTTTATTTGAAACGAAAATTTTTTTTCTTTCAAATCATGGAATATTGTACCAATTATGAAAGGTTATTTAATTTTGAATAATAATCCGTTTAAATTGGGCCGAAACAACAACCAGTTTTCGTGTAATCGTCGATTGAAATCGGCTATTTTTTTACCCGGACAAATGCACTTTTATTTGAAACGAAAAAATTTTTTCTTTCAAATCATCGAATATTGTACCAATTATGAAAGGTTATTTAATTTTGAATAATAATCCGTTTAAATTGGGCCGAAACAACAACCAGTTTTCGTGTAATCGTCGATTGAAATCGGCTATTTTTTTACCCGGACAAATGCAGTTTTATTTGAAACGAAAATTTTTTTTCTTTCAAATCATAGAATATTGTACCAATTATGAAAGGTTATTTAATTTTGAATAATAATCCGTTTAAATTGGGCCGAAACAACAACCAGTTTTCGTGTAATCATCGATTGAAATCATCTATTTTTTTACCCGGACAAATGCACTTTTATTTGAAACGAAAATTTTTTTTCTTTCAAATCATAGAATATTGTACCAATTATGAAAGGTTATTTAATTTTGAATAATAATCCGTTTAAATTGGGCCGAAACAACAACCAGTTTTCGTGTAATAGTCGATTGAAATCGGCTATTTTTTTACCCGGACAAATGCACTTTTATTTGAAACGAAAATTTTTTTTCTTTCAAATCATGGAATATTGTACCAATTATGAAAGGTTATTTAATTTTGAATAATAATCCGTTTAAATTGGGCCGAAACAACAACCAGTTTTCGTGTAATCGTCGATTGAATTCGGCTATTTTTTTACCCGGACAAATGCACTTTTATTTGAAACGAAAAAATTTTTTCTTTCAAATCATGGAATATTGTACCAATTATGAAAGGTTATTTAATTTTGAATAATAATCCGTTTAAATTGGGCCGAAACAACAACCAGTTTTCGTGTAATCGTCGATTGAAATCGGCTATTTTTTTACCCGGACAAATGCACTTTTATTTGGAGCGAAAAATTTTTTTCTTTCAAATCATGGATTATTGTACCAATTATGAAAGGTTATTTAATTTTGAATAATAATCCGTTTAAATTGGGCCGAAACAACAACCAGTTTTCGTGTAATCGTCGATTGAAATCGGCTATTGTTTTACCCGGACAAATGCACTTTTATTTGAAACGAAAATTTTTTTTCTTTCAAATCATGGAATATTGTACCAATTATGAAAGGTTATTTAATTTTGAATAATAATCCGTTTAAATTGGGCCGAAACAACAACCAGTTTTCGTGTAATCGTCGATTGAAATCGGCTATTTTTTTACCCGGACAAATGCACTTTTATTTGAAACGAAAATTTTTTTTCTTTCAAATCATGGAATATTGTACCAATTATGAAAGGTTATTTAATTTTGAATAATAATCCGTTTAAATTGGGCCGAAACAACAACCAGTTTTCGTGTAATCGTCGATTGAAATCGGCTATTTTTTTACCCGGACAAATGCACTTTTATTGGAAACGAAAATTTTTTTTCTTTCAAATCATAGAATATTGTACCAATTATGAAAGGTTATTTAATTTTGAATAATAATCCGTTTAAATTGGGCCGAAACAACAACCAGTTTTCGTGTAATCATCGATTGAAATCGGCTATTTTTTTACCCGGACAAATGCAGTTTTATTTGAAACGAAAATTTTTTTTCTTTCAAATCATAGAATATTGTACCAATTATGAAAGGTTATTTAACTTTGAATAATAATCCGTTTAAATTGGGCCGAAACAACAACCAGTTTTCGTGTAATCGTCGATTGAAATCGGCTATTTTTTTACCCGGACAAATGCACTTTTATTTGAAACGAAATTTTTTTTTCTTTCAAATCATGGAATATTGTACCAATTATGAAAGGTTATTTAATTTTGAATAATAATCCGTTTAAATTGGGCCGAAACAACAACCAGTTTTCGTGTAATCGTCGATTGAAATCGGCTATTTTTTTACCCGGACAAATGCAGTTTTATTTGAAACGAAAATTTTTTTTCTTTCAAATCATAGAATATTGTACCAATTATGAAAGGTTATTTAATTTTGAATAATAATCCGTTTAAATTGGGCCGAAACAACAACCAGTTTTCGTGTAATCGTCGATTGAAATCGGCTATTTTTTTACCCGGACAAATGCACTTTTATTTGAAACGAAAATTTTTTTTCTTTCAAATCATAGAATATTGTACCAATTATGAAAGGTTATTTAACTTTGAATAATAATCCGTTTAAATTGGGCCGAAACAACAACCAGTTTTCGTGTAATCGTCGATTGAAATCGGCTATTTTTTTAAACGGACAAATGCACTTTTATTTGAAACGAAAAATTTTTTTCCTTCAAATCATGGAATATTGTACCAATTATGAAAGGTCATTTAATTTTGAATAATAATCCGTTTAAATTGGGCCGAAACAACAACCAGTTTTCGTGTAATAGTCGATTGAAATCGGCTATTTTTTTACCCGGACAAATGCAGTTTTATTTGAAACGAAAATTTTTTTTCTTTCAAATCATGGAATATTGTACCAATTATGAAAGGTTATTTAATTTTGAATAATAATCCGTTTAAATTGGGCCGAAACAACAACCAGTTTTCGTGTAATCGTCGATTGAAATCGGCTATTTTTTTACCCGGACAAATGCACTTTTATTTGAAACGAAAAATTTTTTTCCTTCAAATCATGGAATATTGTACCAATTATGAAAGGTCATTTAATTTTGAATAATAATCCGTTTAAATTGGGCCGAAACAACAACCAGTTTTCGTGTAATCGTCGATTGAAATCGGCTATTTTTTTACCCGGACAAATGCACTTTTATTTGAAACGAAAATCATGGAATATTGTACCAATTATGAAAGGTTATTTAATTTTGAATAATAATCCGTTTAAATTGGGCCGAAACAACAACCAGTTTTCGTGTAATCGTCGATTGAAATCGGCTATTTTTTTACCCGGACAAATGCAGTTTTATTTGAAACGAAAATTTTTTTTCTTTCAAATCATGGAATATTGTACCAATTATGAAAGGTTATTTAATTTTGAATAATAATCCGTTTAAATTGGGCCGAAACAACAACCAGTTTTCGTGTAATAGTCGATTGAAATCGGCTATTTTTTTACCCGGACAAATGCACTTTTATTTGAAACGAAAATTTTTTTTCTTTCAAATCATGGAATATTGTACCAATTATGAAAGGTTATTTAATTTTGAATAATAATCCGTTTAAATTGGGCCGAAACAACAACCAGTTTTCGTGTAATCGTCGATTGAAATCGGCTATTTTTTTACCCGGACAAATGCACTTTTATTTGAAACGAAAATTTTTTTTCTTTCAAATCATGGAATATTGTACCAATTATGAAAGGTTATTTAATTTTGAATAATAATCCGTTTAAATTGGGCCGAAATAACAACCAGTTTTCGTGTAATCGTCGATTGAAATCGGCTATTTTTTTACCCGGACAAATGCACTTTTATTTGAAACGAAAAATTTTTTTCTTTCAAATCATGGAATATTGTACCAATTATGAAAGGTTATTTAATTTTGAATAATAATCCGTTTAAATTGGGCCGAAACAACAACCAGTTTTCGTGTAATCGTCGATTGAATTCGGCTATTGTTTTACCCGGACAAATGCACTTTTATTTGAAACGAAAATTTTTTTTCTTTCAAATCATGGAATATTGTACCAATTATGAAAGGTTATTTAATTTTGAATAATAATCCGTTAAAATTGGGCCGAAACAACAACCAGTTTTCGTGTAATCGTCGATTGAATTCGGCTATTGTTTTACCCGGACAAATGCACTTTTATTTGAAACGAAAATTTTTTTTCTTTCAAATCATGGAATATTGTACCAATTATGAAAGGTCATTTAATTTTGAATAATAATCCGTTAAAATTGGGCCGAAACAACAACCAGTTTTCGTGTAATCGTCGATTGAAATCGGCTATTTTTTTACCCGGACAAATGCACTTTTATTTGAAACGAAAAATTTTTTTCTTTCAAATCATGGAATATTGTACCAATTATGAAAGGTTATTTAATTTTGAATAATAATCCGTTAAAATTGGGCCGAAACAACAACCAGTTTTCGTGTAATCGTCGATTGAAATCGGCTATTTTTTTACCCGGACAAATGCACTTTTATTTGAAACGAAAATTTTTTTTCTTTCAAATCATGGAATATTGTACCAATTATGAAAGGTTATTTAATTTTGAATAATAATCCGTTTAAATTGGGCCGAAACAACAACCAGTTTTCGTGTAATCGTCGATTGAAATCGGCTATTTTTTTACCCGGACAAATGCACTTTTATTTGAAACGAAAATTTTTTTTCTTTCAAATCATGGAATATTGTACCAATTATGAAAGGTTATTTAATTTTGAATAATAATCCGTTTAAATTGGGCCGAAACAACAACCAGTTTTCGTGTAATCGTCGATTGAAATCGGCTATTTTTTTACCCGGACAAATGCACTTTTATTTGAAACGAAAAATTTTTTTCTTTCAAATCATGGAATATTGTACCAATTATGAAAGGTTATTTAATTTTGAATAATAATCCGTTTAAATTGGGCCGAAACAACAACCAGTTTTCGTGTAATCGTCGATTGAAATCGGCTATTTTTTACCCGGACAAATGCACTTTTATTTGAAACGAAAATTTTTTTTCTTTCAAATCATGGAATATTGTACCAATTATGAAAGGTTATTTAATTTTGAATAATAATCCGTTTAAATTGGGCCGAAACAACAACCAGTTTTCGTGTAATCGTCGATTGAAATCGGCTATTTTTTTACCCGGACAAATGCACTTTTATTTGAAACGAAAAATTTTTTTCTTTCAAATCATGGAATCTTGTACCAATTATGAAAGGTCATTTAATTTTGAATAATAATCCGTTTAAATTGGGCCGAAACAACAACCAGTTTTCGTGTAATCGTCGATTGAAATCGGCTATTTTTTTACCCGGACAAATGCACTTTTATTTGAAACGAAAATTTTTTTCTTTCAAATCATGGAATCTTGTACCAATTATGAAAGGTTATTTAATTTTGAATAATAATCCGTTTAAATTGGGCCGAAACAACAACCAGTTTTCGTGTAATCGTCGATTGAAATCGGCTATTTTTTTACCCGGACAAATGCACTTTTATTTGAAACGAAAAATTTTTTTCTTTCAAATCATGGAATATTGTACCAATTATGAAAGGTTATTTAATTTTGAATAATAATCCGTTTAAATTGGGCCGAAACAACAACCAGTTTTCGTGTAATCGTCGATTGAAATCGGCTATTTTTTTACCCGGACAAATGCACTTTTATTTGAAACGAAAAATTTTTTTCTTTCAAATCATGGAATATTGTACCAATTATGAAAGGTTATTTAATTTTGAATAATAATCCGTTTAAATTGGGCCGAAACAACAACCAGTTTTCGTGTAATCGTCGATTGAAATCGGCTATTTTTTTACCCGGACAAATGCACTTTTATTTGAAACGAAAATTTTTTTCTTTCAAATCATGGAATCTTGTACCAATTATGAAAGGTTATTTAATTTTGAATAATAATCCGTTTAAATTGGGCCGAAACAACAACCAGTTTTCGTGTAATCGTCGATTGAAATCGGCTATTTTTTTACCCGGACAAATGCACTTTTATTTGAAACGAAAAATTTTTTTTCTTTCAAATCATGGAATATTGTACCAATTATGAAAGGTTATTTAATTTTGAATAATAATCCGTTTAAATTGGGCCGAAACAACAACCAGTTTTCGTGTAATCGTCGATTGAAATCGGCTATTTTTTACCCGGACAAATGCACTTTTATTTGAAACGAAAATTTTTTTTCTTTCAAATCATGGAATATTGTACCAATTATGAAAGGTTATTTAATTTTGAATAATAATCCGTTTAAATTGGGCCGAAACAACAACCAGTTTTCGTGTAATCGTCGATTGAAATCGGCTATTTTTTTACCCGGACAAATGCACTTTTATTTGAAACGAAAAATTTTTTTCTTTCAAATCATGGAATCTTGTACCAATTATGAAAGGTCATTTAATTTTGAATAATAATCCGTTTAAATTGGGCCGAAACAACAACCAGTTTTCGTGTAATCGTCGATTGAAATCGGCTATTTTTTTACCCGGACAAATGCACTTTTATTTGAAACGAAAATTTTTTTCTTTCAAATCATGGAATCTTGTACCAATTATGAAAGGTTATTTAATTTTGAATAATAATCCGTTTAAATTGGGCCGAAACAACAACCAGTTTTCGTGTAATCGTCGATTGAAATCGGCTATTTTTTTACCCGGACAAATGCACTTTTATTTGAAACGAAAAATTTTTTTCTTTCAAATCATGGAATATTGTACCAATTATGAAAGGTTATTTAATTTTGAATAATAATCCGTTTAAATTGGGCCGAAACAACAACCAGTTTTCGTGTAATCGTCGATTGAAATCGGCTATTTTTTTACCCGGACAAATGCACTTTTATTTGAAACGAAAAATTTTTTTCTTTCAAATCATGGAATATTGTACCAATTATGAAAGGTTATTTAATTTTGAATAATAATCCGTTTAAATTGGGCCGAAACAACAACCAGTTTTCGTGTAATCGTCGATTGAAATCGGCTATTTTTTTACCCGGACAAATGCACTTTTATTTGAAACGAAAAATTTTTTTCTTTCAAATCATGGAATATTGTACAGTAAAGGTTATTTAATTTTGAATAATAATCCGTTAAAATTGGGCCGAAACAACAACCAGTTTTCGTGTAATCGTCGATTGAAATCGGCTATTTTTTTACCCGGACAAATGCACTTTTATTTGAAACGAAAAATTTTTTTCTTTCAAATCATGGAATATTGTACCAATTATGAAAGGTTATTTAATTTTGAATAATAATCCGTTTAAATTGGGCCGAAACAACAACCAGTTTTCGTGTAATCGTCGATTGAAATCGGCTATTTTTTTACCCGGACAAATGCACTTTTATTTGAAACGAAAAATTTTTTTCTTTCAAATCATGGAATATTGTACCAATTATGAAAGGTTATTTAATTTTGAATAATAATCCGTTTAAATTGGGCCGAAACAACAACCAGTTTTCGTGTAATCGTCGATTGAAATCGGCTATTTTTACCCGGACAAATGCACTTTTATTTGAAACGAAAAATTTTTTTCTTTCAAATCATGGAATATTGTACCAATTATGAAAGGTTATTTAATTTTGAATAATAATCCGTTTAAATTGGGCCGAAACAACAACCAGTTTTCGTGTAATCGTCGATTGAAATCGGCTATTTTTTACCCGGACAAATGCACTTTTATTTGAAACGAAAATTTTTTTTCTTTCAAATCACGGAATATTGTACAGTAAAGGTTATTTAATTTTGAATAATAATCCGTTTAAATTGGGCCGAAACAACAACCAGTTTTCGTGTAATCGTCGATTGAAATCGGCTATTTTTTTACCCGGACAAATGCACTTTTATTTGAAACGAAAAATTTTTTTCTTTCAAATCATGGAATCTTGTACCAATTATGAAAGGTCATTTAATTTTGAATAATAATCCGTTTAAATTGGGCCGAAACAACAACCAGTTTTCGTGTAATCGTCGATTGAAATCGGCTATTTTTTTACCCGGACAAATGCACTTTTATTTGAAACGAAAATTTTTTTTCTTTCAAATCATGGAATCTTGTACCAATTATGAAAGGTTATTTAATTTTGAATAATAATCCGTTTAAATTGGGCCGAAACAACAACCAGTTTTCGTGTAATCGTCGATTGAAATCGGCTATTTTTTTACCCGGACAAATGCACTTTTATTTGAAACGAAAAATTTTTTTCTTTCAAATCATGGAATATTGTACCAATTATGAAAGGTTATTTAATTTTGAATAATAATCCGTTTAAATTGGGCCGAAACAACAACCAGTTTTCGTGTAATCGTCGATTGAAATCGGCTATTTTTTTACCCGGACAAATGCACTTTTATTTGAAACGAAAAATTTTTTTCTTTCAAATCATGGAATATTGTACCAATTATGAAAGGTTATTTAATTATGAATAATAATCCGTTTAAATTGGGCCGAAACAACAACCAGTTTTCGTGTAATCGTCGATTGAAATCGGCTATTTTTTTACCCGGACAAATGCACTTTTATTTGAAACGAAAATTTTTTTTCTTTCAAATCATGGAATATTGTACCAATTATGAAAGGTTATTTAATTTTGAATAATAATCCGTTTAAATTGGGCCGAAACAACAACCAGTTTTCGTGTAATCGTCGATTGAAATCGGCTATTTTTTTACCCGGACAAATGCACTTTTATTTGAAACGAAAAATTTTTTTCTTTCAAATCATGGAATATTGTACCAATTATGAAAGGTTATTTAATTTTGAATAATAATCCGTTTAAATTGGGCCGAAACAACAACCAGTTTTCGTGTAATCGTCGATTGAAATCGGCTATTTTTTACCCGGACAAATGCACTTTTATTTGAAACGAAAATTTTTTTTCTTTCAAATCATGGAATATTGTACCAATTATGAAAGGTTATTTAATTTTGAATAATAATCCGTTTAAATTGGGCCGAAACAACAACCAGTTTTCGTGTAATCGTCGATTGAAATCGGCTATTTTTTTACCCGGACAAATGCACTTTTATTTGAAACGAAAATTTTTTTTCTTTCAAATCATGGAATCTTGTACCAATTATGAAAGGTTATTTAATTTTGAATAATAATCCGTTTAAATTGGGCCGAAACAACAACCAGTTTTCGTGTAATCGTCGATTGAAATCGGCTATTTTTTTACCCGGACAAATGCACTTTTATTTGAAACGAAAAATTTTTTTCTTTCAAATCATGGAATATTGTACCAATTATGAAAGGTTATTTAATTTTGAATAATAATCCGTTTAAATTGGGCCGAAACAACAACCAGTTTTCGTGTAATCGTCGATTGAAATCGGCTATTTTTTTACCCGGACAAATGCACTTTTATTTGAAACGAAAAATTTTTTTCTTTCAAATCATGGAATATTGTACCAATTATGAAAGGTTATTTAATTTTGAATAATAATCCGTTTAAATTGGGCCGAAACAACAACCAGTTTTCGTGTAATCGTCGATTGAAATCGGCTATTTTTTACCCGGACAAATGCACTTTTATTTGAAACGAAAATTTTTTTTCTTTCAAATCATGGAATATTGTACCAATTATGAAAGGTTATTTAATTTTGAATAATAATCCGTTTAAATTGGGCCGAAACAACAACCAGTTTTCGTGTAATCGTCGATTGAAATCGGCTATTTTTTTACCCGGACAAATGCACTTTTATTTGAAACGAAAATTTTTTTTCTTTCAAATCATGGAATATTGTACCAATTATGAAAGGTTATTTAATTTTGAATAATAATCCGTTTAAATTGGGCCGAAACAACAACCAGTTTTCGTGTAATCGTCGATTGAAATCGGCTATTTTTTTACCCGGACAAATGCACTTTTATTTGAAACGAAAAATTTTTTTCTTTCAAATCATGGAATCTTGTACCAATTATGAAAGGTCATTTAATTTTGAATAATAATCCGTTTAAATTGGGCCGAAACAACAACCAGTTTTCGTGTAATCGTCGATTGAAATCGGCTATTTTTTTACCCGGACAAATGCACTTTTATTTGAAACGAAAAATTTTTTTCTTTCAAATCATGGAATATTGTACCAATTATGAAAGGTTATTTAATTTTGAATAATAATCCGTTTAAATTGGGCCGAAACAACAACCAGTTTTCGTGTAATCGTCGATTGAAATCGGCTATTTTTTTACCCGGACAAATGCACTTTTATTTGAAACGAAACATTTTTTTCTTTCAAATCATGGAATATTGTACCAATTATGAAAGGTTATTTAATTTTGAATAATAATCCGTTTAAATTGGGCCGAAACAACAACCAGTTTTCGTGTAATCGTCGATTGAAATCGGCTATTTTTTTACCCGGACAAATGCACTTTTATTTGAAACGAAAAATTTTTTTCTTTCAAATCATGGAATATTGTACCAATTATGAAAGGTTATTTAATTTTGAATAATAATCCGTTTAAATTGGGCCGAAACAACAACCAGTTTTCGTGTAATCGTCGATTGATATCGGCTATTTTTTTACCCGGACAAATGCACTTTTATTTGAAACGAAACATTTTTTTCTTTCAAATCATGGAATATTGTACCAATTATGAAAGGTTATTTAATTTTGAATAATAATCCGTTTAAATTGGGCCGAAACAACAACCAGTTTTCGTGTAATCGTCGATTGAAATCGGCTATTTTTTTACCCGGACAAATGCACTTTTATTTGAAACGAAAAATTTTTTTCTTTCAAATCATGGAATATTGTACCAATTATGAAAGGTTATTTAATTTTGAATAATAATCCGTTTAAATTGGGCCGAAACAACAACCAGTTTTCGTGTAATCGTCGATTGAAATCGGCTATTTTTTTACCCGGACAAATGCACTTTTATTTGAAACGAAAAATTTTTTTCTTTCAAATCATGGAATATTGTACCAATTATGAAAGGTTATTTAATTTTGAATAATAATCCGTTTAAATTGGGCCGAAACAACAACCAGTTTTCGTGTAATCGTCGATTGAAATCGGCTATTTTTTTACCCGGACAAATGCACTTTTATTTGAAACGAAAAATTTTTTTCTTTCAAATCATGGAATATTGTACCAATTATGAAAGGTTATTTAATTTTGAATAATAATCCGTTTAAATTGGGCCGAAACAACAACCAGTTTTCGTGTAATCGTCGATTGAAATCGGCTATTTTTTACCCGGACAAATGCACTTTTATTTGAAACGAAAATTTTTTTTCTTTCAAATCATGGAATATTGTACCAATTATGAAAGGTTATTTAATTTTGAATAATAATCCGTTTAAATTGGGCCGAAACAACAACCAGTTTTCGTGTAATCGTCGATTGAAATCGGCTATTTTTTTACCCGGACAAATGCACTTTTATTTGAAACGAAAATTTTTTTTCTTTCAAATCATGGAATATTGTACCAATTATGAAAGGTTATTTAATTTTGAATAATAATCCGTTTAAATTGGGCCGAAACAACAACCAGTTTTCGTGTAATCGTCGATTGAAATCGGCTATTTTTTTACCCGGACAAATGCACTTTTATTTGAAACGAAAAATTTTTTTCTTTCAAATCATGGAATCTTGTACCAATTATGAAAGGTCATTTAATTTTGAATAATAATCCGTTTAAATTGGGCCGAAACAACAACCAGTTTTCGTGTAATCATCGATTGAAATCGGCTATTTTTTTACCCGGACAAATGCACTTTTATTTGAAACGAAAATTTTTTTTCTTTCAAATCATGGAATCTTGTACCAATTATGAAAGGTTATTTAATTTTGAATAATAATCCGTTTAAATTGGGCCGAAACAACAACCAGTTTTCGTGTAATCGTCGATTGAAATCGGCTATTTTTTTACCCGGACAAATGCACTTTTATTTGAAACGAAAAATTTTTTTCTTTCAAATCGTGGAATATTGTACCAATTATGAAAGGTTATTTAATTTTGAATAATAATCCGTTTAAATTGGGCCGAAACAACAACCAGTTTTCGTGTAATCGTCGATTGAAATCGGCTATTTTTTTACCCGGACAAATGCACTTTTATTTGAAACGAAAAATTTTTTTCTTTCAAATCATGGAATATTGTACCAATTATGAAAGGTTATTTAATTTTGAATAATAATCCGTTTAAATTGGGCCGAAACAACAACCAGTTTTCGTGTAATCGTCGATTGAAATCGGCTATTTTTTTACCCGGACAAATGCACTTTTATTTGAAACGAAAAATTTTTTTCTTTCAAATCATGGAATATTGTACCAATTATGAAAGGTTATTTAATTTTGAATAATAATCCGTTTAAATTGGGCCGAAACAACAACCAGTTTTCGTGTAATCGTCGATTGAAATCGGCTATTTTTTACCCGGACAAATGCACTTTTATTTGAAACGAAAATTTTTTTTCTTTCAAATCATGGAATATTGTACCAATTATGAAAGGTTATTTAATTTTGAATAATAATCCGTTTAAATTGGGCCGAAACAACAACCAGTTTTCGTGTAATCGTCGATTGAAATCGGCTATTTTTTTACCCGGACAAATGCACTTTTATTTGAAACGAAAATTTTTTTTCTTTCAAATCATGGAATATTGTACCAATTATGAAAGGTTATTTAATTTTGAATAATAATCCGTTTAAATTGGGCCGAAACAACAACCAGTTTTCGTGTAATCGTCGATTGAAATCGGCTATTTTTTTACCCGGACAAATGCACTTTTATTTGAAACGAAAAATTTTTTTCTTTCAAATCATGGAATCTTGTACCAATTATGAAAGGTCATTTAATTTTGAATAATAATCCGTTTAAATTGGGCCGAAACAACAACCAGTTTTCGTGTAATCGTCGATTGAAATCGGCTATTTTTTTACCCGGACAAATGCACTTTTATTTGAAACGAAAAATTTTTTTCTTTCAAATCATGGAATATTGTACCAATTATGAAAGGTTATTTAATTTTGAATAATAATCCGTTTAAATTGGGCCGAAACAACAACCAGTTTTCGTGTAATCGTCGATTGAAATCGGCTATTTTTTTACCCGGACAAATGCACTTTTATTTGAAACGAAAAATTTTTTTCTTTCAAATCATGGAATATTGTACCAATTATGAAAGGTTATTTAATTTTGAATAATAATCCGTTTAAATTGGGCCGAAACAACAACCAGTTTTCGTGTAATCGTCGATTGAAATCGGCTATTTTTTTACCCGGACAAATGCACTTTTATTTGAAACGAAAAATTTTTTTCTTTCAAATCATGGAATATTGTACCAATTATGAAAGGTTATTTAATTTTGAATAATAATCCGTTTAAATTGGGCCGAAACAACAACCAGTTTTCGTGTAATCGTCGATTGAAATCGGCTATTTTTTTACCCGGACAAATGCACTTTTATTTGAAACGAAAATTTTTTTTCTTTCAAATCATGGAATATTGTACCAATTATGAAAGGTTATTTAATTTTGAATAATAATCCGTTTAAATTGGGCCGAAACAACAACCAGTTTTCGTGTAATCGTCGATTGAAATCGGCTATTTTTTTACCCGGACAAATGCACTTTTATTTGAAACGAAAAATTTTTTCCTTTCAAATCATGGAATATTGTACCAATTATGAAAGGTTATTTAATTTTGAATAATAATCCGTTTAAATTGGGCCGAAACAACAACCAGTTTTCGTGTAATCGTCGATTGAAATCGGCTATTTTTTTACCCGGACAAATGCACTTTTATTTGAAACGAAAAATTTTTTTCTTTCAAATCATGGAATATTGTACCAATTATGAAAGGTTATTTAATTTTGAATAATAATCCGTTTAAATTGGGCCGAAACAACAACCAGTTTTCGTGTAATCGTCGATTGAAATCGGCTATTTTTTTACCCGGACAAATGCACTTTTATTTGAAACGAAAATTTTTTTTCTTTCAAATCATGGAATATTGTACCAATTATGAAAGGTTATTTAATTTTGAATAATAATCCGTTTAAATTGGGCCGAAACAACAACCAGTTTTCGTGTAATCGTCGATTGAAATCGGCTATTTTTTTACCCGGACAAATGCACTTTTATTTGAAACGAAAAATTTTTTTCTTTCAAATCATGGAATATTGTACCAATTATGAAAGGTTATTTAATTTTGAATAATAATCCGTTTAAATTGGGCCGAAACAACAACCAGTTTTCGTGTAATCGTCGATTGAAATCGGCTATTTTTTTACCCGGACAAATGCACTTTTATTTGAAACGAAAAATTTTTTTCTTTCAAATCATGGAATATTGTACCAATTATGAAAGGTTATTTAATTTTGAATAATAATCCGTTTAAATTGGGCCGAAACAACAACCAGTTTTCGTGTAATCGTCGATTGAAATCGGCTATTTTTTTACCCGGACAAATGCACTTTTATTTGAAACGAAAAATTTTTTTCTTTCAAATCATGGAATATTGTACCAATTATGAAAGGTTATTTAATTTTGAATAATAATCCGTTTAAATTGGGCCGAAACAACAACCAGTTTTCGTGTAATCGTCGATTGAAATCGGCTATTTTTTTACCCGGACAAATGCACTTTTATTTGAAACGAAAATTTTTTTTCTTTCAAATCATGGAATATTGTACCAATTATGAAAGGTTATTTAATTTTGAATAATAATCCGTTTAAATTGGGCCGAAACAACAACCAGTTTTCGTGTAATCGTCGATTGAAATCGGCTATTTTTTTACCCGGACAAATGCACTTTTATTTGAAACGAAAAATTTTTTCCTTTCAAATCATGGAATATTGTACCAATTATGAAAGGTTATTTAATTTTGAATAATAATCCGTTTAAATTGGGCCGAAACAACAACCAGTTTTCGTGTAATCGTCGATTGAAATCGGCTATTTTTTACCCGGACAAATGCACTTTTATTTGAAACGAAAATTTTTTTTCTTTCAAATCATGGAATATTGTACCAATTATGAAAGGTTATTTAATTTTGAATAATAATCCGTTTAAATTGGGCCGAAACAACAACCAGTTTTCGTGTAATCGTCGATTGAAATCGGCTATTTTTTTACCCGGACAAATGCACTTTTATTTGAAACGAAAATTTTTTTTCTTTCAAATCATGGAATATTGTACCAATTATGAAAGGTTATTTAATTTTGAATAATAATCCGTTTAAATTGGGCCGAAACAACAACCAGTTTTCGTGTAATCGTCGATTGAAATCGGCTATTTTTTTACCCGGACAAATGCACTTTTATTTGAAACGAAAATTTTTTTTCTTTCAAATCATGGAATATTGTACCAATTATGAAAGGTTATTTAATTTTGAATAATAATCCGTTTAAATTGGGCCGAAAAAACAAACAGTTTTCGTGTAATCGTCGATTGAAATCGGCTATTTTTTACCCGGACAAATGCACTTTTATTTGAAACGAAAATTTTTTTTCTTTCAAATCATGGAATATTGTACCAATTATGAAAGGTTATTTAATTTTGAATAATAATCCGTTTAAATTGGGCCGAAACAACAACCAGTTTTCGTGTAATCGTCGATTGAAATCGGCTATTTTTTTACCCGGACAAATGCACTTTTATTTGAAACGAAAAATTTTTTTCTTTCAAATCATGGAATCTTGTACCAATTATGAAAGGTCATTTAATTTTGAATAATAATCCGTTTAAATTGGGCCGAAACAACAACCAGTTTTCGTGTAATCGTCGATTGAAATCGGCTATTTTTTACCCGGACAAATGCACTTTTATTTGAAACGAAAATTTTTTTTCTTTCAAATCATGGAATATTGTACCAATTATGAAAGGTTATTTAATTTTGAATAATAATCCGTTTAAATTGGGCCGAAACAACAACCAGTTTTCGTGTAATCGTCGATTGAAATCGGCTATTTTTTACCCGGACAAATGCACTTTTATTTGAAACGAAAATTTTTTTTCTTTCAAATCATGGAATATTGTACCAATTATGAAAGGTTATTTAATTTTGAATAATAATCCGTTTAAATTGGGCCGAAACAACAACCAGTTTTCGTGTAATCGTCGATTGAAATCGGCTATTTTTTTACCCGGACAAATGCACTTTTATTTGAAACGAAAATTTTTTTTCTTTCAAATCATGGAATATTGTACCAATTATGAAAGGTTATTTAATTTTGAATAATAATCCGTTTAAATTGGGCCGAAACAACAACCAGTTTTCGTGTAATCGTCGATTGAAATCGGCTATTTTTTTACCCGGACAAATGCACTTTTATTTGAAACGAAAAATTTTTTTCTTTCAAATCATGGAATATTGTACCAATTATGAAAGGTTATTTAATTTTGAATAATAATCCGTTTAAATTGGGCCGAAACAACAACCAGTTTTCGTGTAATCGTCGATTGAAATCGGCTATTTTTTACCCGGACAAATGCACTTTTATTTGAAACGAAAATTTTTTTTCTTTCAAATCATGGAATATTGTACCAATTATGAAAGGTTATTTAATTTTGAATAATAATCCGTTTAAATTGGGCCGAAACAACAACCAGTTTTCGTGTAATCGTCGATTGAAATCGGCTATTTTTTTACCCGGACAAATGCACTTTTATTTGAAACGAAAATTTTTTTTCTTTCAAATCATGGAATATTGTACCAATTATGAAAGGTTATTTAATTTTGAATAATAATCCGTTTAAATTGGGCCGAAACAACAACCATTTTTCGTGTAATCGTCGATTGAAATCGGCTATTTTTTTACCCGGACAAATGCACTTTTATTTGAAACGAAAAATTTTTTTCTTTCAAATCATGGAATCTTGTACCAATTATGAAAGGTCATTTAATTTTGAATAATAATCCGTTTAAATTGGGCCGAAACAACAACCAGTTTTCGTGTAATCGTCGATTGAAATCGGCTATTTTTTTACCCGGACAAATGCACTTTTATTTGAAACGAAAATTTTTTTTCTTTCAAATCATGGAATCTTGTACCAATTATGAAAGGTTATTTAATTTTGAATAATAATCCGTTTAAATTGGGCCGAAACAACAACCAGTTTTCGTGTAATCGTCGATTGAAATCGGCTATTTTTTTACCCGGACAAATGCACTTTTATTTGAAACGAAAAATTTTTTTCTTTCAAATCATGGAATCTTGTACCAATTATGAAAGGTCATTTAATTTTGAATAATAATCCGTTTAAATTGGGCCGAAACAACAACCAGTTTTCGTGTAATCGTCGATTGAAATCGGCTATTTTTTTACCCGGACAAATGCACTTTTATTTGAAACGAAAAATTTTTTTCTTTCAAATCATGGAATCTTGTACCAATTATGAAAGGTTATTTAATTTTGAATAATAATCCGTTTAAATTGGGCCGAAACAACAACCAGTTTTCGTGTAATCGTCGATTGAAATCGGCTATTTTTTTACCCGGACAAATGCACTTTTATTTGAAACGAAAAATTTTTTTCTTTCAAATCATGGAATATTGTACCAATTATGAAAGGTTATTTAATTTTGAATAATAATCCGTTTAAATTGGGCCGAAACAACAACCAGTTTTCGTGTAATCGTCGATTGAAATCGGCTATTTTTTTACCCGGACAAATGCACTTTTATTTGAAACGAAAATTTTTTTTCTTTCAAATCATGGAATATTGTACCAATTATGAAAGGTTATTTAATTTTGAATAATAATCCGTTTAAATTGGGCCGAAACAACAACCATTTTTCGTGTAATCGTCGATTGAAATCGGCTATTTTTTTACCCGGACAAATGCACTTTTATTTGAAACGAAAAATTTTTTTCTTTCAAATCATGGAATCTTGTACCAATTATGAAAGGTCATTTAATTTTGAATAATAATCCGTTTAAATTGGGCCGAAACAACAACCAGTTTTCGTGTAATCGTCGATTGAAATCGGCTATTTTTTTACCCGGACAAATGCACTTTTATTTGAAACGAAAAATTTTTTTCTTTCAAATCATGGAATCTTGTACCAATTATGAAAGGTTATTTAATTTTGAATAATAATCCGTTTAAATTGGGCCGAAACAACAACCAGTTTTCGTGTAATCGTCGATTGAAATCGGCTATTTTTTTACCCGGACAAATGCACTTTTATTTGAAACGAAAAATTTTTTTCTTTCAAATCATGGAATATTGTACCAATTATGAAAGGTTATTTAATTTTGAATAATAATCCGTTTAAATTGGGCCGAAACAACAACCAGTTTTCGTGTAATCGTCGATTGAAATCGGCTATTTTTTACCCGGACAAATGCACTTTTATTTGAAACGAAAATTTTTTTTCTTTCAAATCATGGAATCTTGTACCAATTATGAAAGGTTATTTAATTTTGAATAATAATCCGTTTAAATTGGGCCGAAACAACAACCAGTTTTCGTGTAATCGTCGATTGAAATCGGCTATTTTTTTACCCGGACAAATGCACTTTTATTTGAAACGAAAAATTTTTTTCTTTCAAATCATGGAATCTTGTACCAATTATGAAAGGTCATTTAATTTTGAATAATAATCCGTTTAAATTGGGCCGAAACAACAACCAGTTTTCGTGTAATCGTCGATTGAAATCGGCTATTTTTTTACCCGGACAAATGCACTTTTATTTGAAACGAAAAATTTTTTTCTTTCAAATCATGGAATCTTGTACCAATTATGAAAGGTCATTTAATTTTGAATAATAATCCGTTTAAATTGGGCCGAAACAACAACCAGTTTTCGTGTAATCGTCGATTGAAATCGGCTATTTTTTTACCCGGACAAATGCACTTTTATTTGAAACGAAAAATTTTTTTCTTTCAAATCATGGAATATTGTACCAATTATGAAAGGTTATTTAATTTTGAATAATAATCCGTTTAAATTGGGCCGAAACAACAACCAGTTTTCGTGTAATCGTCGATTGAAATCGGCTATTTTTTACCCGGACAAATGCACTTTTATTTGAAACGAAAATTTTTTTTCTTTCAAATCATGGAATCTTGTACCAATTATGAAAGGTTATTTAATTTTGAATAATAATCCGTTTAAATTGGGCCGAAACAACAACCAGTTTTCGTGTAATCGTCGATTGAAATCGGCTATTTTTTACCCGGACAAATGCACTTTTATTTGAAACGAAAATTTTTTTCTTTCAAATCATGGAATATTGTACCAATTATGAAAGGTTATTTAATTTTGAATAATAATCCGTTTAAATTGGGCCGAAACAACAACCAGTTTTCGTGTAATCGTCGATTGAAATCGGCTATTTTTTTACCCGGACAAATGCACTTTTATTTGAAACGAAAATTTTTTTTCTTTCAAATCATGGAATATTGTACCAATTATGAAAGGTTATTTAATTTTGAATAATAATCCGTTTAAATTGGGCCGAAACAACAACCATTTTTCGTGTAATCGTCGATTGAAATCGGCTATTTTTTTTACCCGGACAAATGCACTTTTATTTGAAACGAAAAATTTTTTTCTTTCAAACCATGGAATCTTGTACCAATTATGAAAGGTCATTTAATTTTGAATAATAATCCGTTTAAATTGGGCCGAAACAACAACCAGTTTTCGTGTAATCGTCGATTGAAATCGGCTATTTTTTTACCCGGACAAATGCACTTTTATTTGAAACGAAAAATTTTTTTCTTTCAAATCATGGAATCTTGTACCAATTATGAAAGGTTATTTAATTTTGAATAATAATCCGTTTAAATTGGGCCGAAACAACAACCAGTTTTCGTGTAATCGTCGATTGAAATCGGCTATTTTTTTACCCGGACAAATGCACTTTTATTTGAAACGAAAAATTTTTTTCTTTCAAATCATGGAATATTGTACCAATTATGAAAGGTTATTTAATTTTGAATAATAATCCGTTTAAATTGGGCCGAAACAACAACCAGTTTTCGTGTAATCGTCGATTGAAATCGGCTATTTTTTACCCGGACAAATGCACTTTTATTTGAAACGAAAATTTTTTTTCTTTCAAATCATGGAATCTTGTACCAATTATGAAAGGTTATTTAATTTTGAATAATAATCCGTTTAAATTGGGCCGAAACAACAACCAGTTTTCGTGTAATCGTCGATTGAAATCGGCTATTTTTTTACCCGGACAAATGCACTTTTATTTGAAACGAAAAATTTTTTTCTTTCAAATCATGGAATCTTGTACCAATTATGAAAGGTCATTTAATTTTGAATAATAATCCGTTTAAATTGGGCCGAAACAACAACCAGTTTTCGTGTAATCGTCGATTGAAATCGGCTATTTTTTTACCCGGACAAATGCACTTTTATTTGAAACGAAAAATTTTTTTCTTTCAAATCATGGAATCTTGTACCAATTATGAAAGGTTATTTAATTTTGAATAATAATCCGTTTAAATTGGGCCGAAACAACAACCAGTTTTCGTGTAATCGTCGATTGAAATCGGCTATTTTTTTACCCGGACAAATGCACTTTTATTTGAAACGAAAAATTTTTTTCTTTCAAATCATGGAATATTGTACCAATTATGAAAGGTTATTTAATTTTGAATAATAATCCGTTTAAATTGGGCCGAAACAACAACCAGTTTTCGTGTAATCGTCGATTGAAATCGGCTATTTTTTTACCCGGACAAATGCACTTTTATTTGAAACGAAAATTTTTTTTCTTTCAAATCATGGAATATTGTACCAATTATGAAAGGTTATTTAATTTTGAATAATAATCCGTTTAAATTGGGCCGAAACAACAACCATTTTTCGTGTAATCGTCGATTGAAATCGGCTATTTTTTTACCCGGACAAATGCACTTTTATTTGAAACGAAAAATTTTTTTCTTTCAAATCATGGAATCTTGTACCAATTATGAAAGGTCATTTAATTTTGAATAATAATCCGTTTAAATTGGGCCGAAACAACAACCAGTTTTCGTGTAATCGTCGATTGAAATCGGCTATTTTTTTACCCGGACAAATGCACTTTTATTTGAAACGAAAAATTTTTTTCTTTCAAATCATGGAATCTTGTACCAATTATGAAAGGTTATTTAATTTTGAATAATAATCCGTTTAAATTGGGCCGAAACAACAACCAGTTTTCGTGTAATCGTCGATTGAAATCGGCTATTTTTTTACCCGGACAAATGCACTTTTATTTGAAACGAAAATTTTTTTTCTTTCAAATCATGGAATATTGTACCAATTATGAAAGGTTATTTAATTTTGAATAATAATCCGTTTAAATTGGGCCGAAACAACAACCAGTTTTCGTGTAATCGTCGATTGAAATCGGCTATTTTTTTACCCGGACAAATGCACTTTTATTTGAAACGAAAATTTTTTTTCTTTCAAATCATGGAATATTGTACCAATTATGAAAGGTTATTTAATTTTGAATAATAATCCGTTTAAATTGGGCCGAAACAACAACCAGTTTTCGTGTAATCGTCGATTGAAATCGGCTATTTTTTTTACCCGGACAAATGCACTTTTATTTGAAACGAAAAATTTTTTTCTTTCAAATCATGGAATCTTGTACCAATTATGAAAGGTTATTTAATTTTGAATAATAATCCGTTTAAATTGGGCCGAAACAACAACCAGTTTTCGTGTAATCGTCGATTGAAATCGGCTATTTTTTTACCCGGACAAATGCACTTTTATTTGAAACGAAAAATTTTTTTCTTTCAAATCATGGAATATTGTACCAATTATGAAAGGTTATTTAATTTTGAATAATAATCCGTTTAAATTGGGCCGAAACAACAACCAGTTTTCGTGTAATCGTCGATTGAAATCGGCTATTTTTTACCCGGACAAATGCACTTTTATTTGAAACGAAAATTTTTTTTCTTTCAAATCATGGAATCTTGTACCAATTATGAAAGGTTATTTAATTTTGAATAATAATCCGTTTAAATTGGGCCGAAACAACAACCAGTTTTCGTGTAATCGTCGATTGAAATCGGCTATTTTTTTACCCGGACAAATGCACTTTTATTTGAAACGAAAAATTTTTTTCTTTCAAATCATGGAATCTTGTACCAATTATGAAAGGTCATTTAATTTTGAATAATAATCCGTTTAAATTGGGCCGAAACAACAACCAGTTTTCGTGTAATCGTCGATTGAAATCGGCTATTTTTTTACCCGGACAAATGCACTTTTATTTGAAACGAAAAATTTTTTTCTTTCAAATCATGGAATCTTGTACCAATTATGAAAGGTTATTTAATTTTGAATAATAATCCGTTTAAATTGGGCCGAAACAACAACCACTTTTCGTGTAATCGTCGATTGAAATCGGCTATTTTTTTACCCGGACAAATGCACTTTTATTTGAAACGAAAAATTTTTTTCTTTCAAATCATGGAATATTGTACCAATTATGAAAGGTTATTTAATTTTGAATAATAATCCGTTTAAATTGGGCCGAAACAACAACCAGTTTTCGTGTAATCGTCGATTGAAATCGGCTATTTTTTTACCCGGACAAATGCACTTTTATTTGAAACGAAAATTTTTTTTCTTTCAAATCATGGAATATTGTACCAATTATGAAAGGTTATTTAATTTTGAATAATAATCCGTTTAAATTGGGCCGAAACAACAACCAGTTTTCGTGTAATCGTCGATTGAAATCGGCTATTTTTTTACCCGGACAAATGCACTTTTATTTGAAACGAAAAATTTTTTTCTTTCAAATCATGGAATCTTGTACCAATTATGAAAGGTCATTTAATTTTGAATAATAATCCGTTTAAATTGGGCCGAAACAACAACCAGTTTTCGTGTAATCGTCGATTGAAATCGGCTATTTTTTTACCCGGACAAATGCACTTTTATTTGAAACGAAAAATTTTTTTCTTTCAAATCATGGAATCTTGTACCAATTATGAAAGGTTATTTAATTTTGAATAATAATCCGTTTAAATTGGGCCGAAACAACAACCAGTTTTCGTGTAATCGTCGATTGAAATCGGCTATTTTTTTACCCGGACAAATGCACTTTTATTTGAAACGAAAAATTTTTTTCTTTCAAATCATGGAATCTTGTACCAATTATGAAAGGTTATTTAATTTTGAATAATAATCCGTTTAAATTGGGCCGAAACAACAACCAGTTTTCGTGTAATCGTCGATTGAAATCGGCTATTTTTTTACCCGGACAAATGCACTTTTATTTGAAACGAAAATTTTTTTTCTTTCAAATCATGGAATCTTGTACCAATTATGAAAGGTTATTTAATTTTGAATAATAATCCGTTTAAATTGGGCCGAAACAACAACCAGTTTTCGTGTAATCGTCGATTGAAATCGGCTATTTTTTTACCCGGACAAATGCACTTTTATTTGAAACGAAAAATTTTTTTCTTTCAAATCATGGAATCTTGTACCAATTATGAAAGGTTATTTAATTTTGAATAATAATCCGTTTAAATTGGGCCGAAACAACAACCAGTTTTCGTGTAATCGTCGATTGAAATCGGCTATTTTTTTACCCGGACAAATGCACTTTTATTTGAAACGAAAAATTTTTTTCTTTCAAATCATGGAATATTGTACCAATTATGAAAGGTTATTTAATTTTGAATAATAATCCGTTTAAATTGGGCCGAAACAACAACCAGTTTTCGTGTAATCGTCGATTGAAATCGGCTATTTTTTTACCCGGACAAATGCACTTTTATTTGAAACGAAAATTTTTTTTCTTTCAAATCATGGAATCTTGTACCAATTATGAAAGGTTATTTAATTTTGAATAATAATCCGTTTAAATTGGGCCGAAACAACAACCAGTTTTCGAGAAAATCGTCGATTGAAATCGGCTATTTTTTTACCCGGACAAATGCACTTTTATTTGAAACGAAAAATTTTTTTCTTTCAAATCATGGAATATTGTACCAATTATGAAAGGTTATTTAATTTTGAATAATAATCCGTTTAAATTGGGCCGAAACAACAACCAGTTTTCGTGTAATCGTCGATTGAAATCGGCTATTTTTTTACCCGGACAAATGCACTTTTATTTGAAACGAAAAATTTTTTTCTTTCAAATCATGGAATCTTGTACCAATTATGAAAGGTCATTTAATTTTGAATAATAATCCGTTTAAATTGGGCCGAAACAACAACCAGTTTTCGTGTAATCGTCGATTGAAATCGGCTATTTTTTTACCAGGACAAATGCACTTTTATTTGAAACGAAAATTTTTTTTGTTTCAAATCATGGAATATTGTACCAATTATGAAAGGTTATTTAATTTTGAATAATATTCCGTTTAAATTGGGCCGAAACAACAACCAGTTTTCGTGTAATCGTCGATTGAAATCGGCTATTTTTTTACCCGGACAAATGCACTTTTATTTGAAACGAAAATTTTTTTTCTTTCAAATCATGGAATATTGTACCAATTATGAAAGGTTATTTAATTTTGAATAATAATCCGTTTAAATTGGGCCGAAACAACAACCAGTTTTCGTGTAATCGTCGATTGAAATCGGCAATTTTTTTACCCGGACAAATGCACTTTTATTTGAAACGAATTTTTTTTTTCTTTCAAATCATGGAATATTGTACCAATTATGAAAGGTCATTTAATTTTGAATAATAATCCGTTTAAATTGGGCCGAAACAACAACCACTTTTCGTGTAATCGTCGATTGAAATCGGCTATTTTTTTACCCGGACAAATGCGAAAATTTTTTTTCTTTCAAGAATATTGTACCAATTATGAAAGGTTATTTAATTTTGAATAATAATCCGTTTAAATTGGGCCGAAACAACAACCAGTTTTCGTGTAATCGTCGATTGAAATCGGCTATTTTTTACCCGGACAAATGCGAAAATTTTTTTTCTTTCAAATCATGGAATATTGTACCAATTATGAAAGGTTATTTAATTTTGAATAATAATCCGTTTAAATTGGGCCGAAACAACAACCAGTTTTCGTGTAATCGTCGATTGAAATCGGCTATTTTTTTACCCGGACAAATGCACTTTTATTTGAAACGAAAAAATTTTTTCTTTCAAATCATGGAATCTTGTACCAATTATGAAAGGTCATTTAATTTTGAATAATAATCCGTTTAAATTGGGCCGAAACAACAACCAGTTTTCGTGTAATCGTCGATTGAAATCGGCTATTTTTTTACCCGGACAAATGCACTTTTATTTGAAACGAAAAATTTTTTTCTTTCAAATCATGGAATCTTGTACCAATTATGAAAGGTCATTTAATTTTGAATAATAATCCGTTTAAATTGGGCCGAAACAACAACCAGTTTTCGTGTAATCGTCGATTGAAATCGGCTATTTTTTTACCAGGACAAATGCACTTTTATTTGAAACGAAAATTTTTTTTGTTTCAAATCATGGAATATTGTACCAATTATGAAAGGTTATTTAATTTTGAATAATATTCCGTTTAAATTGGGCCGAAACAACAACCAGTTTTCGTGTAATCGTCGATTGAAATCGGCTATTTTTTTACCCGGACAAATGCACTTTTATTTGAAACGAATTTTTTTTTTCTTTCAAATCATGGAATATTGTACCAATTATGAAAGGTCATTTAATTTTGAATAATAATCCGTTTAAATTGGGCCGAAACAACAACCAGTTTTCGTGTAATCGTCGATTGAAATCGGCTATTTTTTACCCGGACAAATGCGAAAATTTTTTTTCTTTCAAATCATGGAATATTGTACCAATTATGAAAGGTTATTTAATTTTGAATAATAATCCGTTTAAATTGGACCAAAACAACAACCAGTTTTCGTGTAATCGTCGATTGAAATCGGCTATTTTTTACCCGGACAAATGCGAAAATTTTTTTTCTTTCAAGAATATTGTACCAATTATGAAAGGTTATTTAATTTTGAATAATAATCCGTTTAAATTGGGCCGAAACAACAACCAGTTTTCGTGTAATCGTCGATTGAAATCGGCTATTTTTTACCCGGACAAATGCACTTTTATTTGAAACGAAAATTTTTTTTCTTTCAAATCATGGAATATTGTACCAATTATGAAAGGTTATTTAATTTTGAATAATAATCCGTTTAAATTGGGCCGAAACAACAACCAGTTTTCGTGTAATCGTCGATTGAAATCGGCTATTTTTTTACCCGGACAAATGCACTTTTATTTGAAACGAAATTTTTTTTTCTTTCAAATCATGGAATATTGTACCAATTATGAAAGGTTATTTAATTTTGAATAATAATCCGTTTAAATTGGGCCGAAACAACAACCAGTTTTCGTGTAATCGTCGATTGAAATCGGCTATTTTTTTACCCGGACAAATGCACTTTTATTTGAAACGAAAAATTTTTTTCTTTCAAATCATGGAATCTTGTACCAATTATGAAAGGTCATTTAATTTTGAATAATAATCCGTTTAAATTGGGCCGAAACAACAACCAGTTTTCGTGTAATCGTCGATTGAAATCGGCTATTTTTTACCCGGACAAATGCGAAAATTTTTTTTCTTTCAAATCATGGAATATTGTACCAATTATGAAAGGTTATTTAATTTTGAATAATAATCCGTTTAAATTGGGCCGAAACAACAACCAGTTTTCGTGTAATCGTCGATTGAAATCGGCTATTTTTTTACCCGGACAAATGCACTTTTATTTGAAACGAAAAAATTTTTTCTTTCAAATCATGGAATCTTGTACCAATTATGAAAGGTCATTTAATTTTGAATAATAATCCGTTTAAATTGGGCCGAAACAACAACCTGTTTTCGTGTAATCGTCGATTGAAATCGGCTATTTTTTTACCCGGACAAATGCACTTTTATTTGAAACGAAAATTTTTTTTCTTTCAAATCATGGAATATTGTACCAATTATGAAAGGTTATTTAATTTTGAATAATAATCCGTTTAAATTGGGCCGAAACAACAACCAGTTTTCGTGTAATCGTCGATTGAATTCGGCTATTGTTTTACCCGGACAAATGCACTTTTATTTGAAACGAAAATTTTTTTCTTTCAAATCATGGAATATTGTACCAATTATGAAAGGTTATTTAATTTTGAATAATAGTCCGTTTAAATTGGGCCGAAACAACAACCAGTTTTCGTGTAATCGTCGATTGAAATCGGCTATTTTTTACCCGGACAAATGCGAAAATTTTTTTTCTTTCAAATCATGGAATATTGTACCAATTATGAAAGGTCATTTAATTTTGAATAATAATCCGTTTAAATTGGGCCGAAACAACAACCAGTTTTCGTGTAATCGTCGATTGAAATCGGCTATTTTTTTACCCGGACAAATGCACTTTTATTTGAAACGAAAAATTTTTTTCTTTCAAATCATGGAATCTTGTACCAATTATGAAAGGTCATTTAATTTTGAATAATAATCCGTTTAAATTGGGCCGAAACAACAACCAGTTTTCGTGTAATCGTCGATTGAAATCGGCTATTTTTTTACCAGGACAAATGCACTTTTATTTGAAACGAAAATTTTTTTTGTTTCAAATCATGGAATATTGTACCAATTATGAAAGGTTATTTAATTTTGAATAATATTCCGTTTAAATTGGGCCGAAACAACAACCAGTTTTCGTGTAATCGTCGATTGAAATCGGCTATTTTTTTACCCGGACAAATGCACTTTTATTTGAAACGAAAATTTTTTTTGTCTCAAATCATGGAATATTGTACCAATTATGAAAGGTTATTTAATTTTGAATAATAATCCGTTTAAATTGGGCCGAAACAACAACCAGTTTTCGTGTAATCGTCGATTGAAATCGGCAATTTTTTTACCCGGACAAATGCACTTTTATTTGAAACGAATTTTTTTTTTCTTTCAAATCATGGAATATTGTACCAATTATGAAAGGTCATTTAATTTTGAATAATAATCCGTTTAAATTGGGCCGAAACAACAACCAGTTTTCGTGTAATCGTCGATTGAAATCGGCTATTTTTTTACCCGGCCGAAAACGAAATTTTTTTTTCTTTCAAATCATGGAATATTGTACCAATTATGAAAGTTTATTTAATTTTGAATAATAATCCGTTTAAATTGGGCCGAAACAACAACCAGTTTTCGTGTAATCGTCGATTGAAATCGGCTATTTTTTTACCCGGACAAATGCACTTTTATTTGAAATGAAAAATTTTTTTGTTTCAAATCATGTAATATTGTACCAATTATGAAAGGTTATTTAATTTTGAATAATAATCCGTTTAAATTGGGCCGAAACAACAACCAGTTTTCGTGTAATCGTCGATTGAAATCGGCTGTTTTTTACCCGGACGCACTTTTATTTGAATCGAAAATTTTTTTCTTTCAAATCATGGAATATTGTACCAATTATGAAAGGTCATTTAATTTTGAATAATAATCCGTTTAAATTGGGCCGAAACAACAACCAGTTTTCGTGTAATCGTCGATTGAAATCGGCTATTTTTTTACCCGGCCGAAAACGAAATTTTTTTTTCTTTCAAATCATGGAATATTGTACCAATTATGAAAGTTTATTTAATTTTGAATAATAATCCGTTTAAATTGGGCCGAAACAACAACCAGTTTTCGTGTAATCGTCGATTGAAATCGGCTATTTTTTTACCCGGACAAATGCACTTTTATTTGAAATGAAAAATTTTTTTGTTTCAAATCATGTAATATTGTACCAATTATGAAAGGTTATTTAATTTTGAATAATAATCCGTTTAAATTGGGCCGAAACAACAACCAGTTTTCGTGTAATCGTCGATTGAAATCGGCTATTTTTTACCCGGACAAATGCGAAAATTTTTTTTCTTTCAAATCATGGAATATTGTACCAATTATGAAAGGTCATTTAATTTTGAATAATAATCCGTTTAAATTGGGCCGAAACAACAACCAGTTTTCGTGTAATCGTCGATTGAAATCGGCAATTTTTTTACCCGGACAAATGCACTTTTATTTGAAACGAATTTTTTTTTTCTTTCAAATCTTGGAATATTGTACCAATTATGAAAGGTCATTTAATTTTGAATAATAATCCGTTTAAATTGGGCCGAAACAACAACCAGTTTTCGTGTAATCGTCGATTGAAATCGGCTATTTTTTTAACCGGACAAATGCACTTTTATTTGAAACGAAAATTTTTTTTGTTTCAAATCATGGAATATTGTACCAATTATGAAAGGTTATTTAATTTTGAATAATATTCCGTTTAAATTGGGCCGATACAACAACCAGTTTTCGTGTAATCGTCGATTGAAATCGGCTATTTTTTTACCCGGACGAAAACGAAATTTTTTTTCTTTCAAATCATGGAATATTGTACCAATTATGAAAGGTTATTTAATTTTGAATAATAATCCGTTTAAATTGGGCCGAAACAACAACCAGTTTTCGTGTAATCGTCGATTGAAATCGGCTATTTTTTTACCCGGACAAATGCACTTTTATTTGAAACGAAAATTTTTTTTGTTTCAAATCATGGAATATTGTACCAATTATGAAAGGTTATTTAATTTTGAATAATAATCCGTTTAAATTGGACCGAAACAACAACCAGTTTTCGTGTAATCGTCGATTGAAATCGGCTATTTTTTTACCCGGACAAATGCACTTTTATTTGAAACGAAAAATTTTTTTCTTTCAAATCATGGAATATTGTACCAATTATGAAAGGTTATTTAATTTTGAATAATAATCCGTTTAAATTGGGCCGAAACAACAACCAGTTTTCGTGTAATCGTCGATTGAAATCGGCTATTTTTTTACCCGGACAAATGCACTTTTATTTAAAACGAAAATTTTTTTTGTTCCAAATCATGGAATATTGTACCAATTATGAAAGGTTATTTAATTTTGAATAATAATCCGTTTAAATTGGGCCGAAACAACAACCAGTTTTCGTGTAATCGTCGATTGAAATCGGCTATTTTTTTACCCGGACAAATGCACTTTTATTTGAAACTACAAATTTTTTTCTTTCAAATCATGGAATATTGTATCAATTATGAAAGGTTATTTAATTTTGAATAATAATCCGTTTAAATTGGGCCGAAACAACAACCAGTTTTCGTGTAATCGTCGATTGAAATCGGCTATTTTTTTACCCGGACAAATGCACTTTTATTTGAAACGAAATTTTTTTTTGTTTCAAATCATGGAATATTGTACCAATTATGAAAGGTTATTTAATTTTGAATAATAATCCGTTTAAATTGGGCCGAAACAACAACCAGTTTTCGTGTAATCGTCGATTGAAATCGGCAATTTTTTTACCCGGACAAATGCACTTTTATTTGAAACGAATTTTTTTTTTCTTTCAAATCATGGAATATTGTACCAATTATGAAAGGTCATTTAATTTTGAATAATAATCCGTTTAAATTGGGCCGAAACAACAACCAGTTTTCGTGTAATCGTCGATTGAAATCGGCTATTTTTTACCCGGACAAATGCGAAAATTTTTTTTCTTTCAAATCATGGAATATTGTACCAATTATGAAAGTTTATTTAATTTTGAATAATAATCCGTTTAAATTGGGCCGAAACAACAACCAGTTTTCGTGTAATCGTCGATTGAAATCGGCTATTTTTTTACCCGGACAAATGCACTTTTATTTGAAACGAAAAATTTTTTTCTTTCAAATCATGGAATATTGTACCAATTATGAAAGGTTATTTAATTTTGAATAATAATCCGTTTAAATTGGGCCGAAACAACAACCAGTTTTCGTGTAATCGTCGATTGAAATCGGCTATTTTTTACCCGGACAAATGCGAAAAATTTTTTTCTTTCAAGAATATTGTACCAATTATGAAAGGTTATTTAATTTTGAATAATAATCCGTTTAAATTGGGCCGAAACAACAACCAGTTTTCGTGTAATCGTCGATTGAAATCGGCTATTTTTTTACCCGGACAAATGCACTTTTATTTGAAACGAAAAATTTTTTTCTTTCAAATCATGGAATCTTGTACCAATTATGAAAGGTCATTTAATTTTGAATAATAATCCGTTTAAATTGGGCCGAAACAACAACCAGTTTTCGTGTAATCGTCGATTGAAATCGGCTATTTTTTACCCGGACAAATGCGAAAATTTTTTTTCTTTCAAATCATGGAATATTGTACCAATTATGAAAGGTTATTTAATTTTGAATAATAATCCGTTTAAATTGGGCCGAAACAACAACCAGTTTTCGTGTAATCGTCGATTGAAATCGGCTATTTTTTTACCCGGACAAATGCACTTTTATTTGAAACGAAAAAATTTTTTCTTTCAAATCATGGAATCTTGTACCAATTATGAAAGGTCATTTAATTTTGAATAATAATCCGTTTAAATTGGGCCGAAACAACAACCTGTTTTCGTGTAATCGTCGATTGAAATCGGCTATTTTTTTACCCGGACAAATGCGAAAATTTTTTTTCTTTCAAATCATGGAATATTGTACCAATTATGAAAGGTCATTTAATTTTGAATAATAATCCGTTTAAATTGGGCCGAAACAACAACCAGTTTTCGTGTAATCGTCGATTGAAATCGGCTATTTTTTTACCCGGACAAATGCACTTTTATTTGAAACGAAAAATTTTTTTCTTTCAAATCATGGAATCTTGTACCAATTATGAAAGGTCATTTAATTTTGAATAATAATCCGTTTAAATTGGGCCGAAACAACAACCAGTTTTCGTGTAATCGTCGATTGAAATCGGCTATTTTTTTACCAGGACAAATGCACTTTTATTTGAAACGAAAATTTTTTTTGTTTCAAATCATGGAATATTGTACCAATTATGAAAGGTTATTTAATTTTGAATAATATTCCGTTTAAATTGGGCCGAAACAACAACCAGTTTTCGTGTAATCGTCGATTGAAATCGGCTATTTTTTTACCCGGACAAATGCACTTTTATTTGAAACGAAAATTTTTTTTGTCTCAAATCATGGAATATTGTACCAATTATAAAAGGTTATTTAATTTTGAATAATAATCCGTTTAAATTGGGCCGAAACAACAACCAGTTTTCGTGTAATCGTCGATTGAAATCGGCAATTTTTTTACCCGGACAAATGCACTTTTATTTGAAACGAATTTTTTTTTTCTTTCAAATCATGGAATATTGTACCAATTATGAAAGGTCATTTAATTTTGAATAATAATCCGTTTAAATTGGGCCGAAACAACAACCAGTTTTCGTGTAATCGTCGATTGAAATCGGCTGTTTTTTACCCGGACGCACTTTTATTTGAATCGAAAATTTTTTTCTTTCAAATCATGGAATATTGTACCAATTATGAAAGGTCATTTAATTTTGAATAATAATCCGTTTAAATTGGGCCGAAACAACAACCAGTTTTCGTGTAATCGTCGATTGAAATCGGCTATTTTTTTACTCGGACGAAAACGATTTTTTTTTTTCTTTCAAATCATGAAATTGTACCAATTATGAAAGGTTATTTAATTTTGAATAATAATCCGTTTAAATTGGGCCGAAACAACAACCAGTTTTCGTGTAATCGTCGATTGAAATCGGCTATTTTTTTACCCGGACAAATGCACTTTTATTTGAAATGAAAAATTTTTTTGTTTCAAATCATGTAATATTGTACCAATTATGAAAGGTTATTTAATTTTGAATAATATTCCGTTTAAATTGGGCCGATACAACAACCAGTTTTCGTGTAATCGTCGATTGAAATCGGCTATTTTTTTACCCGGCCGAAAACGAAATTTTTTTTTCTTTCAAATCATGGAATATTGTACCAATTATGAAAGTTTATTTAATTTTGAATAATAATCCGTTTAAATTGGGCCGAAACAACAACCAGTTTTCGTGTAATCGTCGATTGAAATCGGCTATTTTTTTACCCGGACAAATGCACTTTTATTTGAAATGAAAAATTTTTTTGTTTCAAATCATGTAATATTGTACCAATTATGAAAGGTTATTTAATTTTGAATAATAATCCGTTTAAATTGGGCCGAAACAACAACCAGTTTTCGTGTAATCGTCGATTGAAATCGGCTATTTTTTTACCCGGACGAAAACGAAATTTTTTTTCTTTCAAATCATGGAATATTGTACCAATTATGAAAGGTTATTTAATTTTGAATAATAATCCGTTTAAATTGGGCCGAAACAACAACCAGTTTTCGTGTAATCGTCGATTGAAATCGGCTATTTTTTTACCCGGACAAATGCACTTTTATTTGAAACGAAAATTTTTTTTGTTTCAAATCATGGAATATTGTACCAATTATGAAAGGTTATTTAATTTTGAATAATATTCCGTTTAAATTGGGCCGATACAACAACCAGTTTTCGTGTAATCGTCGATTGAAATCGGCTATTTTTTTACCCGGCCGAAAACGAAATTTTTTTTTCTTTCAAATCATGGAATATTGTACCAATTATGAAAGGTTATTTAATTTTGAATAATAATCCGTTTAAATTGGGCCGAAACAACAACCAGTTTTCGTGTAATCGTCGATTGAATTACATTTGTTGGCCATATCCCCCTGCTTTTGAGACTTCGAATCCCACTTCAAGACTAGTTTTTGTAGGTCAATATATTTTACGTTCAATTTCCTATTTACGAACACGAAGCTTTGCTCTTAAAAAACATGATGGTTAAGTGTGTTGTTGTATTCTTACTGTTGTGATTGGGTGACATTGAGACGCTTTGATTTCCGCGATAAATAGCGAAAAGTACTCTGTATCCGTTAATTGGTCTGTCAAGATTCACACTACGTTGTATTACACAATGTTTGTAATCTAGGTGTCCGTTAAGCAGTGAGGCCATGTAGACGCAAGCCTTTCGGTAGACAATAATTTAACGGATTTGACTATGCATTTCGACTATGAGGTCCTGCTCGGGTCTATTGTAAAGCATAACTAATTTCACATGTATTTTCTAGACAACAAGTAATGCCACTTAAGATACAACTTATACTCAAATATGTATATAAAGTTACCGCAAACCTGTATACCAAATTTAAACCCATTTCTACCCATTTTCTGATAGTTTAAATCCGCTAAATCAAACAAATTCCGCATATACACAAAGAGAATTGAAAAGGGTGCTAATTGCTAATTCTATTCCTAGGTAAACATTTCCAATTTAGATCTACCCTTCAAAATTAAATGAAAATATTATTTTAGGTTCGTCTAGAGAGAAACGAAAAATAACACTATTCAAGCTCTTCGTAATTAGATTTAATTAGTTTTGTTTATTCATATTTTTAAATAAACATAAATATATTTTTAATTTATTAATTAAAGCCTTATAGTTTTAAGTTTAGATGTTTGTATGTTCTAAACGATTTTTTTGTTCCATAAATCTTGAGAATTTTGTAAGGTATACGAGAATACAATACTTCTAAGGTGTTACAGATATGATTCAAAGAAAACCTTAGGTAATTTTCATAGCAACCGTTTAGTTCATGGGTTATTAGTGTTCATTAGAAGGTAGCAAAGAAAAATTATTATAAAGGAAAATTTTTGTCGAAATTGTTTTGTTTTTTCTACCTTGTATTCCCGTAATTTTGGGTTCTTTAAAGCTTAGACTTACATATATTTGCAATTCGAATTGATTTACTGACAGACAGACCGATATACATACTCGAACTATGGATATTATAGTAAAATACGTTGGTGGAACATTTTAATGTCATTTACTCGTGCAGGGATGGGAAGAAGTATAAAATATTATTTACAATCATTCATTAGTGGAGGTGTTATTACTGTAAATTAAGGTCAATCCGATTATATCTATTGGCATTTGTATTACACTTTTAGATATCGAGTAATTTGGGTCTGGTCCGTAATCGTATACATTCGGATAATTTATGACACCGCAATCAGCAAACAAGGAAATGTTATAATTTAGGATAGCTTTACGAAGCAAAAATTTCATTTCGACCCAAAAATCGCAAAACAACATAAGAAACATGCAACTATGAGGTATTTTTAGACAGAATGGGGAAAAACGGGTAGATCGCATGTTTAAAACGGCACCACCATAAATGATTTATTATTAAAACTTAATCATAGCTTTTTGATTTTAAAACTGGGAATACTGTTTTCGTATAATTTTACAAAACAGGAAACGTCATAAAGTTCTTGTTTTGTTTTTGTAGCGAGCATTTTGCAAAAAGTCGTTTGCCTTTGCATATTAAACATTAATGTTATTTAAACTTTTATGACTTTAAATTAAATGTTTAGTTTTATTGAACTTTTGCGTGTTTTTGCAACGGAGTGAATTGGACATCTGTTCGGTTCGAAAATGCAGGCAAATTCAAAAAAATTTAATCACTCTCCCAAAGTTCGTCTTTTCAAAATTTAAAAGGAATTTTTTCAACACATTTGAGTCCAGAGAGTGAATGGTAAAAATACTTGTGCTTTATGCTTATGGAAAGGTGCGATTTAGGGAAAGCTTAATATTTTCAAATTTTATGTAGTGTTTAGTGATTCATATGTCAATTATAGTTTTACACAAGTAAAATTCAATTAGTATTTAACTACTTGTTTATGTTTATTATAAAGGAATATGTATTTATTTTAATTTTATGTCAGGCAATAAAATAATGAAACTGTTTAGACATAAAATTGAAACGAAAAGTTAATCACAGGCAATGATTACTAAGACTTACTAGTGTCTTTTACTCGAATCTTTAAATTGATTAAAATTATTTTAACACGCAAATTATTCAAGGCGCAAACTCAGTCTAAAATTCGAGTTAGACTGACTACAGCCATTGCTTGGGTTACAGCACATTTAAACCTAACCGCTTGAGAAACTGCAGACCAATCATTCATTAATCAGAAATCAAATATGATTAAAGAAAGGAATACTAGAAGAAATAATACAAACCGGTAAATACAAATATCGACTATATATTTTGCACATTTTTTCTTAGTCAGGTCGACAGTCTATAAAATTCCGCCATACAAAATTTAAATTATTTCCCTTTTTCCCAAATGTAACCCTTACTAACTTTTCGCTTCAAAAATGCCAAAATTTGTATTAAACTCAATACTTGAAATTTTTATCGATTAAGAAAGGACATTTAGTTTTGAATAAGACGGCGTTTAAATTTTATGAAACAGTTTCCCACTCTAAAATACTAGGAAAACATTCCGCCCTATTTGAATTGATTGATTTTTGAAACATTGGACCGGATAACACCGATCTGACAACCGTCATATATGCAACTAACTCAACGACTTCTGTCTCACGAACCAGCAATCATCTAGTAGAGATTTCCACAAAAAAAAATAATTATATGTTAGAGTTAGACACTATAATAGAAATTTTTGAGAAATTAAATATTAATAATTAAGATAAAATGGCAGAAGATAATTTAGATATTTTGAAAGTCCCCGACGCGATTAAAGAAATGCCAAGATTTTCAGGCAACAAACATGAGTTGCGTAATTTTATAGATCATGTGATCCAATTTACCCTAATATTAACCAGAAAAAATTATTAACACGAAATATTCGTAGTAAAATTACTGGGGATGCTATAGTAATGTGCTCGAAATCGGATCCACTCGAAACGCGATATTTCAAAACGCGATATTTCAAAATTCGATATTTCAAAACGCGATATGGTACAAAACGCGATATGGTACAAAATGCGATATCTCGAAACGCGTTATTTCAAAACGCGATACGGTACAAAACGCGATATGGTACAAAACGAGATATGGTACAAAACGCGATATTTCAAAACGCGATATTTAAAAACGCGATATGGTACAGAATATGCGTTGCGAAGCGACGGGAGCGCAGCGACCCACCTGATACCGATCCTATGTACTATCGTTACTATCGACTTTTAAATTCCTATAAACTGAAATTAAATTTCCCCTTCACCCGCCTGATATAACCCGATCCTAAACTCCCGTTTTGAACCATATCCCGTTTTGTACCATATCGCGTTTTGAAATATCGCGTTTTGAAATTTCGCGTTTTAAAATATCGCATTTTAAATGGGACCCGCTCGAAATGTATAGTGCAAATAGCACATGGGCGTTAATGCGTTCATGTCTAATATATCATTATGCAGAAAAAGAAAGTGAAGCAACATTAATTAAAGAAATAAATTCCTTATCACAAAGATCAGACGATATAGACCATTATTTTGCAAATGTTTAAAGCATTGTGAACCGCTTAAATTCTTGGTTAGCAAATAATACTCCTGTAATATAAATTCCAGAAGTAACACTGGCGAAAAAGGAATGGTATTTACAATTAGCTTTAACTTCTTTCCTTACTGGACTTAGAGAACCATTAGCAACAATAATTAGAACGAAAGATCCGAAAACTTTACAACAAGCTAGAAGTCTCTGTCTAATAGAACAAAATTTTCATATTCACAAAAGATTCAACTATCATACCTCTTCCAACTTTAACTTCCAAATTTAACTATAGTGGAACTCTAAAAAAACCGTTACACAATATTCCTTCAAAAAATTATATTAACCCTAATTACAATTATTACCAAACTATTATTGCGTAGAACATCACCTCATTATTATAATCATCGCCCTTTTACAAATCAAAATCCTAATAATTATTTCGCTAATACAAGAGGATTACCTCCAAAACCGCCAGCTAGACCGGAATCTATGGATATATCTAGTAATACCGATCTATTTAAACAACCAACAGTTTTTCGAAATCCCAATTACCAGAAACTTGAATTTTGCGCCTACGCCAAACAAAATCGACCTTCGATCATTCGAAAATCTGGCTGTAGATGCCGAAACAGCCTTATCTGGCCAGATAACCCAAATAAAATCAGTGTGTGCGTTACAAATAAAGAAAGGTATTGATAACTCTTCTACTCCACCATTCTCTTCTTCTGCTGCTTCTAATAATACTAACTTCAAAGTGATTGGTGCGATAAAGAAAAAACTACGTGACCATGACCTTATAGCGTGTAAAGCGGATAAAGGCAATACAATTACCGTGCTCACAAAAGTCGATTACTGCAATAAAATTTCTGATTTTATTACAGAAAGTAAAGCAATAGAGCTTGGCAGAGATCCAACTAAGTCTTTTAAGACTTCGGTTAGTAAGTGTATCAACCAATGCCAGAAGTTATTTGATGGAACTGGTTGGAAGTACTCTGTCATGAATCCATCTGCCCCGATCCTTTATGGTTTACCAAAAATCCATAAGGAAGGCATTCCGATTAGACCAATAGTAGCGTATTGCAATGCTCCTGCCTACAAGCTATGTAAGGGTTTCATAAATTTTTTCAATTGTCATACTAATTTCTTTTCGGCTTACTCGGTTAAGAACTCGGTAGAATTGATTAACAAAATTCAAGACGTCGACATTCCGTTACATTCAAAACTAGTTTCATTTGACGTTTCCAGTCTTTTCACTTCTATTCCAATTAATACTTTGTCCCAAATAGTTTGTAATTACTTAGATAGGGATGTTGTAGATGAGAGCTTACGTCGTGAACTGACGTTAGTTTTTGAGACTTGTATTAAACAAAATTATTTCTGTTTTGATAATAAATATTTCAAATTCGCTGATGGTCTACCCATGGGCTCCCCTCTGTCACCTTTGTTGGCTGAAATTTTCATGAATTTCTTCGAACAAATGATCATATCAAATAACAATCCCTATTTTCGTCATATAATCTTTTGGTATAGATATGTTGATGACATATTATGTCTATGGAATGGAACTGATAGACTGTTAGACTCTTTCCTTACTTGGTTAAATTCTCAATATCCCACCATTGATTTTACGTTAGAAAAAGAAGAAAATAAATGTATTAATTTTCTAGATATAACAATAACCAGGATTAATTCTACTTTAGACTTCAACATTTATCGGAAACCCACGTATACAGACGCTGTTATCCCTAGTTCTTCAAACCATCCCCATAATATTAAAATGTCAGCTTTCCACTCACTCATAGATAGACTAATAAACATCCCTCTGTCAAATTCAAATTATAACACTGAGCTTAACATAATTCTTCAAATAGCAACAAATAACGGATATGCAACTAGGTAGGACTATATTAAAGTTATTAAATAAAAAGCTAAAGCGTAAAACTCTAATGGGTATTTATCCACCGGATAGTCCAACGCGGGAAAATTGGCGCCGCTTAGGGTATATAGGAAAAACGAGCCAACGGATTAGCAACATCCTGTCCAATTATACCAATATTAGTTTTGCTTTTTATAATAATAACACAATAAAGAAAATGATTTTTAACAATAAACCTAGAGTTGATCGCCTTTCCAAATTTGGCGTTTATAGGATTAATTGCAATGATTGTAGTTTCTCCTATATTGGTCAGACTGGGCGCAATTTTGGAGTTAGAGCTAAAGAACATTTATCTGGTTGCAATCAATCAACTTTCCACAACCATTTAACTTCAGAAAATCATACAGCTAGCTTGAATAATTTAGACATATTACATATACAACCCAAAGGCAGACGTTTAGATACCTTAGAATCTTACGAAATTCGAAAATCAATATTTCTTAACCAAAATATCCTTAACGAACAGAGAGAAATCCGGTTCTCACCAATTACAGACCCCGCCCTTTTCTATTCTCACGTACGCAATAATATACCTTGAATTTTGTTACTCAACCTATGACTCATCGCCTACCTGCGCGATCCGTAGATTAATTTTTATTGCTTATTTTTTCCCTCCTTTCATTTTTATTTATATTTTGCTTTTTTCTACTATATAACAAAAAATTTTTGCTAATACAATTCAGTAGATACTCCTGATGATGACCTAACAAGTCGAAATCGATCGAGTGATTTTTTAAACTTTTTGAAAAATATTCTGCGAAACAAAAACAAGTGATTAATAAAAATGTGTTTATTAAGTATAAGTGTGTTTCGCCAAGTGCCTACGGCAAATAGCGTAAAAAGTAAAATTAGAAGAGTTCGATTATAAAATAGTTTACAAAAAAGGTGTGCAAAATTCAAATGCGGACGCATTATCTAGAGTAGAATTAAATAACATTAGCACTTCTTCTGAAAAAGATACAGCTAGATGTTGTCAACTTCAGAAAACCTCATCCCTATTACCAAAAACTGCATAAATACCTTTGATAAACAAATAATAATTTATTTGTCTGATACCCTCAAACAAAATAATTCTACGGAAGAAACATTATTCGACAACCGTAAACGGATTACCCTAAACCTTGCAAGAAAACTGGGTATGAAAACAGCTATTAAGGAAAACCTGCGAAAATTATTCGGTAGATCTCGGAATCTAACCCGTGTTTACGCAAACGAAGAATGTTTTACATACGTAAAAGAAACATACTTTCAAATGATATCACATAAAGGTAGAAATACTAACCCTAAAGTAAATTTAGCTAGATCAATGTCTTTTCTAACCGACGTACAAGGCAACGACGAACAAAAACAACTTATCAAAAAGACACATTTGGAAAACGATCATCGTGGAATTTTAGAGAACTATGATCAAATTAAAAGTAAATATTATTTGCCATATCTCAAAGAAAAAATTAAAAAATTAGAGACTATATAAATTCATGTGACATACTTATGTCAACAAATGAAATACGACCGACAACCTCCAATAGTACAGTTCGAATTAACGGAAACCCCCAAGAAACCATTAGAAATCATTCATACAGATATCTTTACAATCCAAAATACATTATTCCTAACTATAATTGATAAATTTAGTAGAAATGCTGCTGCATATCATCTTGAAGCCAAATCTGACCAAACTATTCACGACAAACTTGTACATTTTTCAGTATACATGGCCTACCTGCAACAATTATAACCGACAATGAAGTGTGTTTTACTAGTAGAAAAATCAAACGAATGACAGTCAAATATAACATAATATTACACCACACTACCCCATATAATTCAACAGGAAATTCTCCAGTCGAAAGACTCCACTCTAGCATAATAGAACTATGTAACGCAATAAAGACTCAAGACGAGCCTAGAAATATTTCAAGTATTATGAATCAAGGTATACTGTCATATAACAGTTCAATTCATTCATTCACAAAATACAAACCCTTTGAACTTCTTAATGGACATACAAAAAATAAATTAAACTTTATAAATGAAAACTACAATGATTACTTAGAGAGACGAACAGGCTCTTTTGAACAACTATGTAATGACATATATCTATCTCAAACTGAAAAGAAAACCCGACTTATCACAAAATTAAACAAAACTAGGACACCTGTGTGTCGATTCTGGCTACCATAGGAATTCGGAATTGTTTTCCTAAATAGGAATTAAAAATTATTTCTGTTTTTTCCTATACAATATTTCCTATAGTTTATTCTGGCATAATCAGGAAAAAAAATTTAGGAATTTTTATCGTTAGTTTTAGTGCTCTACTATATGGCGCTGAAATAAATTAAAAGAAAACAAAACAATAATATTTCAAAATAAATTACATAAATATTTTAATAAAATAATTAATTTACATATAGCAGCATTAAAAATGGCAAGTACTAGATTAGTGCGATACATTGAAGATGATGAAGAGGAAAGAAGAGGACGGTTACGGATTCAACGAAAACGTTTGCGCGACGTATCTGATCCGTTTGATGTACACGAACCAGAATTTATTGGTTTATATAGGTTGCCACAGGAATTGGCCCGAAAATTATGGGACGAGGTAAGCCATTTCATGAAAGATGGCGAAATTCCCAAACAATTTAGAGTGTTAGTCGCGTTGAGCTTTTTAGCGGAAGGTAAATATCAATTTTTATTTTTACAACATGTTGATATTTTAAATTGAGAAATCAATCAATTCAGGGGGGTTTCAACGAAAAAATGGGGTTGTGTTCCTTATACCAATTTTGTACAATTATGGATAAATTCTTATCTCAAAAATATATTAAATTTTGAAAAACCGCAATGCAGATTAATAGAACAAAATTGGGGTTTGATATACATTTCATTAAACTATGATATTTCAGATTCCTTATAATATACATAATTGTAGGTTCTATGAAAAATTTGGGTTTCCGGGAGTTCTAGGCTGTATAGATTGTACCCACGTTTCTATGTTGGCACCTGTTAAACGGATCGAGCATGTATATTTGAACCGGCATCAATACCATTCAATTAATGTACAATTGGTTAACATGGATCGATTTAAAAATATATATATATATATATATATATATATATATATATATATATATATATATATATATATATATATATATATATATATATATATATATATATATATATATATATATATATATATATATATATATATATATATATATATATATATATATATATATATATATATATATATATATATATATATATATATATATATATATATATATATATATATATATATATATATATATATATATATATATATATATATATATATATATATATATATATATATATATATATATATATATATATATATATATATATATATATATATATATATATATATATATATATATATATATATATATATATATATATATATATATATATATATATATATATATATATATATATATATATATATATATATATATATATATATATATATATATATATATATATATATATATATATCAGTTTTAAACAACAATTTTTAATCAAAAGGTTTGCGATAGCGATTTAAACATCCTTAATGTTAATGCCAAATATGGAGGTTCTAATCATGACGCGACAATTTGGAGAAAATCTCTAGTGAAGGCACATTTGTATAACCTGTATGAAACCCGAGTTTTACGAAATACTTGGCTCCTTGGTAATATTTTTATTTAATAATGAACATTGTATAACGCAATTAAGTAGAATTATTCAATTCTTATTAATTCATTATATTTTAATTCAATCACATTTTGTACAAAAATTTGTTATCACATTTTAAAAAATCATCAACTTTAAAAAATCAACTTTGTAAAGTTTAGAATAAATTTTCCTCATCCAAATATTCTTCATTGTATTCAGTTGGTTGTGTTTTAACCGCAGGTTTTCTGAAAATAATTAAATTGTAATATGTAGTTAGGTATTTGCAAACTTTAAATATGTTCGTTAAATTTCAGGTGATAGTGGATATCCGTTAGAGCCATGGCTTATGACACCCGTTCATAATCCAACAAATGCAAAGGAACAAGCTTATAATAAGTGCCATATTATAACTAGGAATTGCATTGAACGTTTAAACGGCAGTTTAAAATCTAGATGGGCATGTCTATCAAAGGCTAGAACAATTAAATATACACCAGCCATGTTGGGTATTATAGTAAATAGTTGTGCGATTCTACACAATTTTTTAAAATTTTATTCATACGCGAATAATTACGATGAGGCTTTAGGCGATGAACCAGAAAATGAAAATATTACTGCTCGCACAGACGATATTAACATGGGTGATCAATTACTTGCAATGGGAAGATCCATAAGAGCCACAATAATTCACACAAACTTCTGAATTTAATATATAAAACTGAACATTGTATTAATTATAAAATTAATTAAACTTACGGAACGAAAAGTTGTTTTAATATTAAATTATGCTCTTCTAGAGCTGAAGCAATTTTTAATTTAATTTCATTTTTCGTGACCATGGCATCGGCTATCTTATTTAATGCCAGCACTTTCGATTTTTCGATGTCGTTCGCTTCTTTCAAAATTTTATTTCGTGTGTAGGCTGATCCTGAATTGGGCGAAAGTAGATTTTTGTTAGAAATATTATTGTTTAATAATTATAAAAAATTTATAAAAAATTCTACCTCGAATACGTCGTACTGGATGACGAACTGTTTCAGGGGTTTGTGGGCCATCGCATTCTGGTTCGTTTGATAGTGGCGTGGAATGTGGTGTTTTCTTAACATATATTTAAAGTAAACTAAGATTAGTAAACTAATTAATTATGAAACAATTCTTAATACTTACGTTTATTAATTCAAGCCCAAGTTCCTGAACCTGGCTACAACCAGCCACTGACTCTTCGGAAATGATATTTAGAATCCGTTGGTCTATGGCGCTTAGTGGAGTAGGGCGCTTTAAAATATTTTCATATCCCAGCCCAGTCCTGTTTTTATGTTCTTTTAATATGGCCCATTGCTTGTGGGCGTTTTTTCTATAATATAAGTAACATTAAATAAAAAAAATTATGCCAACATCTATCTTTTACGTACTTCATATCGTCCCACGCATTCTGCCACTTTTCTTGTGATTTCACCACACCACCTACAGCATTTCAAATGTTTGCTATAGCAGACCACTTTTTTTTCATGTCAAGCCGGCCTTCAACACCTGAAAATCTAAAGAAAATTTTTGTTGATTACATTCACATGTTAGATCATTTGAAATATATATTACCTCCCATTTGCCAGATCCAGATCTAACTCCAGTTGAACGATCAGCAGTTCCTTTTGCTCCTTTGTTATATTTTTGATCCGAAAATGTCCGTATTGTTATTAGTAAATTAGTTTAGTTTATATACAAACTAAAATACGAATTTTAGGTTCTATATTTTATACATTTGCTTGATAACTAATTTAAAATAATTAAATGTTGGTTACTTACTCTCGTTTTTATAACATCAGCCATTTTAATATTTTAATAATTTTATTTAATATTTATTTTAAATTTTTAAATTCTAACACAATTTGTACTCGCAGTCAATCAAAAAATGAATAGGAATTATTTTCCCTAACTCAAATAGGTAAGGAATTTTAAATGTCAAAACTGCTATAAATAGGAAAAATAAAATTCCTATTCCGTATTGCCAGAATAAACATTTAGGAAAAAATTCAAAACTGCTAGAAAAATGTCAAATATTTTTTCCTTTTCCTATTCTTAAGGAAAACCAGAATCGACATGCTGTTGTAGCGTTACCGATTAACAAAATTTTATTTACAAAAAAGGAAAGACGAGGTAAAACTAAGAAAAATTATCGAAAACTTAAAGTACTTAGAGACAATAAAATAACAGTAGACACAGTAGAAGGAAATATACATAAGAGTAAAATCAAAAAAGAGTTCAGCTTACTAAGCGTGATAACCCAAGAAATTAAAATGACATCATACAAATTAAACAAAGGAATTGTTCCATTACCGATTGGCAAAGTCAGAATTATAAGCAGTTATTATAAACTTATCCACATTATGCTGTATAAGATAGCAGAAAATTTCCAGCAGAAAAAAATGTGTTTTACTATTCACTGCTAGAGGCATCACTATCACAAAAATGAAATTTTTGCTGCTCAAAAAATCCAAGAATTTATGAAAAAGAAGAGAAAATATATTGTTTAAACGTTTTGAAGCGACAAAAGTTAATTTTCTTTAAAAACCAATTGCGATGTGTAAAGACTTTCAAAATATACTAAAATTACCATAATCGTCACTATGCAAATACAGAGTAACGTCAAAAAAATCGCCATACATTTCTGAAGTCATTTTATTGTGAATATTTTCAGTTTTTTAACAAAAGTGTTAGAAAAACCCCCCTGAAACTACCCTGGGTGTATGTTTTTATTGTAGCTGAGATCATGATCTATATACATGAGCAACATAAGATTCACACCTGGCGTCAGTAGCCTTCCATACATTGTTGAAGACGTTTTGATGTCAAATGTTTGCAGTTGTAAAATTTAGATGTCTGCATTAGTTATTTTACACAAAACACAAACATTTAAGGCACATTCGATTGAACTGATTTAACTGAATAATCTGAATTAACTGAGGTAAACTGATGTGATATATTCAGTTAATTCAGATTATTCAGTTAAATCAGTTCAATCGAATGTGCCTTTAGCCGTAAATAATGTTTTTCAAATATCAAAAACTCCACTCAAAAGTAAATATATTGTGTAATTTTAATATGTATATCTCCAAAATTCGTCGTACCAGTACGTTTAAAATACCATAAATCATTACACAATTAATAAGGTGATGTAAAAACATTATAATATATATCGTAAATATATACTTAAAACTAAATTGAAGTTTGTTGAATTTGTTGAGATTTAGCGAATTGGTCATCAATATCACCATACTCCAATTATGTTACTCCTATCAAATGCCAATATATATAATGATTTTTAGAATTTTGTCATAGTTCTGTGAGTTATGATTTGCAGTATTTTTGCAATTCATACAATTACTAATCGAGATTTTGCCTGGTTCTCATCGATACCGGTATGTATATTTGCCCATGCCAGAACTATGACATATTTCTGAACAATAACATCGACATTGCTATTTGATATATCTTTCTGCAAAACAATCTGCAACAAATATTTGTGTTTTGTGTATAATCACTAATACAGACACGTAATTTTTAAAACTGAAAACATTTCACGTTAAAATGGCATTAAAAATGCATGGAAGACTACTGACGCTAGATGTGAAACTTATGTCGCTCATTATGACCTAGGCTACAATAAAAACATACACGCAGGGTAGTTACAGGGGGTTTTTCTAACACTTTTGTTAAAAAACTGAAAACATTCACATCAGAATGACTTCAGAAATGTATGGCGATTTTTTTGACGTTACCCTGTATTTGCATAGTGACGATTATGGTAATTTTAGTATATTTTGAAAGTCCTTACACATCGCAATGGGTTTTTAAAGAAAATTAACTTTTGTCGCTTCAAAACGTTTAAACAATATATTTTCTCTTCTTTTTCATAAATTCTTGGATTTTTTGAGCAGAAAATATTTCATTTTTGTAATAGTGATGCCTCTAGCGGTGAATAGTAAAACACATTTTTTCTGCTGGAAATTTTCTGCTATCTTATACAGCATATCCACATTATATCCCTAGACTCCTACCAACAATCCATTAATCAGATAGACGCTCAACTGACGACAAAGAATCAATCAAAAATACCAAGGATACATGTATACCAGCAATTATAACACAACAAGAAGCAAAATGCCAGATGCAAGAAATATCACCATACGAAGATATAGACTATATATCATCGGGAAAACTTTATGTTCAACCTCAAAATTATCCAAATCGGTATTCATCAAACTGCAAGCAAACCACACGGGAAATAGTCGAACCAATCCTTTTAGAATTTGATAATTGTACCATGACAATACAAAGAGAACAATATTGGGTGGAGGAACGAAAATTTGAAGAACAACAAGAAGTGCTCATACCATATAATGACATAACTGTTGAGCAACTAAAGCCTGAATTAAACCTGGAAATCCTAAACAATAAATCAATAAATAATCTACAAGAAATTAATCTAATACATCAAAGATATCAATTCAATAGTTCAACAAGACACATCACTTTGGACGGCAGTTGTCAGTTTGTCCGTACTTCTTTCATTTCATGTCATATTTTCATCTCATATTTTCAGGGTTTGTAGTACTTGAAAAACTAAGCAACTTTTTGATTTGGCCGCCATGTAGGCTGCGGCCGGCCTCTGAACGGCCACTTTTGGCCATTTTGGCCACGCCCACAACGCTGAACCTATTTGACGTACATCGGACATATGCATATCTTTAGACAGGTATTGACGCCAGCTATCAAATAGCATATAAAAAGAATTCAAAAAATTAGGGTGGAGAGTCATTTTGGCCAAAAAACTGAAAAATGCCAAAACGGCCGGCCACATTCGGCCAAATTGCTAAAACTTAGCCCAAGACTTTTGGTTCATATTTTCAGGATTATTAGCCACAAACCTGATGTTCTTTGGACGAGATGTAGCACACATGAAAATGGCGTGGGCGTTTTAACAACACCTAAAGAAAGGAAAGCAGTAGTAATTGTACCCAAAACCAGTTAGCGGCGTTTAAATTGAATCAAAGTCAAACCATATCGCACCATATGCTATAAAATTCCGCCATAAAAATTTTCGATTTTTTCCCTTTTCTCCCAAATGTAAAGGACATTTAATTTTGAATAAGACGGCGTTTAAATTTTATGAAAAAACTTCTCACTCTAAAATGCTAGGAATCGTACGCTATAACATTCCGCCCTAAAAAAATTTGAATTTGAATTGATTGATTTTTGAAACATTGGACCTGATGACACTGATCTGACAACCGTCATATATGCAAACAGCATTATACTCTATGCGAAATAATAATGAAGGCTAACTCAACGACTTCTGTGCCACGAACCAGCAATCATCTAGTAAGATTTCCACAAAAAAATCTATGGACATCACCTGATGGCAGAACATCAAAAGAAATTAGATTTGCCTACAAATGTGGCAACAAAATACGCCTGAGCTGAAAATACGGCAAGAGTAATCAAGAAAATGGCGAGGAGTGATCGTAGGCAATTCACTGAAAACATTCTCAATAGAAGAGGCACCAGTAGACACTGCATCTAGCCGAACGATGGGCAACTGGAAAATTGCCCAAAATACTCTAATGAGGTATGTATCTGGTCCAATCTTAACAACAGCTGAAGCACAATTGAAGAGATAGAAGGGGTAGTTTGAGAGAACATCACAACAATACAAAAACCTTCGAATTAACAACTGGCACTAATAACGAAACTATCAAACCTTTCCACTACCGCAGCGTTAATTTAGCGGTATCACTACTAAAATCAAGTGGATAACAAGGCATTACGGACGGACAATATATCATCTGAAATATACCAAGAAGACATATCTAAGCAAGGAAAGCGATATGAGACCGGCATCGCGTTCGGAATCCGGCATACACCACCCGGTATCCAGCACCCTGCATCCAGTATGCGGAATCCGCCGTCCGGCAACCGGCATCCGGTATCCCACATTCGACATCCGGCGTCTGAAATCTGGCATCCGGTATCCGACATCCAGCCTCCCATATCATCCAGCGCCGGATGTGGGGTACCGGATGCCGGCACCCCACATCCGGCGCCCGTTACCCCACGTCCGGCGTCTGGCAACCAACATCCGGCGTAAGGTATCCCGCATCCGGAAGTTTGCATCGGCAGTACGGCTTCCGGCGCCCGCCTTTCGGCGTCTGACATCCGGCGACTGGCGTCTGATACCAGCGTTCGGCATTCAGCGTCCAGCATCCTGCAATCGATATCCGTTATCCAGCGTCGTGTATCCAGTATCAGGCATCCAGCGATGGGCGTCCAAATCCGGCATCCGACAGACGCCACCCGGTCTCCGGCATCCAAGGTCCGGTGTCCGGCATCCATCATCCGGCATCCAGCGTTCGGTGTCTAGTATGTGGCATCCGGCATTCGGCATCCGGCGTCCTGCATCTGGTGTTTGACATTCGGTATCTGGGATCCGGCATCCGGTATCTGGCAACCGACATCCAGTATCTAGAGTCCGGTGTATGGCATCCAGCATCCAGTTTCCGGCATCTGACATCCAGCGTCCGGCATCTAGTGTCCGCCATCCGGTATCCGGCTTTCGGTATGCTTTCGGTATTTGTCATCCGTAATCCGGTATCCGGCGTTTGACGACCGTCATTCGGCGTCCGACATTCGGCATCCGGTATCTAGCATCCGGCATCCGGTGCCGCACATCAGGCATCCGCTGTCCGGTTTCTGGTATCCAGCATTGGGTGTCTGGTATCCGGTATCCGGCATACGACATCCGGCATTCAACATCCGGCATCCGGTATACGGCATCTGGTATCCGGCAATTAAAAATATACAACTAAAACAGAAACGTAAGACTCATTGTAGCAATTCTTAATGACGTAGGTCACTAGCTCTGAATAAGTAATTCCAAAGAATTAAAGCTATATTACCTGCAAAAGGTTATAACCAACAATGTTTAACCATATCTTGTTTAAAACTCGCCCTATATGTATTCATTGTGACCTCGCCACTGGAAAACAACTTTGCTCCTTTTGAGAGGGCATTCTTAACCTTTTCCAGCTTCTAAAGGTTACCATTTTATATTATTTTTCTCGACAACACTGCCAGTCACTGTCGACCATGTAGAAAGGTCAGAACTTAAAAGCAGTCCACGATTTATGTCAATTAATCGGTTTAGTATAACAAAATATTAGTAACGACATGAATCTAAACTTTCCCGGAAATTGAAATTAGTTTTATCAACTAACGTTGACTCCTGAATGAAATATATATTTTTAACGACATAGTAGACTTCTTAGAAATATTACTGAAATTATCAAAGTAGGTAAATAGAGAGACGGTGGCACAAAAACGATATTTATAAACGACAAACGATAAAAACATCTGCGTGTTAACCGTCAACCAATTTGCTATATATAAATTCGTGTTGAATACATGCATGTGGTACATCACTTAGTACATACACAGAAGAAAGAAAAATATAATTTTGGCGGGTTTTCTCAAACGTAAATAAATAATAGAAAAAATCCACTTGTGAAAATTTTCTAAAAACAAACGAAATATTTTTAATAATACGTGGGAAAATATCTACTACAATTTTCATTTATACACGGCCAAAATATATTTTCAATCAATTAATTTTTATTAACTGTAATATACCAACAAACAGCAGTCGTCTATTTTATATCTCTGTAGGTGGAAAACTCATAAAGAAAATTATTTGCAAGTATAAAAAAATGGAAGAATATATTCAAATATATTTGTCTCGTTCACGTAACGAAGACAATATAAAATAAAATCGTTACGTCTTATAATTTCATATAAAGAGAATTTTCCCCAGTGTGTAGATTTTCTTTTGGGCACAATGTATACGTCCTGATAGCAATTTTGAAAAATTGCGCATTCGAAATGCATGTTCGAATTTATTTCGAAAATATTATTTAGATTGTGGAGAGCGCGGTTTTTGTAAAAATTCTTGATGTGAACAAAATATAAAAATAAAGTAGGACGACATGATCTTTTTTTATCTCTCACAGTTTTTATAGATGAATGAAAATTCGGTACAGTGGAATGCACAGCAATCATACAGGTCCTTTTTTTAAATGGCGATGCTCAACAAAATATGTAGTGGTTAGGCCGACCACCATTTATGTTATGGTATACGATTATTATTTTGATTGTAAAATTACGTAAGCTATTCTTAGATCGAACGTGAAACTTTTTACGAGAATAATGATAAAAATATGATGTTTGGTACTGTGATAAGGCTTTAAACTGTTTTATTCATATTCCTATGGATTATGATATTCTGGCCTGAGTAACAAAATTATGGAGCAATTGCATCGAACATCGTGTCTTCTACGCGTCAAGGTTGTTGCGATCAAAATATTTTTTTCAGTCGTGTAAGCTCGCACTTTACAAAGCGCTTATAAGACCTGTGCTAACTGTTGGAAGCGAAAGTGTAGAATCTTGACTACTAACAACGGAAAAATATTATTTACGTTTTAAAGTAAGGTCTTTCGTTCCATTTATGGTCCAGTTAAGATTGCGAACAACGAATATCGGATTCGAATGAACCTCAAAATCCAAAGTTTCGCGGTTGATGGTAACATTATTGGATTCATAAAATAAAACCGAATTAGATGGCTGGGCCACGTTGAACGAGCCCCATCACAACGAATAAGAAAAGTGTGTTATCAAGAATCAGGCGGCATACGTCGAACAAGCCCTGAGATCGTTGAGGAAGACTAATTCATTGATGTACTTGACCCATTGTTCCGGTAATTCTTCTGAGAAGCTTTGATTGTTTGGTCAATTTCGATGTTATATGCATCTGTACACTGCATATTGTCGGTTAGTAGCTTTTCGTTGTTAATTGCCTACTTCCTTAGTTAAAGCTGCCACGTCGTAGCATTTGATTCAACGTATTGCACTCCGTCATCAGATCGTCAACGTAGAAGTCGTTTTTTACTTCTTCGTTAGCAAGAGAAAACTCGCTTTTCTCGACTTCTGCCAATTGCTGTAGAGTTCTGACCGTTTTTAGTTCGTTAGTGGTTTTTAGTTGATATTAATAAAGTTTCTCGGCTGGTGAGTTACGCCACAGTATATGTTGGAGCTTTCTGTCCTCTTCGGTCACCCATATTTGATGAAACAATGACTCAATATTTGTTGTTAGGACGTATCTGTGCTTTTGCCATCTCATAACAATGTACCAAAGGTCCTGCTGAAATTTTGGTCCGACATGCATTATGTCATTTAATGATTTGCCATTGGTTGAGTGCTGGACGGTTTTAGAACAACGTGATGTGACTGGCATATAGTAAGTGTTGTTGGTTTCCGATGCAATATTTTTATCATTTGCATGTGTCCGAGATCTTCATAATTTTTCATAAATTCCTTGCATTGGGTTGCTAGTTCACTGTTTCTAATGTGCTGCTTCTCTAGTTGCAGAAATGATCGACCGATGTTTTTACTATGTACCTGCCATCTGTTGATCGTTTGAAAGTGTTTTTGAACTCCTGTTCACACTTCTCTTCTTCGGAAGTTTGCTTCCACGGGAGAAGTAAATCTTCGATCTCCCAAAACCTTTTGAGAGTTTTCTCGATTTCATATAGAGTTTTCCTGAGTAGTAATTGCAGTTGTTTTTACTGCAGCTTTATTTATCACGCAGATTTCTGTTATTTTTCCCAACATTATGCAACCTAGCCTGTACGCGCTGGGCGATTGGTTGCTTGTTGCCTTGTGTTAATATATCCGGTAGAATGATATCCGCATAGTAATCTGCTCCCAGGAGTAAATCTATTGGGGCTGGAATCGTATACCCAGGATCCACCAGTTGTAATATTGGAATGCTCCATTTTTGAACCATTAGTGGCTTCTGTGGATGTTCGTGAGTTATTTTATTTACTACCAACGCTTTTATCGATAGTTCGAATTCCCATAATACTCAGCTCTGTTATTTTTAATTTTAAGCTGTCAGTTGCCTTTGAAGTGATAAAGTTAGCTCGTGAGCATGGATCGATAATTGCACGTAAATATTGGAAATTTTCGTGATTAGTATGGCAGTATGTCGATTGTCTATAGTACCTGCTTCATTTGTTGTTCTTACATTACCATCATCCTTTTTATTGTTATGAAGTAATTGATGATGTCGTCCTCCACATTGCTTGCATAATTGATTGAGCGTGCAATTCATTGTTGAGTGGTTGCGTTTAAGGCAGTTCCTGCTGAGCTCTAGCAGTGAGACGAGTTGGCATTTCATGTTTACTTGTTCCTGGTGGATTCTATTTCGGTATAAATGTAGTAGGTTTACGAATGTTGATAGTTTTCTCGCCAAAAACAGTTTCCAAGACAGTGAACCATTTTTCAAGAAACTTCATAAAACTTTCTAAGGTTTGAATTACTCTTAAATTTTCTAATGACATCTCGCATAATCTCTCTGATTCACTGTCAAGTTTCTTTGATATCGTGTAGATGATAATGTTTTTTATAGCCGATTCGTAATTATTGGTGGGTTGTGTTATCAATGTATCATCGTATCTATCTTTAATAATCGTTCAGCAGTTTCATAATTCTCGCCAGTGGAATGAAGATGGTTGATTAATTTGGCTGCTTAGCCACCAGTGTATATTTTCAAATAACACATTTTATGTATATCTGCGTTTGTTGCGTTTTGTTGTTGTGAACTCACTTGTCGAAGATATCAAAAAATACCATCCATTTCATATGCTGAATATATGAAACAGTAATGATATCCTTCTGGGCCATGTTTGGCCATTCCACAACAATGACAAAACTCTGAAAATCGTTATGGATATGGGCATTTGACAGATCTAACATAAAAACATAGTGAGATCGATCATCACCTCGCAAAATCTGGACCAGTATTCCGATGAAGTCGTAAAAACTCTATAAACAGTAATGATATGCTTCTGGGCCATGTTTGGCCATTCCACAACAATGACAAAATTCCAAAAATCGTTATGGATATGGGTATTTGATAGATCTAACATAAAAACATAGTGAGATCGATGATCACCTCGCAAAATCTGGACTAGTGTTCCGTTGAAGTAGTAAAATTTCTTTAAACAGTAATGACATGCTTCTGGGCCATGTTTGGACACTCCACAACAATGACAAAATTCTGAAAATCGTTATGGATATGGGCATTTGATAGATCTAACATAAAAACATAGTGAGATCGATCATCACCTCGCAAAATCTGGACCAGTATTCCTATGAAGTCGTAAAAACTCTATAAACAGTAATGATATGCTTCTGGGCCATGTTTGGCCATTCCACAACAATGACAAAATTTTAAAAAACCTTTTTGGATATGGGCATTTGATAGATCTAACATAAAAACATAGTGAGATCGATGATCACCTCGCAAAACCTGGACTAGCATTCCGATGAAGTCGTAAAAACTCTATAAACAGTAATGATATGCTGCTGGGCCATGTTTGGCCATTCCACAACAATGACAAAATTCTGAAAATCGTTATGGATATGGGCATTTGATAGATCTAACATAAAAACAAAATGAGATCGATGATCACTTCGCAAAATCTGGACTAGCATTCCGTTGAAGTCTTAAAATCTCTATAAACAGTAATGATATGCTTCTGGGCCATGTTTGGCCATTCCACAACAATGACGAAATTCTGAAAATCGTTATGGATATGGGCATTTGATAGATCTAACATAAAAACATAGTGAGATCGATCATCACCTCACAAAATCTGGACCAGTATTCCGATGAAGTCGTAAAAACTCTATAAACAGTAATGATATGCTGCTGGGCCATGTTTGGCCATTCCACAACAATGACAAAATTTTAAAAAACCTTTTTGGATATGGGCATTTGATAGATCTAATATAAAAACAAAATGAGATCGATAATCACCTCGCAAAATCTGGACTAGGATTACGTTGAAGTCTTAAAATCTCTTTAAACAGTAATGATATGCTTCTGGGTCATCTTTGGCCATTCCACAACAATGACAAAATTCTGAAAATCGTTATGGATATGGGCATTTGATCTAACATAAAAACATAGTGAGATCGATGATCACCTCGAAAAATCTGGACTAGTATTCCGATGAAGTAGTAAAACCTCTATAAACAGTAATGATATGCTTCTGGGTCATCTTTGGCCATTCCACAACAATGACAAAATTCTGAAAATCGTTATGGATATGGGCATTTGATCTAACATAAAAACATAGTGAGATCGATGATCACCTCGAAAAATCTGGACTAGTATTCCGATGAAGTAGTAAAACCTCTATAAACAGTAATGATATGCTTCTGGACCATGTTTGGCCATTCCACAACAATGACAAAATTCTGAAAATCGTTATGGATATGGGCATTTGATAGATCTAACATAAAAACATAGTGAGATCGATCATCACCTCACAAAATCTGGACCAGTATTCCGATGAAGTCGTAAAAACTCTATAAACAGTAATGATATGCTGCTGGGCCATGTTTGGCCATTCCACAACAATGACAAAATTTTAAAAAACCTTTTTGGATATGGGCATTTGATAGATCTAATATAGAAACACAATGAGATCGATAATCACCTCGCAAAATCTGGACTAGGATTACGTTGAAGTCTTAAAATCTCTTTAAACAGTAATGATATGCTTCTGGGTCATCTTTGGCCATTCCACAACAATGACAAAATTCTGAAAATCGTTATGGATATGGGCATTTGATCTAACATAAAAACATAGTGAGATCGATGATCACCTCGAAAAATCTGGACTAGTATTCCGATGAAGTAGTAAAACCTCTATAAACAGTAATGATATGCTTCTGGACCATGTTTGGCCATTCCACAACAATGACAAAATTCTGCAAACCGTTATGGATATGGGCATTTGATAGATCTAACATAAAAACATAGTGAGATCGATGATCACCTCCAAAAATCTGGACTAGTATTCCGATGAAGTAGTAAAACCTCTATAAACAGTAATGATATGCTTCTGGACCATGTTTGGCCATTTCACAACAATGACAAAATTCTGAAAACCGTTATGGATATGGGCATTTGATAGATCTAACATAAAAACATAGTGAGATCGATGATCACCTCGCAAAATCTGGACTAGTATTCCGATGAAGTAGTAAAACCTCTATAAACAGTAATGATATGCTTCTGGACCATGTTTGGCCATTCCACAACAATGACAAAATTCTGAAAATCGTTATGGATATGGGCATTTGATAGATCTAACATAAAAACATAGTGAGATCGATCATCACCTCACAAAATCTGGACCAGTATTCCGATGAAGTCGTAAAAACTCTATAAACAGTAATGATATGCTGCTGGGCCATGTTTGGCCATTCCACAACAATGACAAAATTTTAAAAAACCTTTTTGGATATGGGCATTTGATAGATCTAATATAGAAACACAATGAGATCGATGATCACCTCCAAAAATCTGGACTAGTATTCCGACGAAGTAGTAAAACCTCTATAAACAGTAATGATATACTTCTGGGCCATGTTTGGCCATTCCACAACAATGACAAAATTCTGAAAATCGTTATGGATATGGGCATTTGATCTAACATAAAAACATAGTGAGATCGATGATCACCTCGAAAAATCTGGACTAGTATTCCGATGAAGTAGTAAAACCTCTATAAACAGTAATGATATGCTTCTGGACCATGTTTGGCCATTCCACAACAATGACAAAATTCTGAAAATCGTTATGGATATGGGCATTTGATAGATCTAACATAAAAACATAGTGAGATCGATGATCACCTCGCAAAACCTGGACTAGTATTCCGATGAAGTCGTAAAAACTCTATAAACAGTAATGATATGCTGCTGGGCCATGTTTGGCCATTCCACAACAATGACAAACTTCTGAAAATCGTTATGGATATGGGCATTTGATAGATCTAACATAAAAACATAGTGAAATCGATCATCACCTCACAAAATCTGGACCAGTATTCCGATGAAGTCGTAAAAACTCTATAAACAGTAATGATATGCTGCTGGGTCATGTTTGGCCATTCCACAACAATGACAAAATTTTATAAAACCTTTTTGGATATGGGCATTTGATAGATCTAATATAGAAACACAATGAGATCGATAATCACCTCGCAAAATCTGGACTAGGATTACGTTGAAGTCTTAAAATCTCTATAAACAGTAATGATATGCTTCTGGACCATGTTTGGCCATTTCACAACAATGACAAAATTCTGAAAACCGTTATGGATATGGGCATTTGATAGATCTAACATAAAAACATAGTGAGATTGATCATCACCTCACAAAATCTGGACCAGTATTCCGATGAAGTCGTAAAAACTCTATAAACAGTAATGATATGCTTCTGGGCCATGTTTGGCCATTCCACAACAATGACAAAATTCTGAAAATCGTTATGGTTATGGGCATTTGATAGATCTAACATAAAAACATAGTGAGATCGATCATCACCTCACAAAATCTGGACTAGTATTCCGATGAAGTCGTAAAAACTCTATAAACAGTAAAGATATGCTTCTGGGCCATGTTTGGCCATTCCACATCAATGACAACATTTTAAAAAACCTTTTTGAATATGGGCATTTGATAGATCTAATATAAAAACAAAATGAGATCTATGATCACTTCGCAAAATCTGGACTAGGATTACGTTGAAGTCTTAAAATCTCTTTAAACAGTAATGACATGCTGCTGGGCCATGTTTGGCCATTCCACAACAATGACAAAATTCTGAAAATCGTTATGGATATGGGCATTTGATAGATCTAACATAAAAACATAGTGAGATCGATCATAACCTTACAAAATCTGGACCAGTATTCCGATGAAGTCGTAAAAACTCTATAAAAGTAATGATATACTTCTGGGCCATGTTTGGCCATTCCACAACAATGAAAAAAATCTGAAAATCGTTATGGATATGGGCATTTGACAGATCTAATATAAAAACAAAATGAGATCGATGATCACTTCGCAAAATCTGGACTAGGATTACGTTGAAGTCTTAAAATCTCTTTAAACAGTAATGACATGTTTCTGGGCCATGTTTGGCCATCCCACAACAATGACAAAAATCTGAAAATCGTTATGGATATGGGCATTTGATAGATCTAACATTAAAACATAGTGAGATTGATAACTTGACAAAATCTGGACTAGTACATATTCTGATGAAGTCGAAAAAATTTTTAAACCATATTTTAATTTTAAGTTGATGACGTATATTAAATTTATGATACATTATTAATTTTAAAATATAATTTGAATCACATTTATTATTTGATTATTGATTAATAATATATATTAACAAATATTCTAATGTTTTTACATTTTAAATTTAGTTTCGCCTAAATGTTTTCTATTTTAGTGTAAAATCACTAATACAAATACACATATTTTACTTAGGATTTTTTTAGGAAATATTTCACTACGGTCATCTATCACTGTTTTGTCATACGATTCTCGTATATTGTCGTAATATTTCATTGAGGGAACTTACGACAATATGCTAGTCGTGGTGGCTCGTGTTTTTAAATTTTCCACCGCTTGTTGTTCTAGGCTCGAAGGACCATTGTTGTGGTTTTAGACAGATAGCAGGTATATTTGTCCAGCTGTTTAAATTTGATTTATGTTAGATTAGCACTGGTGAGGTGAAATATATAAAAAATGTAAAACTAAGTACGAGAAAGATTAAAATTAAATTGTTTGCGATGGTGTCGAGCACCGGGAAATATTATTGACTGATTATTTTATATTGCTGAATGATTATTTTGCATGTTGTGTTGTTCTCAAGAGCAGTTTTCCTTAATTTGTCTAGTTACATTTTTCGCTAAAAAATTCATTTACTACTTACACTAAAAATTTTATAATAACGACCTCGTCATAAAATTAATTATAAACTGATCTAAGACAATTCAAAACGCCGAAGTGCCAAAAAAAAAATGTTGGAATACATTGCATGGAATACGGGAATGTATTTAACACTCTGTGGGTTTAACTATAAATTTGTAAACCTATTTTGGCATGTAAAATTGAAGCGAGACAATAGTACAACGGAAAATCCAAAACATTTGCGAAATTTAGAAAAGCACACAATACTAAAAGAAACGAAAAATTCTCTCACATTATTAAAAAAAAAAATGAAAAACGAAAATGTAAAATATATTTTTCTTTCTCGTTTTTAGTTTTCCGTTAAACGCGCAACTGAAAACATTTTCCCGAAAAATTTATAAAATTTAATTTTTTTTTTCAAATAACAACAACTTGTTTTGTTTTTGTTTTTTTTTATTTAATTTAAAAAAAAAAAAAATCATTTTAATTATAAAAAAAATCTCCCTTTTCATTTTAATTGCGTGAAAATATTTGTTGTGTATGTGTTCGGCGGCGTGTGCGTTGACATAAAATATGTGTAAATTATGAAAACTAATTAAATAAAAAGAGTTGTGTTGTACAGAGTAGTATTTTTACCACCAACCTCTAGGCAAATTTATATTTTAATTATAATTTTATGTTAATTTAAAATTTATAAGCCGTGTAAAAAAAATGAGAATTAAAAGAAAAAGGATAATACAGTTTTGCTATTGCAATGGAATTTATTTCTAATCATACGTTTCAATTATTTATCACATAAAGTGGAAAAATATACGTTATCGTCGGGCGGTCGAGTACAAACATAAAAGTATATCAAAAAAAAAAGTTGTTTGCAATTTTCTTTCTTTTTTTTCTTTTTAATGGAAAATTTATTATTTTGGTTTTGTGAAAAATGGTGTAGTTTTTTTTTTTCAGTGTGTGGTGTAATATTAGATTGATAGAAAAATATTGTGTATGGAAGTGATTTGAAATTATTTGTATATTGCAAAAAAAAAACCGATTCGTTTTTAAGGGTTAAGTTGTAAGCTTTTTCTGTTCGCCGGCCACAAAATGAGCTTTTAGTTGTTTATTAAAAAGTGATTTATATTCCGTATATATGGTGTGTTGTTTACATATATATATATGTTATATTTATATGGAAGACGAGTACGATTTCATGTTTATGATATGTGGAGTAAATAATAATTCATCAAAAATCTTGGAAATCATAAACTAAACAAGAAAATATGGTAAAATCAATATTTATTAATATTTATATAAATTTTTTATTAATAGAATATATAATCTTATATACATTTTCCATTTTGAAAATCTTAAGGCATCACAAAATAAACTCGTTTATATATATATATGTATAAGGATTACACACACCTTATTTCGTTTTTCACTTTAGTTTTTTCATTCTACATATTATTATCATTAAAAATCTTTTTGCTATGTAATAAAATTCAAGTCGAGTGAGTCGTCTGAAGTCATTTACAATATTGACATTTAAAAATGTTGAAACATTTTTTTCTACTATATATTCATAAAAGTAAAATATTATTTGGTTTAAGTTTGTCGGTTCTGGAAAAAAAAACTATATGCTTGGTTATATATATGTGGAGCTTATTTACAACCGAAATACACCTAAAAGTTATGTAGATTTGTAATAATAAAAATGGTCAATAAAAAAATAAAACATGCCGCACCCAAAAAAAAACATATTTTTATATGTTTCAAGAATATATTATACGAATATGTATATATGTACATAGTATGTAAAACTCAATGATTTTGTTTTTCTTGAGCTTTTCGTGCGCTTTCCTTCTGCTTTCGTAAACAATCATAATAGACATAACCAAAATGTGGAAAAAGATGTTAGGAAGATGTAGCAGCAAAACACTTGTTTACTATATAATTTTTGACACAGTTCTGTAAGACGGATTATATAATGATATTTTATAGTATCTTCTTATGAAAGCTTCTTGTTATTCGAAAAGAGTTCCTAGAAGCTGGTGTTCAGTCCTGAGTACGGATTTTGTTCGAAAAATGAGATTTGAGAGTTTGAGTTTTGCTGCTGCTCCGCGGACCTACTACATGTACAAAACGAATTTGTTTGAAGTGCAAAACTCCCAACTCTCAAGCCACGGTTTTCGAACAAAATACTTATACTGGTTGAAGAAAAATAGGAGTTGTTGGAGCAAAATAGTTCGAGACTGCCTTTTTGTTTATAGGGATTGCAGCGTTGTGCGTCTACGCGTATTTCAGAATTGTCTACTATTGATTTTTGCGTAAGCAATGTCGATAGTTGCACGAATATGTAGATAATTCGTAGACCATGTAGATTTTTGTTTTTTGTTGTTGTTTTCCGAGTAAGTTATTCAGTTCGAGGAAGTCAATTCGGTTCCAGACAATCAATAATTCATTAATAAACGTCATCGCCACAAATTGCATAGTATTACTGGACAATTGGAAATTGAATGGCCATTCGTTCCCGCAAACATAATAATTTCTATAAAAGATTCGAACTAAACTTAACGATTAGTTTAGTTTGAATGTTTTATTTAAATTTTATTTTTAAAACTTCTCCGTGTGAACTGATTCCAACTTCCTACGGTAGTTGAAATGAAAACTTTTATTAACACTTTCGCTGCCGCAGGTGCTCCGGTGCACATTAAGGTTTTTCCATATAATACGCCGCTGTGGCACCCAAACATCATGCAAATTTTACATTCTCTCACGCCTCATGTGCACCCGCACATCATGCATTTTTTCCTTATATCAAGCCACATGTGTACCTGCACATCATGCTTTTTTTAACACTACCAAGCCTCTGATGCACCGGAATGGCATGCATTTTTATCTCCCTATATGCCGTTGATACACCGGAATATCAGTTTTATTCTCAATCAAAACAATATAAAACTATAACTAAACGCAACAATTTGAATAAATATTAGTAAAATAATTATATAAGTTCTTTATTTCAAACAAAGTCAATTCATGCATACACTAATGAAAGGAATAAACGGATAAATAAAAGGACGAATAAAAGTTCAATTGATGCACCGGAGCGTCTGCGGTGCGGTAGAGAAAGTATTAAAATGTTGGGTTCTTCATTTTCTTAAATGGGACTTATGTGACGTATTAAAATGTTTCAGGCATAAATTCTTTTTGCATTTTCCGCAAAAAGAATTTATGCCTGAAACATTTGGCATATTTGGTTTTTTTTACCAGCTTCCTTAGGACCAAGCCGACTTGAAATCTCTTTATAACACAATTTGCAACGACTTCTTAGTTTTCGGTTTGACTTCGACTTTTCGGAACTTTCCTCCATAATCAAACTCTCCCTAAAATCAACGATTTCCATTTTTTTGTGACAACTGTTATAAAGTATTAAAGCATTAACTACTGCTGTATTTAACAGCAATTCGAATGCTACTTTATGATACCATCGTATGGTTTTTCGAAGGCAACTAAAATAGCTGGATAATTGATCCGACACGTCCACGCCTTGCTTAACCTTATTGTATGAAATAATAATGTTAGGTTTTTTAATATCTTCATTTTTTCCAGATTTTCCCGCAACTTCCATTCTTCCGGATTCTTTGGTTGATAAGAAATATACTTCGCGTTTGTCCCGCCATGCCCCTACCACAATTCCATCCTTTTCGAAGCAAATCGATTGGCTTTTTTTTAATTTTGGAAAAACCGGGATGCCTTTTCGATTCTTGCGAATCGTGCCCTGCAGATGAGTATTTTGTTCTAAACAAATATTAGCCAGTTCAAGCGATGTGTAGAAATTATCGGTTGTCAAACATCGTCCAGCATTAAAGTAATCCTTCATTAAGTAAACACAAACAGATGTGGCTACTGAGGCGAGCTCATTACACACAGTTCCTTTTCCCGAATAAATTTTTGAGTTGTAAGTATATCCTTGTGGGTCTGTTACTTTGAAAACCTTGATACCATATTTGTGAGCTTTTCGTGGAAGATATTGGCGGAATGATAATCTTCCTCGAAATGGAATCATAGATTCATCAATAACCAAATCTTGACCTAAAAAGTGTAATATAAGTAATTTTTAAATGTATTGCGAACCAAAATTTTTAATATTTACCTGGTGTTTTGACTATTTGAAAATTTTCATTAAGGATATTAACAATTTTATCAATTTTGTAAAGTTTTGAATTGAGAATATGTTTATTTTGTTCATTTTCAAAATGAATAAAACGAAGTAAAATCTGGAATCGATTTCGAGGCATGACACTTTTGCAAAATTTGTTTGTAAATATAGGCTTTCTAGACCAATAGTCTTCAATTTTGGGATATGGTACGACTCCCATATACATAATTAAACCAAAAAATTTCAGTATTTCAGCACGGTTTGTAGAAGTCCATTTTTTTACACGATACGAATTCACTTTCGATTCACCGGCATTTCGATTTGTTTCTTCAACTATGATATCTAAAATATCATCCGTAAGAAACTTACGAAAATAGCTGAAAGGACAATTATCTTCAAGCGTTTCATGAAGTTTTGGGGTCGGCGAGGTATTGAAAACATGAAGAGTGTTGCCATTTGCACTTTTCCAGGCATTATTATTTATTTCAGATGGTTCCGTATTATAGACATCCAAATTATTAGTACCATTCAAATTTGACATTTCTGTATCTGAATATTCACTTTCTTCACAGTCAGAATGACTAGGTTCATAATCGTCTTCACTATCTGAACCAGAGAAATCAGTATCAGATTCAAATAAATCTGGACTCTTCGGATTGGTTAACATTTCATTTTAGGAAGTTCAAACTTTTTTAAAAGATCATCATTTACGTTATTTTGCATTTCATCGTCATCAAATAAAAATTGAGAAACCGTTAATGAATCTTTTATTTCTATTACTTCCGACATATTTGGAATTATTTCAACATCTTCGCTATAAGGCGAATTTGAATTAGTCTTTATCTGTGCAGCACACAAATCAATGTTATTGTTCATTTTATTTCTTTAAAATACACAAACCACTAATTCTAATAATTTTTACAGAAATAACTAAAACGCATGTTACTCACTTGATTATTTCTTCTTGACTGAAACAAATTTGTTTAGGACTGCACTCAAATATATTACAAAAATTATATTTGGTGATTTCCCGAATTGCATAAATAATTATGATTTACCGGTAACTCAGTGCCCTGCGATAAATTAACATGTTATCTACAGGCCAATGAGTTACGGGTGCAAAAGTTTAATAACAAATTAACTATTATGTATTTTTTAACGGGAATTTGAACGAATGAGATAATTTCAAGAATACTAAAATATAAAAGACGCAAAAAAAAGGATAAAAAAATACATTATGACCCCGTTGCACCGCGGCGTGTAGCGAGAGAAAAACTGCATGATATGCTGGTGATACAGAGGCTTGGTAAAAGAAAAAAATGCATGATGTGCAGGTGCACATGAGGCGTGATAGAATGTAAAATTCAAGATGCACCGGAGCACATGCGGCAGCGAAAGTGTTAAATGAAATTAGTAGTATATAAGGACGGCCTCAGGGGAATAGGTAACAAGTCATTTTTGTGCACTTTTCAGTAGACAAAAAAAAAACCTGATTATTGAGTTAATTATTAAATGTAAAAAATATTTTTCAACGGCGTATAACTTACAAAACATACACTATCATTATTAATTAACTACTTTTTAACCATTTTCAGGTTATTTATTAATTTGCTGACTTATTGCCTTTCGAGCCAAAGAACAGTCTCAGGGTAAAAGGGATTCAGTAATTTTTTGTTAGTTTCAGAAGATAAACAACTTCAGCTTTTAAATTATGAAACTAAGTTTTCACAAATTTTAATTAAAATATCAAAATTAAACATTGGCTTCCAAAATAAAATAATATTTATTCAGTTAAAGAAAATTATAATACATAATTCAAATAAAATATCTCAAAATATTATTACAATACTATTGTAAACATAAACCACATTTATCCCGTATTCTCTTCATCCGCGTCAAATATAGGATCAGATTTTACAGATGCTGTTGGCAGGTTTCTATAGAATTCGTGAAATGTAGGCGCGATGTAAGGAAGAAGGGATAAAATGTCCATTTTTGCTCTGTTGAAATTGGTAAAAGAGCACTGTAGTACGTAGAAGGCCTGAGGCTGGGATTATGTTTTCCGCGTCGTAACATATCCATGATGCCAAATTGATCATCATTTTCTAGAGACGTTTTGTAAAATACATTATATGGCTCACTTTTAGTATATCTTAACCATTTGACGTCATGCCAAACAAATTTCTCTCCGGCTTCGTTATTTTCTTTTTAGATGTATTTCGGTTTTCAGAAGTGTTGCATAGTTCATGAAATCAGGTTGACGCATTTCAACTACTTGGAACGGATGTTTTTTGCCTGCAAATCTAATTAGTTGAAATCAGTCATGCGGATGGCTGATGGACGCATGTATGTGAAGTTAGCCAGAAAACCAGCCCGAAAAAAAATTCTTTTAAAAGAAAAAAGCCTCTCAGCCCGAAAAATATTAAGAAATACCTCAAAATAACATTCCATCCCGAAAATAATAATTATAAGAAAATATGTAAAAAACAGTTATATTTCGAGCTAAAATATATTAAATACACAACAATTATTGCCATTTTACTATCAGGTTTAGTGTCTGCTATCTACCCAAAATAATACAAAAATATGACTTATTCCGCATTATGCCTTAATGTTAAATACGTGCATATGTTTACCACTGAATCTCAGCTCACAGGGATTGATAGATATAACGGTATATGGGGAATGTTATGTATAACCTTTAGCTATGTAAAATAACTAATTATGAGACCCCACTTAATTTTTTGGGAAATCGGAAAACCGGCAGGTGTTTATTTCAAAAATATTCTTGATGATGCTCGAAACTGTTGAACATTGCTTGAAACTAATTGGTTTGTGAAAATAAAGTAATTCAAAAATATCAACAACTATGTGTTTTTTAAATAAATATAAATTGTTTTTTGTTATAAGGCGTGTATTTAAATTGAACTGAAAAATATGCAAAACCTGTATATGTTCTAGATTAAACTGTCCCTTGTTATCTCACCTAAAGTAGGGTAACTATTTACCAACCCTCAAAGCATTAGTGTTACTGATTGCATCGTCGGTTGCATATTTCAAATAATTGCTTGATAAATAGCGAAAAGGCGAAAAATTAAAAAATTGAAAGAGTATAAAAGGATTTTTTTTTAAATTTATATTTCAATACATTTTCAGACGTTCGTATCGTATCTAAAAAAAATTTTTGTGTTTTTTCTCGTTCTCATTCGCTACAAAAAAAAAAGTTTTTTTTTAAAACTACGATCTTCGCTTTCTCTTGGACTCTCTTTTAAATTGTGATTATATTGTTTTGTTGATTTGATTTTTAATTTTTGACCTCTGCGCTCGTATTAGGACATCCTTATCTGACGATTGATATTTTTTTGTTTGAAAACATTAAACCCACTTATAAAATTTGGAACTGCTTTCTTTAGGACGACTCTACATTGAAATTAAAATTTTATTCCGCTTCCATTTTCATTAATTTACTGAAAATGGATTGTCTCGAAAAACCAAAATCTTATAATTATAAAAAGAAACGAAGTTTAATTTCTGTTGATTTAGTGAAAAATGCAACAGAAAAACTATCGCTATCCATTGGTAAATTGACAAATTCTAATACTAATTATATGGCTCAATTATGTCAATTACTTAAAGTGTTGGAAACTTTATATCTCAAATCGTACTAAGGTTTATAATATTTGGTACAGATATATTAGAAGCAATTTTGTTCCAACCAATACTACTGAGTTAGAAAAAAAATGAGTGAGTCCATTAGTACTCTCAAGGAGATGTGTAAACATGGCGCGTGTATAGTACGTGGGTACAGTTTACTTTGAAGGAAGAAGGAATGCAATTTTACTAACCAGAGTTTTTCATTTGTTTATTATCGTTAAATTGGTCTATTACTCTTTCGGTATAATCGACGCAATTGGATTTTGGTAGCTAAAATAAAATATATTATATACTGTCGACTCTAACTTTAAAAATTTTCATTGAAAAACTGCACAATATGGTCGTCCCATATCTAGTAGTAAATATATTTCGATCTGAGTTCATGTGCAAATCGAATTCGTCTCGCAGGAAGTTTATAAGTGGTTTAGCTTGAGGAACAGCAACATTAATATTGAAATCCCCGCTCATAATCACCGGCAAAAGATGATAGTCTCCTTGGAGAATTTTTGAAATTCTTTAGGATATGGGGCAAGGACGAAATGTATGAACTTCATTATGTCTTCGAACGATTTATTCGGCGAGGTTAATACAACTACAGAAAGCATCTTATTCCCATTGAGAAGCTGAAGTTCAGCCGTATATATATCATCAATGAGTTGTGTTGTTACGCTCATACCAGTTGTTTGTCCAACGATTATTTCTTTATGCGAGGTGACTGTATGGTATGATTATTCTATTTGAATTTTTATATATTGTTACTCCGGCAGCTCACTCACCGTCTCTCTTGAACTGAACGCAGATCTGGAAAAGCAAGAAAATTGAGCATCGTTGCGTGACTGTGTCAGTTAGGTCGAGGTGATGTGTATGACCTAAGACTCTGACAGTTCAATGTTAAAAACCAGACGTCATTATTATCTCGTACAAAATTCGCCATTACAACGGATAAAGCGGACTTGTGGTGAGGTGCGATAGCTAATTTTGAAGAAAACCCATTGAGGTCCCATTTTTACGTCCATGGTAGACAACATGTTCATCGATAGCCGACGTGATGAACAGTCCTTCGAGACTCGTTGCTTTTGCTAAAGCAATATACACAATTTATTAACTGTGTCTTTTATCGTAAGAGAATATACTGACTATCTCGTTATAGGTACCATCCTGTGATGCATGAATTGTGGTGGCACATGAAGGTACGACGCTTTACATTAATTGTTGTTTCGATTAATAGTTTAGCTTTTTCTAGAAATGGGCACCAAACATCGGTCGATATTCGTTTTCTGCGCCCATCCAGCTTCAAGCCACCTCACCTTCTTGCCAACTTATGAATTTGAACCGAAATCCATCCAGAGTCGTTTGACATTTTTTACTGTCGACGTTTTCATCTTCTCGTTGTCCTGGTTAGGATGCCTATGCATTCGAAATACTTTAGACAGCCCATAGTTCCATTCGCCAGTCGATTTGTTACGTCAATATTGGTTTTGAAAAAGTACGGCAAATTATTTTTGTCCACTATGCTCATTTTATGGATCTTTTGACGGAATTGCTACTCCAGCAGCCCACTGACCATCTCTATTGAACTGAAAACAGCATTCAAACGTAGGAATATTAATAAGTTCGTCATTGCGCAGCCAGGTCTCGAAAACCAAATGAATTGAGCATACCTGCGTGACTGTGACCTGAGACTCTGGCAGTTCAATGTTAAAAACGAGATGTCATTATAACCCCATTCAGTAGAAGACATGATCATTAATAGCCGACGTGATGAACAGCGCCTAGAGACTCGTCACTCGTGATAAAGCAATATACAGCAGTTGTTGACTGTGTTTTTAATCGTATGAGTATGCAATTTCGTAATCGTAATTCGTATCGTAATTTTTTTTTTGATTTTTCTGATCGATGGAAATGTCGATGGTTTCTATTTCATTCTTTAATTATTTTTTTCGTTTTCCCTACTATTATACATATATATAAAAGCATGCCATGTATAGTAAAAATTGTTTTTGTTGAATTTCTTGCTTTTTTTTCAAACGAAGTAGGTATACGTCATTTCCGTTCGTTTCATTTACAAGTTTACTCTAATACAAAAAAATTTGGTAGGCGCGCGTAAAGATGTTTACACATCAAAACAATGTGAATAATTCATTTCAGAGCAGTTGTGTTTTAATATCAGTTGAAAATCAAAATAAAGCTGAAATGGAAGCATTAGTCAACATAAACCAAATCGACTGTCAATCAAAATCATTAAACAATAATTTAAAAGAAAATATTGCAGTAAATATTTGTTTAAATAATTCTGCAGAGGAAGAAAATTGTTCAGTCGAAATGAATGGAAGGCCAATCATTCTTGATAAATCAGATGATATAGATTTGAATTTCTGTCATAATAAAATACTCCCAGCTGTTGGCTGTAGTATACTAATACTTCCCAGAGTGGCAAGAAGTTGAATAAATTTAAATCAAATAATCTCACCAAACTGGTTTATAGAAAATGTGATTTCAACTTAAGCATTTCAGACAGTATTTGGAAACAAATTTTTCTACCTAATGAACGAGTGTTGGAGTCGTATATGTATAGATCGATAATTATTGAAAATTTGACAAAACTTACTGGCTGTTTAATAAAAATTAAAGGGTATGATGTGTTAAAAAATCATTTAATTATTTGAACTTATTGTGGTCATCGAACTGTAAACACACCATGTCGGAAATATAAGCTTGTAAATAAAAACTTGAGTCATGGAATTTTCAAAATTTATAGTACGAATGAACGTATTATGCACATTACAAAAAAATTCGGGCATACGTCAGGTTATACGCGGAACATCTTTAAAAAACAACCTTTAGAAAAATCAGTGGAAAAAGTTGCAGAAATTTTAATTCAAGAAGAAGACATTGATTTTGTGCAAAAAAGCAATACGAGAGTGGGAAAAGAAAGCATTAAGTGAAGATAAATATATCCAAAAAATTATGCGCCGTCCGTTTATTGTTGTTACTTATAGCTTAATGCAGAATAATATTTTGAAAGTAATGAAGGACTCATATAAAGACAAAGAGCTAACGGTTTATTTAGATGCCACTGGTAGTTTGGTTCGAGCTCCTTTCAAACCTTGTTCAGCACTTTTATACTATGCTCTTGTAGTAGCTGCCCAGACTTCTGAATCCGATGCTACGTCACCATTTCCAATAACAGATATGGTTAGTTCAAGCCACAATATTGATACGATTGGAGGGTGGCTTAGGTCATATAAGTTATACATCGAACGACAATTTAAAAAATGGCCAGTGTTTAACTCAGTGGTGATCGATTTTTCGATTGCTGAATTAAATTCTGTGTTGGGTTCCTTCAATAATATGGATATAATTGAATACCTCGCTGTAACTCATGCATGGATAAATAATAATCAATGCTCTAAAACCAAAGAAACAACGGTAAAAGTTTTTTTATGTTGTTGTCATTTATCGCATACAATGATGCAAGATGTAAATAAACATTTCTCAAAATGTCCAAAATAATTAAAGAAATTCTTGCATCGTTGTTCATGACTACAAACTATGAGACTATTAAGGAGATATGGAAAGATCTAACAGAAATATTAAGATCTAAGTTTATTACACCAAAAGTGCAACAATCATTAAGTTCCTTGAACAGTTTAATAACACAAAGCAATACAAACTTTAATTTGACCAATATAGATAATAATAATTTGAAAAACATAAAGACAACACAAAACCAATTATATACAAAGCCCATATTTTCAAGATTTTAAAAAAATTGTCGATGAAATCTCTATAATTTTAAATAAAGAAGATTCTGCAGAAGTTGGTGGTGTTAATAGTTTTTTTAATATAAATTTCCACAACTTAATATTAAAGAAATACATGGCATATTTGCCACTATGGAGTGGTATATTAAATAAAGGAGTACGACATAGCAATAGCCATGTAGAAAACTATTTTGCTACCATTAAACGTAGGTTTAAAACATCAAATAATATTGGTAAATTACCAACTAAAATAGGACGTTTTATTAGGGAAATTCACGAACGAAATGTTAAGGTTCATCGACAAATTGTGGCTGGTATTCCAAAATCGGCAATTAAGGTAAACATTGGTCAGGTGACTAGTAATCAAACTAATCAAATTCAATTGAAATCATCTGACGTATGGATCTAACAATTTATGAAGTGCAATTAAGCCAATCAGTGTGGAAAGGCAAAAATTATGATGCCACGACCCCCAAAACTAAAACTTCCTATTTTAGCTTGGCAACAATCAAACAAATTGCAACTCAAACTCCGCAGGAACGCTCAATTTCAACTATAAAACTGTTAAGTCAAAATTCGAAGGATGGCATTAACTTCAGTACACCAAAACGACCATGTAAGGTAGTGAAAAGAATATTACCCGTTAAACACAGAGGGCCAACTTATAACAAAACATTACCGGTTTTGCAAAACGGCACTAAAAGTTGTGATTACTACACTAATACGTGTGGGGTAGATGCCCTTATTCAAAGTTTAGCTGCAGCGGTAAATAGTGTGGGAATAACCAATTGTGGAATACGAGAAGGTCGGGTTAAAAATATAATTCAAAATATACTTAACAATGAACTAAAGAGGGCATATGATGTTAGAAAAGAAATACTCATTGAAATTTTTGGCAAACAGCAAAATTGTGATTGCAATATACAAGATGTCTCAGGATATATACTTAAAAGTTTGCCAAGCATAATCGTTAATCTTAAATACCAACACTGTGAAACCGTTGTTGAAGAAAAACGGAATTTTCTTCTTGTGAATATGTTGACATTATCTAAAGTTGGATTTTCAAATTTAAGTAAATGTATAGAACAAGTTCCAGATCAAACATGTCCAGTGTGTTTTAATAAATTGTATCCCCAAAACGAAACGTATCACCCAATTATATCTATTTATACCGAAAGTGATACGCTAAACCGTCCGAGAACCAAAACAAGATTTTTTATCAGGTAATAGGAATTGTTAATTATGAGCAAAATAATCAGACTAATAATTATCAAGAATTTGCAGCAGGACATTTTGTAAGTTATTGTAAAAACAAAGGAAAGTGGGGCCGATACGATGACTTAAACAAATATGTGTCTACCGTGAGAAATCCACACATCATTGAAGTCAATCCACATATGGTGGTCTATGTATACAAAATCCACACAACAATAAAATTGTAATTTATAGATTTATAAACTACATAGTTACATTATTCCTTTTTTCATTAATTAAATACAACAATAAAAGGCTCTACCATAATTTGTACAGCACGTCTACAGGTTCAGTACAAGGAATATGTTAGAATTTTAAATGTCACGAAATGTGCTACCCCCTTTCTTAATTAATGCTTGAAAATGTGAGGAGCTAGAAAGATAATGTATATACGGTTATAGACAAAGGAAATAATAGAGATTCAGAAAGTATGTGAATGATTTTGGTCCATTGCTCTTGCGTAAACTGGTAACATCTCAAAACCGAGCGAGACAAAATTCTGATCGACCACTAACCAGAAATCTCCTGAATTTATTCGCAATAATAAATTCATTGTAAATAAATTTGTTCGCAAAAACAAATTCAACGTAGCTAAATTTCTGATCGACAACCAGCCAGAAATCTCTTGAATTTATTCGCAAAACCAAATTCAATGTTGGTCATTTTTAGTATGAAGGCTTATAGGTGGATGTAGCTCCATAAAACACCCTTCCCACCATCGCGTTTATATAAGGGTTGTTGTTTTTCATGGCTAACGGTCCTATCTAACATTCCCCATATATACCGTTATATCTATCATACCCTGTGATCTAAGATTTAGTGGAAAACATATGCACGTTTTTAGTATCAAGACATATAGGTGGATGGAGCTCCATAAAACACTCTTCTCATCATCGCGCTTATATAGAGGTTGTTGTTTTACATAGCTAAAGGTCTTATCTACCATTCCCCATATACCATTATATCTATCAATCCCTGTGAGCTGAGATCCAGTGGAAAACATATGCACGTATTTAACATTAAGGCATAATGCGGAATAAGTCATATTGTTGTATTATTTTGGGTAGATAGCAGACACTAAACGTGATAGTAAAATAGCAATAATTGTTGTGTATTTAATATATTTTAGCTCGAAATATAACTGTTTTGTACATATTTTCTTATAATTACCGCATTGGCTTTCGCGATACGATCCACAAGTGGTTAGATTCATATTTAAATGGTCGCACTCAGGTAGTCAAAATAAATTGTCATTTTAGCCATGTTCTGCCGATTAGTGTAGGGGTTCCTCAAGGTTCAGTCCTTGGGCCTCTACTGTTCCTCATTTATGTAAACGGAATTTTTAGCCAACCATTCTGTGGCTCCCCCATTGCATTTGCTGATGATTTTTCGTTTGCTTACAGTAGTCTTAGCTTACAAGATAACATTAAGTATATTGATAGTGATTTGAATATGCTCTCGGTTTGGCTCAAGGCTCACAATCTTCATCTAAGCGATAAGACAAAAATTTTACATTTTCGACACGGATTGTCATCACCATCAGCCATTAAGTACCATGAGTATGGTTGCAATAAGATCTGTAATTCCAGTGGATGTTTCATGGTTGACTTGGTTCATGTTTATCGTTATCTTGGCATTTTAATAGACGAACAATTAAACTGGAAGGCGCATATTGAAGGGTTGAAATCTATGCTTTTATTGGTATCAAGGAAACTGTACGTTTTGCGTTCATATTGTCCATTATATTTATTAAGAATGGTGTATTTCGCACTAGCTGATTCAATTCTGCAATACGGTCTCTCCTGTTGGGGTAGTGCATGCAAAACCACGTTAATACCATTATTTAATAGGCAGAAACTCATTGCTCGAATCATGTGTTTTAAAGAATCGTGTTCACCTTCCTGGCCCATATTCCAAACTCTCGATATCTTGCCACTGCGTCACATGTTTGTCTTCAAGGTATTAAGAATTTTTTACAATATTAGCGGAAACTCATTTATTAACTATTCAGACTATAGTCTTCGTTCTAGTCTCCAATTCAAAAAAAATATCCCAAAATATAATTCACATCTCAGAAGAAGTTTTTTCAATGTAATTTCACCTATTATCTTTAACAAGTTACCTTGCAAGATTCGTAGGTGTTGCACCTTATCATTATTTTCAAAAGAGCTAAAACATTGGCTTAGTACAACCAAGAATATTGAGGAGCTCTTCAGTTTCCATATTTAACACTAGTACGAGTAGAATTATACTTTCGTGATGTTTATATTATAATAATTGGATTCATCTGCCATAAATTTTTGTCTAGAGATTATATTATTATTATTATCTATTATATTTATATATTTCATTAGTATTTTATACCGTAAGTTATTAATTAATTAAATTATAAGTTTATTTTATACTGTAAATTGTATTGTTATGTTAATTTTTTTTTTTTTTTTTGTACGTATCTTATAATTTCAAACATATTCTCGTTAAAAGGGAATCAGTGTACCTGGCCCGTGTTCTTTTGAACCAAAGGTACACTTTTCTTACCAATGTACATATTTTTATTATTGTATAATTCTTGTAAATAAAAATTGGTAATGAACTTAAAAAAAAAAAAAAAAAAAAAAAAAAAAATTCGAGATGGAATGTTATTTTGAGGTATTTCTTAATATTTTTCGGGCTGAGAGGCTTTTTTCTTTTAGAAGATATTTTTTTTCGGGCTGGTTTTCGGGCTAACTTCACATACATGATGGACGCGCTATATCGTTTCTTCAGCTTTTCGATTTGCGCATGATCAGAATCACATTCTATACGGCTGTGGCCGGACACCATGTATTTATGATTCAACGTTTCAATGTGATTTTCATTCATAAGCGATAGACACATCGCCAGAAATGGTGAATTTTTATTTTGCCCTGGGCAACAATCGCTATATAATATCACGTGCTTAATATTAGTGTCTAAATTCATGATAGCTTTAAAGAGCCAAGTCCCAATCTCATTGGCTCCTCGTTTAGCAATTGTTTCATACCAAACGTAGCATGTGGCTTGGTTATCCTTCATATTATGGACTGTCAAATTGAAGGTCCACAGTTGACGTTTATAAAAAGCTACAGAAGTTTCAAGGCTTGGTGTTAGCAGACACTGCTGAAGGTCGAATGACAACACCGTCAACGATGGGTCAGACTTACGTATGTTAATCCAGCTTTAGTACGATGATCTTCTTGTAGTTTCAATATTTTAGTTTTAGTGACTTCATTTTCAGCATACTTGAGTTTCATTTTCAATAAATCACATTCTTGGCAAATATCTTTCCTTGGATTTTTAATGCGGTAGTTAGGCTCATGAAACTTTTTTGCGTATATTGAATAACTTACAGGAGAATCTGTTGTTCCGCAATATTTTTCGTAAATTTTAATCAATGTAAAATGGGGCGGTAAATATCGTTTATTTGTCTCTTTTCGGCAGTAGTGGCTCTCGCAAGATAGAAGAGACTTCGATAAAATTGTTTTATTTCCAGAAACATGGCGGCCTCTTTTATCAGGAGTTGTGTTGCTATTGGGAGAATTTTGGTTGTATTTATTCAAAATATTCACAAATTTTGATGACTCATCAAATATTTGTAAGAAACATTTCTTGCAAACGTTCACGTGTTCGCCGCTTATGGGAACGTGGTACTTAAGAGTTACCTGTGGTTATCATACCTGAAAGATATGCTGCCCTCCTGTCACGTGATTGCATTTTCCAATATGAACAAAATAACTCTGATTGCACTTGTTCATTCACCTTCAAAGCGCACGCCATACGGCAGTTTGATAATCTACGTAACGTTCTTGCTTTTATCAACTTGCCACTTTCTGTTATATACTCTTCGCCTTTATTACGTTTAGTCTTTCTTTCAAGTCGTATTTTTCGTGATCGAACTTTTCCACGAATCCCAGTGCTAATGGATGGCTCAATAACATCATCAGGTACTACAACTACATTGTCATCTGATTCTGTTTCTGAAGACGATGAAGTCCAGAATTCATAATTAACATCTTTTTCATCGTCGCTGCCAGCTTCGATATCATCATTCTTAAAGATTGAAAAAAATGATCCAAACTATAATTTGTATTTAACATCATAATATAAGGTTTTCACCTTGCATTCATCAACATTAAGTTTTTCAGAAATATTTTCTTTCTTATTTAGACGAACTATTTCTAAAGTACCCTGCGTCGAATCCCGTTTAATCAAGGCGTGTGTAGTGGTTTCATTGCCATTAACATCTATAACAGCTATCGTTTCCTAAAAAAAAAAAATTTAACACATTTTCATGAAGTATCAAACCGTTATAGGCTTTAAATCTTGTTAAAGTTGATAATGCATTCATAAATTAAAATCATACTTGACGTTCCTCTAGATTCATGGCAACATGTTGCTGTTCTTCTTGAGATACATAAATAAATTCGTCCTCATAACACAACATGTGTGGAATTTCAGCAATTTGTTCTTCAGGATTTTTGCCATTTTTATTTTCTTGTTCTTTGTTGACTATTTCAAAATCCATTAGTGCTCTAGTAAAAGAAGGTTTTTCTGGTTTATTTATGAAATTAGAAAAATCTAATTTTCTAGAAGCCTTCATCTTTTTCTGTGCGGGACATTTTCATTAAAATCATATTTAAACATTACCACATTGCATTGCATTCTTTTAAATAAAATTAAGTCTGATAAGATCTAATTGGTCTGACAAAAATAACGGACAATAACTTTTCTTTGATAATTAAGTTAAGTATTCTAACGTGTAAAGTTGTATAATCAACCATATTGAACTTACCTGAATGTGCACTACAATTTAATTTATCTAATGTCATTTGTAACATTTTGTTAGCTCTGCTAGTATGTTCGATATACGCCATTATAAGACCTATTTCGAGAGAATTTTTAGTATATCACTCATTTATCACACATTGAACAAAATACGTTTGTTTTTGTCAAAGATCAAATCACAACTGAATTTTCTCGAACGGTCTAGTGTGAAACAAACACTAAATAGTGAAAACAAAGGACGGATATATTGAAATCAAATAAGTTACGATTGGATAAACAGGAATAAGTCAGACTTATACCGTTTTACTCGTAAAAGCTAGCAAATTGTTTGTTATTTTTGGACGAGTAAAACGGAATAAGTCGGACTTGTTTCTTTTTTACCCAATACAATATATATATATGTATGTGGGATTTTATTATTTAAATCTTTAAATAAAACTATCGCCGTTTTTTCACATGCGTTCTTTTATTATTTTTCCATATAAACTAGCTCGGTTACTATCTGTTAAACATAACGAAAACAGTTATTCCCTACAACAACTCAGGGATGTATAACACAATCAGGGATTCGAAACCCACACTCGTCCATCCCATTCCTCATCCGACCCGGATGATTCGAACGACGAATCCATCCAAAGCTTGATAAACTCGACTGCTGTTGACGTTCTCTTAGGGCCCTCGTGTTCACCTACCCTTTCTGGTCCAAATTGAGTTCTCTTTACAGCTATAAAATCTCCGACTTTGTAGGACGTAGGAGCTTTGCGGTTTTCCCTAAATGATCGTCGATTTTCAATTTGTATTTTTACTATTTGCTTCTTTGCAGTTTCTCTTAAACTATCTCGAGAGTTTCTGAAATTTTTAATAATTTCTTTATTAATAATTTCTTGAATTCTCGTATCAGTTTTCTGATGCATTTTAGTGCCAACTAATAACTCAAACGGAGTAACACTAATGCTTCGATTCAGCGTGTTGTTAAGACTTTGTTGCGTACTTCCGATGAATCTAAACCATCGATCTGGAGCGTCTATCGTTAGCTTCGAGAGGACTGATATTATTGACTGATGGATTCTCTCAACTTAGCCGTTACCTCTTGGCAAGCCTGTAGTTATCGCAACATGTTCGATACCTTCGACTTCGCAATATTCCTTGAATTCGTTGCTTGTAAATGCGGTTCCCTTATCAGTCACAATGCGCATTGGATTACCAAACACTTCTCTATGCTTTTGGAGTTTCTCCAACACTTCCTTCGACGTTGTGGATTTCGTCGCATATATCCACACAAACTTCGTAAAACCATCTATCATTACTAACACATGATTATATTGCTTCTTAGTTGTCGCCATTGGCCCGAGATGATCTAAATGTATAGTATGAAGAGATAGATTTCCCTTTTCGATTGGATGTAAGTATCCTTCTTGTTTACCCATTTTTCGGTTGCACAAGATACACTGAACGCAATTCTTGACACTTGTTGTAATCTTGTCAGACATCTTTTCAAACCAGAAATCTCGTTCGATCAACTCTTGCACCTTCCGTACACCGTAATGACCAATTTCGTGATTACGCTTTATAACCTCTGCTTGCATTTTACGCGGGACGACTAACAGTTGGTTACCATCTTTTATTTTGTACAAAAGATCACTCTCTACCATAAAATCTTTGTATGGGACATTCTCAAGTAATTTTATCACTGCAACGATGAACCCGTCACTTTGCTGAGCACACTTCAAACGTGAAACAATATCATCGTCAACAATTAGAACAGGATTGCGTGAGAGGGCATCAACGTGTTTCATTCGGGTACCTGGTCGGTGATTAATTTGGTAGTCGAATTCTTCTAGAGACAACGCCCACCTTGCCACTCTAGTCGTCAAACTTGGTTTTTTCATCGTCATCTCGAAAGCGGCACAGTCCGTTATAATTTTAAAATGCGTGCCAATCAAATAAACGCGAAATTTTTTAAGTGCGTAAATGATGGACAACACTTCCAGCTCATAACTGCTATATTTCTTCTCTGCGTCTGTCGTCTTGCGGCTTGCGTAATAAATTGGGTGGAACTTTCCATCGTCATGCTGTTGCATCAATATGGAACCGTAGCCATGCATATAAGCGTCTGTATGAAGCTCAGTGGGCAGCCCGTGTCTAAATAATTGAAGCACAGGATTACCCGTGAGATGTCGTTTTAGCGAATTAAACGCTATTATCTCTTCCTCTCCGAACACAAAATCCACACCCTCCCTCAACAAATCGCTTAATGGCATGGCGATCACCGAATAATTGTATACAAATTTGCGAAAATATCCCGTCAGACCGAGAAATTGCTGAATCTGTTTCTTTGTCATGGGCTGCGGAAAATTCCTCACGGCCCTCGTCTTGCTTTCCGATGGACTTATCTTCCCGTCATGAATAACATGTCCGAGATATTCCACTCGTCTAACAAGAAATCTGCACTTGTTCCAGTTAATATCGAGTCCATATTCAGAAGCTAATTTCAGTACAATTTTCAAATTTTTAATCGCTGATTTATTATCGGTAGCCAGAATAATGATGTCATCTAGATAAAGCGACATTATTTTTTTACGTATTAAATCACGAAAGATGTTATTCACGAATCTCATGAATACACCAGGACTGTTACATAGCCCAAATGGTACTTTCCTAAATTGGTACTGCCCCGTTGGTGTCACAAACGATGTATATTTGCGACTTCCTTCTTCAACAGCGACATGGAAAAATCCGTTTCTTAAATCGAGCAAGCTAAATACCCGAGCTTCTCGTATTCGATCCAACTGATCCTCTATCAGCGGAAGGGGGAAGCGGTCTTTAACAATTTGGCGGTTAATCTTCCGGTAATCCACGCACAAACGTTTTGAGCCGTCTTTCTTTGAAACCAAAACAATTGGACTAGAGAACTCCGATGAACTAGGTTCAATTATTCCGCTTTTCAGCCAATCTTCCACTATTTTATCAACCAGCTCCATCTCGTAAATCGACAAACGTCTTGGATTCTGACTAATTGGCGTTTCATCCTTCAAAATTATTTTGCAGTTTACATCTGAAGTTTTCGTCAGTGTTGGTGAATACTGCTGATATAATTGCTTAATGACCTGAGCATCACTTCGGTCGATAATATGCGTAACATCAATAATTTCATCTTTAACTTCTGATAGTATTGCACAAAATTCATCGTTTTTACGGATATTCACACCGTTCTCATCGATAATCACTTTTGCTTCACAAAGCAGATCACAGCCAATCAAAAGATTTACGGGGATAACATCGTTAGGCACTACATGTACCGGCACATGGAAATTGTCCCCGTTAATAACGATATCTGCTTCAAATTTTCCAAATGTCTCAATCTTCTTACCAGCAAGTCCCGTCAACGTTGATCTGGATTTTAGAGGTTTCATAGTATTCAAATTCTAATATACGTCAGATCGGATCAAATTTACGGAACTTCCCGTATCTATCAGAGCACACACTTTCATATCGTCAATTAATACGTCAATTTTCATTCGATGTTCTTTTGTCGTACACAAGCTAACATTCGTTTTCGATAAAGTAGAACACTCGAAACTTTTGTGTCCAAACGCATTACACTTAAAGCACCGTACGCCATCAGATTTCCTTTGACAACCCTTCGACAGAAGACTGTATTCATTACAGTTGTAACACTTATTCTTATTACGTCGGGGATTTATTGATTTATTACCACTCGGCACTGGTTGCTCCAGTTGTTGATTAGATTTAGCATTATTTGAGGTAGCCTTGTGATTTATTTTTTAATTTTTCAAATGCTTCATACTTTACTCGAAGATCTTTAAAATTTTTAGCATCAAATAACCAAATCTTATTTGAATCCTCAATACAGACACCATCAATGATGTATTCCAAAATTACTTCGTTCTCGATGTCAGCCAATGCACCAATTTCGCGCATACGCAAAATGTACTGATGTATAGTTTCATCTTTTCCCTTTTTAGTTTTTATTAGCATCTGGTGAACAGTAGCGCTACTAACATTCACATGAAATTCGTCGAGTAACACTTGTTGCAATGATTCCCAATCCTTTGCGCTCGTAGAACGTAATAGCATCTTGGCTGTGCCCGTCAAAAGTCGCTTTGCATACACAAATCGCTGTAAATTATTCCAACCTAATAGTTCTGATGTTTCACAAAACTCTATCAACCACTTTTTAATTGGATAGTTGTCATCGCCGCTAAATTTTGATACCGAATCTTTAACGTCTTTAAATGCGAAATTAGTTTTCTCGGTATACATATCAGCATTACTTCTACTTTCCAATTCCGAACCCTCTAACATTTCTTGTGAAATTGTCCTTGATTAGCGTCATCACTCGTTCATAGCGTTGAATTAATTCATTGCGCTTTCCATCCGTACTAAGCCTCAACTTGGATAGCTCTTCTTTCATGGCTTTTACCGTTTTTGTTTGAAATTCATCCATTTTGAACAAAACTTATTTCAATAATTAAATGTTTTCCCGTCTTAAATTCTCTCAGAATTTTATGAAAACCAATTATTCGTCACGTCTATTAACTAGATCTCGCTTGAGCCCCCAAAATGTGGGATTTTATTATTTAAATCTTTAAATAAAACTATCGCCGTTTTTTCACATGCGTTCTTTTATTATTTTTCATATAAACTAACTCGGTTACTATCTGTTAAACAAAACGAAAACAGTTATTCCCTACAACAACTCAGGGATGTATAACACAATCAGGGATTCTAAACCCACACATATATATATATATATATATATATATATATATATATATATATATATATATATATATATATATATATATATATATATATATATATATATATATATATATATATATATATATATATATATATATATATATATATATATATATATATATATATATATATATATATATATATATATATATATATATATATATATATAACAGGCCAATTTTGTTCGATTAAAACAGAATAAGGACTTATTAACTTATTTGACGCCATCTTGAATAAGTCAGTCAATTTGTTCCAATTCATTGCACCGACTTATTAGTAACGTAATAACAAAAAAACCAAAACGAAATTTCTACTATATGCAAGAAAAAAATTTCTTGACATATTGGTCGTTGCTACTAGATTTGAAAAAAACTGCATGTATGTATTATATTTAGTCAAGACACATTTCTCCTTGCGAGGTGACTTATTTGAATAAGTCGGTGTCCACAAATAAGTCGGTAATTGGAAAAGGGCCTAAGTCTGACTTATTTCTTTCCACCCAATACAATATTTGTTATTGTTTTATTTTATAAAAAAGGAACAGTTCTGAGTTATTTCTTTTTACCCACAATGTAAATGTATCTTTTTTGTTCTTGTCCATCTGGTAAAATGAAATAAGTCGAACTTGTTCCGTTTTACTCTTCAAAAAATAACCAATATTAGAAATATTGCATTTTTCGCAAATTGTTTAATACATACGGAGTGACATTTAACTAAAACCCTTTTACCCAATTACGTATAATGAAAAATACTACTTATAGAATCTAAAAAAAAAAAAAATCAGAAAAATTGACTTGATCCTTTTTCCCCTGAGGCCGTAGTTGTCAACTACTGCCTTTGCCGCATTATGACATTTTCTTCAGAATATTTGTTTTTTTCACTGGCCAGAATCAATATTTAACCACTTAAAAGTGCGAGTATTGCCTAAATTTGTTGTTGAATTTTATGAAGTGTATTGTCCTCCAATTCATGTTTTTTTATAGTTCATTTGCTAAGGTCTGAATTAAAATTCACACGACCAATATTTTTATTAATGGGTACATTTTTTAATTAAACCCGAGCAAGCAGGCTTGCCCTGGGTATTGTACACCGAGCACAGGCTGTGCAGTGCCAAATGATCCAGTGCTGACATGTTCTACCATCACATTTTCGATACTTTATCGAAGATTATAGCTCGCTTCTTTAGAATAAAATGTGACACTATTTCACATTTTAAATCATTTACCAGGTTGCTAGATTGAAAAATTGTGATATCCTACTCCATTTCTATAACGAACTGATTTGTTTTTGATAATTGAACGAAATTAGAGTAAGACATTTTGTTCGCATTTGTACTAGTAGGTTGTGATAGCAATAGAAAAGAAATAATTCATAAATGAAACAGTTGCCCATTTTAATTTACGAGAACGAGAAATAAACTTCGATAAAGTATCGAAAATTGTGATTGTAGGTTTGCATTTCCCATAAGAATTTTTGATTTCACACAGTGAAATTTAAAATGAACTTGCGAATAATTCCAACTACTAGATCGCCAATGAAAAAAAACTTTTCATTTTCATTGCATGTAACGCGAATTGACTCCTAGAATGCATAGAGTAATAATTTGTTTTTTACTTTGCATACTCTTCGTACACTGGCATTCTGTTCAGAGTAAAATTTAAAGAACCGAGTATGTTCGGTGTAAGCACAGTTCACAAATAAAAACACAGTGTGCAGAGTAAAATTACTAAGCTGGAATGAAAAAACACAGAGTATTTTTTGACAGCGCACTGCTTGCTCAGGTTAAATTAAAAAATAGGCCCAATCTTTACATGTTTGAAATTCAATAAATATAAACAAGAATAAAATTTTGATTAACTTGTCAAATTTGTATTGTTTGATCTTCACACCGATCAAAGTCATCCGTGAAGAATTTTATGGTTTGTTTTTCGTTATATTTATGATTTGTTATTATAAGTTGCTTCTAGAACTAAAGTTGCTTCCTATTTCCTTTTGATAGTCGCATAGCATCTTGTAGTGATTGAAATTCTCTGATTTTAGTATATATATTAATTTGGCGTTGCCTTCCAGTGTGTTGCATACTTCACATATGTTATTGTCTTTTATTTTCATTAGGTGTTTAAATTTTTTGTTTTTAGCCAAAAAAATTTTTTGTGTCTCGATCTCAGTCTATTTATTTGTCGTATATTGTAGGTGCTTAGACTTGAGTTATTGTTTGACCATTTTTTAGTTGAAGGTGATATATTGATTAATAAAGTTTCCCTATGAATTCTTTACTAGGTTATTGTCTCCCTGAATTTCTGATATTTCTTTTATTACATTTTTTCAATTGGTATTTTCCTTTTTTATATATTTGTTTACGTTTACTTTTATTATAATTGGCAGATGGTCAGATCCTATGTTATCCTCTTTGCAGTCCCATTCGAGTTTATTGTATATATCAGTAGTGCATACGGAGTTGTCGGAACAGCTTTGGTATCGCATCGCAAATTTTTTGACAGTTAAACGATTGTGACGCCACTTTGATCAAATGCGGATATATTTAGAACTAAAACAAAAGTGTCCATGCTAAGAATTTTTCGGAACACCAAACTAGTCACATCTATTGAAATACAAATGAACTAAAATTAAAATTTTTTTTCGTTAATCGGTTGTAAAATAATTTTTATTCAAAAAATATTTAATTTGATTTAAAAATAAATCAAATTTAATATTTGTTTATGAATAAATCAAATTAAGAGTGGGAAGGGAAGGAAATAGTGGTACAATTGGATATCCGCAAGATTAGGTACATGCAACATTTTGTAATTGCTACATTGTGTAGCTGCAAGATTATTAAAAAAAACAATATTTTACAATGCAACATTTTGAAATGATAATATTATTGTAGAGGCTAACGGCTGCACTCTCGCCCGCTTAGCCCTCCGGGGGTCTTTTCATTTTAATTTCGGGGGCGTAGGAGCCGGGATAAGCAAACATAACTGCACCATTTCGTTATACGAGATTTTGTGTTGCTTCGTCAACCTTGCAGACACAGATCAAATGGATAATACCGCTCGCATTGCTTCTTCTGATAGGTATTCGTGGTAATTGCAAAGGCAAGTAACTTATTAAAATTTATTTATTTATAAACGAAATTTAAAAACATTTTTTATTTTGTTTTAAATTAAGCATTTTAATTTATTTATGTTTCGCTAAATATTTCAATACATTTTTATTTTTGTATTTTATTTATAAAAATATCCCTAAGATGGCATTCTTTATCAAATCAACAATTTTTAGTTCAAATTATAACCACCTTAAACAAAATTATAGAAAACTTTAATCCAAAAGCGGAAAAAATTATAAATAATATAAAAAATTGAAATATTTATAAGATGGCCGCTCATAATGTATACGTTTTTAGTTAGTATTATGTCCATTTTCACAAAAATGTCGCGACAGTCAATTTGCGATGCGATACTAAAGGCTAGCCGAGTTGTCTATCGCTGACGTTGTATGCGATCTTAAATCTTGTCTGGTGTGTTTTCCGGTGTTCAATAGGATCATGGTGCTTTTAATGATTGTTTTTGCTATTATGTTACCCATAGGTTGTTCTCATTAGTTATTTGACCAAATAGGCTACTATGGGCATTGATATCTCCTGCTAGGATTGTTTTCTTCTTTTTGAAATCCATAATTTGCAGATTTGTGTTACCATTTGGGGGGTTGTAGAAAGCGATAAAATAAATTTCTTCCTCTCTATATTTTATTTTTATTTGTTCTGCCTCAATATGTGTGATGTTTATATTTAGGTTGACTTGTTTGGCTCTAATGTTGTTTCTTATTAGAAATCCTATTCCTCCATATCCCGTGCCTCTGGTTTAGTTATTCGTGGTATATTGTTCTCATGTGTCCATTTATTTTTTCTTATTGTATATACATTTTTAATAGGTTGATGTTGCTGTTTAGACTTCTTATGTTTATTTCTAGTATTTTTATAATACTTTCCATTTATTTTGTTTTTATGTTATTTACAAACTCCTTTAATTCAATAGTTAGTAGATCTGGTATATCGTATCTTTTATCACGTAGTCGAATGAATTTCTCCAAGGTGTTTTGTAATTCTAGTATTATTTCTCTTTGAACCCTTAGAATTAATTCCGGTCTTTGCGTTTTATCATTCCAGATATTCATTCTGTTTTCTTCATTTGTGTTAATTTGTGGGAAGTCATTAATATCCTGGTTGATCAGCTTGTTTTGTGGGTTGGCGCTAGGGTTTATTTGTATGGTGTTTTATTTCTTATCATGTCGATTTGGATTTGTGTTTATTTTTTCTTTTCTTGGCGGTTTCTTGAGTTTGTAGAATATTCTGTTCCTACACAGAATTTGCATTCTGGGTTTTCCCGGCATTCGTGTTGTTCGTCCATTTTTTTTAGGTTTTGCGACAAAACTTTTTTATGTGCCCATAGCTTAGGTATGATGCAAAGAATTTTAATTTCAGTATGTAGGTCGCCGTTTTTATTTTTACATCGGAAAATAAGATTTCTTTTGGTAGGATGAAGGCGTAGTATTCTTTTTCGGCTAAAATTTTATTAATTGGGTCGTTTTTCCTTATACATTTATTCGCTATATTTTTATTTATTTCAATGATGTTCATGTATGTGAAGTTGGCCCAAATGTCAGCCCAAAAAACGCAGTGGCAACACGAAAACTATAATTTCTGTCACGTATGAACTGTCAGCCCCAAAAAAATCATATATCACGACATTTTAATGATGTCAGCCCAAAAAACAAAAATATTTTTATGTCACGTATGAACTGTCCACCGCAAAAAAATCGTATGTCACGACATTTTATTGTTGTCAATCCAAAAAATCCAAATATTGATACTTCTACAAATTATTTAACTAAAATAAAGAAGTTTCAGGTTTTTAACTAAAATAAAGAAGTGATGTGGGATAGATCTGATTCTAGCCTTTACGGAAGTTTCAGGAGGCTGTGATGGGGCTCTCATACCAAGAATGGTCTATATTCGGCCGATTTACGAACAACCATAATATTTAATGGGAGTTGAGATTTTCGGTGTTGGTCGTCGGTATATCTATGATTTTCGGATAGATTTAGTTGTAGCCTTTACGAGTAGGAAGTTTCAGAAGGCTGTGATGGGGTCCTCATACCAAGAATGGCCTATATTCGGCCGATTTACGAACAACCATAATATTTAATGAAACTTGAGATTTTCAGTGTTGGTCATCGGTCTCACTACGATTTTCGGATAGATCTGATTCTAGCCGTTACGAGTAAGAAGTTTCTGAAGGCTGTGATGAGACCCTCATAATAATCTCAACTGCAATTAAATATCACGGTTGTTCCTAAATCGGCCGAATATAGGCCATTCTTGGTATGAGGGCCCCATCACAGCCTCCTCAAACTTCTTACTCGTAAAGGATTCAACTAGATCTGTGCAAAAATCGTAGTGAGACCGATGACCAACATCGAAATTCTCAAGTTTCATTAAATATTATGGTTGCTAATAAATCGGCCGAATATGGCCATTCTTGGTATAAGAACCCCATCACAGCCTCCTGAAACTTCTTAATCATAAAGGCTAGAGCTCGTTCTGTCTAAAAACTATAATGAGACCGATGACCAACACTGAAAATCTGAACTTCCATTAAATATTATGATTGTTCGTAAATCGGCAGAAAATAGGTCATTCTCAGTATGAGGATGTTAGTATTATGTATATGTGTATTACAATAAAACTATTTATGAGCCAATCGACTAAACGTATAATAAAGACCGACATACGTCATGAATTTTTAGTTATGGAAAATTGCGAAAACCTCGAATTTTTTAATAGAAGTTTACATATTTCGAAATTACAGTAGAAGGTTCAATTTTATTTCGAAAAACGGTAAAACTACTCGTAATAATAATATTTTCATGAACCAATTGAAAATAATAAGAATTGCTTCTTGGCTGTTTTGCATTTATTATACCGGGTTCCTTCTACTATGAAAATTTGATTTTTGAGCTGAGTGTATTCGACATAAATTTCAAGACAACACTAAATTGTCGGGCTGACATCATTAAAATGTCGTGATATACGATTTTTTTGGGCTGACAGTTCGTGATAGCAACAATAGTTTTTGTGTTAAAAAATTATTAGAATTTTGAGAAATGTTCTTTATCACTTTCATATAAAGCATGATCATGTTTGAGTTAAATTTGTATATATTTTATTTTATTAATAGTATAATTTTATAAATTTAAAATACAATTGTATTATTTGTATTAATTTCATTCAAATTCATACTTAATCTTTGAATTTATGTGATATTCATTGTTTTTTCAGTTTTCTATCATGATAGTTATCAAAATAGATGACGGTATTGCGAGCGGCAAAAATAAAATTTTTTGGGCCAGAATTTTGGGCCAACTTCACAAACGTATGATGTTCTTGGTTTTTATGTTGTTTTCTTTGAAAATTCTTGCAAGAATCACTGAAATCATGTATTTTTGTGTATTCGACTTTATTAATACATAGTATGGTCCCTTATCGGTGTTAATATATTTGTTATCTGTTTTTTTGTGTGTGTTAATTTCCTCACCTTCGTTTGTTTCCAATTTTTCACTCAATTTATTTTTTTTGTTAATATTTTTTTTTATTTGGCGTGATTTTATTCATTTTTTCTTCGATATAAACTTCTGATTTATTTAATTTTTTTTTAATTTCTTATCATTAAAATTGTAGCATGTAAAATCATCATCGGATGTTTCTTCGTCCATATTTATGGGGCGGCTTGGGTTGCCACCGTTACCTATTTTGGCTTGTTCACTAATTTTACACTTCTTAGATTTATTCAATACCTTTTTATGTTTTATTAGTTTATCTTTTTTTAATTTCTATTATGTTTTTTATTTTCACTTTTACAAAATTCTGCAGTCTAACAGAGGGCCAGCCTCTGGTGGGATTCGAATCTAGTACTCCCTGGTACAAGTGCCGTAACTTTAACCACTTCACCACACAACCGGTCACAAAATTCCGGCTTAAAACCGCTCCAGCGACGGTAGAGGAGATTCAAATATCATTTCACGGAAATCACTCAGTAAATTAGCGTACGCAGGTATACCTCACGTAACTTTGACCCCCCATACTTCAAATATCGATGTACGACAAGATATAAATAGCTATAGTGAACAATCGCAGCTTTATTAATTTATCAAAAATGCTACAAAAATCATCCAAATGATGGATTAGTATTGGCCCGAGTGATGATGTGTTCGTATCATGTGACCCCTATTAAAGTACTCTCTTGTGTCCTGCTTCGTGGTTATCGAAAGAGCATTTTCCTTCACTATTGGATAAGTGGTATTCATTTGGGTTGACACATAAATTACCCCCAAAACGGGTTTTGATGGTGTTTGATTTGCCTTTTGATATCTGATCACTGACTAAATTAATCACAAAGTTTTCTTCAATTTCTTACCGATATCACGGTGCTGGTAAACTTCTTCTTTTGAATGTGTATTTATGTGCGTGTGAATACGTTTATGAGGCGAATTCGATTTTTTAAAACACGAGATATCTTATTTTAATTATTTTTATTCTGTTCCTCGGCCTAGGCGCTCCCTACTCTTTCGCGATTCGCTTTTCACATCCTACTTTTTCGTCGTTTGCTATAGATAGCCAATTCGAGCCATTCCATGCCAGCTTATAGCACTGGGTCGAACATGAGTTCTGCACTTCGACAATGGGAGTTGTATTCATTTTAATCACTGATCGTATTCGAATGATGAAAAATCGCTTTTATATCCTGTCTCAACCGGGTTTCGAACCCGTTACCTCCCGATCCAAACGCAAAATATTTAACCACTGTAAAGTTTGGTCGGCCTCAAGATATTTTATGACCGTTTGTGTGCTGAGCACAGTGATGCACCGTTCGTAAGCCTCGAAGAATTCCCATTCCATAGTGTGACTTTACAAGTACACGGCAGGTGTGCTGAGTATTACGAACGATTTGTGGTTGATGCAAAACCGTATGGTTTTTTTATTTGATATAAGCTATTCACTGATCTATATACATGGATACGACATCAATGTCAGAAACCATATAAAACAACAGCAAAAAATGGGAGCACTTTTTTTATAGTCATATCGCTCGTTTATATACACCTTTTGTTTTAAAAAAATATTTCCGAAAGATCGGACCGTAACGAGGATAGATTTAATTTCGAAATTTTCTGAAATTGGGTTTTAATTATTATAGTCATTGAACAAATAATAATATTCAAATGATTTAAGCTATAAATCACATTTTATTTATGTGGTACCACTTTTATATGCACATTCCTTCTTGCGATTTCCCTTGATATTTCCAATGCGCACCTGCAAATATTTCGAATAAAAAAAAGTTCGTGTCGTCAAAACGTCAAACGTCAAAAACTCATAGGAACCAGTTTTCTGTTTACATTATTTTGATTTTCAGAAATTTATTTTGTCTTTGTCACAAGCTTAGAACTATTTTTGCTGTACCATGTGTGCTTGGCAAAATTTGTCATTGCAGCATGACATTCGTGATAATCTGTTTTCACCCGTTACCTGTGGACTACAATGTGTTTTTTCTTTGAGCACCCAAGCAAGGAAGGCTTGCATACGAATTCCGGTTTAATGATGAATGAATCTGAGAAATGACTTGATTATTTTTTTCGACTAGTCAGTTCTCAGACTCATAAATTTTCTAGTATTCAATCGAATGCCGGTTTGCTGAGAACGGCTTTTAAATCTTAATTGGTATAAAAACTCAGTCATTGCGATTCTCACTTGATGGCTGAGAAAGAGAAAAACATAAAAGTTATTAAATTAAACCACACACAAATTTTATGTGAGAACTAATTTATCTAGCAAAATCTGAATATTTATAAAATTTTATATAAATACTGAATTGTGTGGTATATGCATGAAACTGATTCTTACTTTAATAGTTTGGGGTCTTTTCACCTACATCCCCGTTAGTTTCATTTATTCCCCATCAGAGGGCTTCGCTTCATGAGGAGCTAAATTAGCTCCCGCGAGCCCATAAGAGTTATTAAAGGCGTTAGTCCCTACTATTCCACATTCCAATTTGCATTAATATCATACAAAATACTCCGTGGGGTGAAGGGTATACCATTTCGAGAACACAGGACTCTCATTTCATAGATTTCGGAGGAATAAAACAGTTTTTTCAAATTTTTATTCGGACATTTACCGATTTCGGGGTTTTACCGTAACATATATATTTTACTGTCTTTTAAATACTTAAAGAAAATTTCGTTGACTAAACTTGTTAAAATAAAAACAGTTGGAAAACATTGAACACAAATATTTTGAGTATAATTTAATTGTTGTTTTGTTGGCTCGTGGAGTGAAACAGAAACTGAAAATCAAACTGTCTGTAAAATTAAGGTAAAACCTACAACATATTTTGCAACAGCTGTTCCTATATTAAAAAAATAATTATAGACTGATACTCGTATATGGGCGAGTCCATAGTTGGAGCCAGCTACGGGTGCAGCGACTTAATTAAGTCACTAAGACTAAAACGTGTTTAGTTATTTGTATATGTATTAGAAGTTTTTCTAATTACTTCCAAGATTCAGATTCATTGAAAAATGCGTGCACCATTATCGTTTCGCTTCTGTTAATCACTTGCCATAAAAATTAAATTTGTTGGATCATTAGTTCATAGACAAATTTTCTCCAACCAAAACCATGGGAAAACGATTAAAAAAATAGTATGGTTTAATTTTACAATGACAGACTCAAAAATTTTGTGAGAATGAGAACTGACTGGTATAACTGTTATAAACATTTGTAAAGTAAGTGTATTCTTGATTTCTATGGATAAATGTTAAAAAATAAATTTTCAACGTTGTTGCAAAATCAAAAATGTAACGTCATATTTTATTTGTTTTTCCTCATCTTAAAGAACATGAAAAAACGTTGTATGATTTCAGAATAACGCAGTAATCCCTATCATTTCAGGATTTTTAGAGGAAGTTTTCGAAAAACAGAAATAGCACGATGTAATCTGAATGTGCGATGTAATCTGACTAATTAATCTGTTATTAAAATAATTATTGTTGCTAGATTTAGGTTTTCTGTCACATAAAAAATCATTGTTACTCGTATAAAACAATATATCATTTTTTGACAGTCTCTCTGAGTTTAAGTGTTCTCAGTCATCAAGCGGGAATCGCGATGGCTGAGTTTTACCGTTTTTTAGACTAATAAAACCCATATGAGTAATTTATCAGCTAACCGGAATTTTGCTGCTCGTCCGATTTTATATAAAAAAGCTTCCTTTAGAGGCTAGTGCGCGACAAAATTGCCAACGTCGGTCCGCTTGCAATAACGTACTGCTCCAATCGCGTAGTTAGGCGATCGACTGACCTGTTTCTGGAAACTATTTCAAGCCTTTAGTGAATTATGACCTATTTATGCATAAATAGTGGTATATGTATAATATACAAATACGTATGTATGGATTTGTAGCGGGTAGTTTCTTCAACTATAAGAAACTCCGCACAATTATTCTCAACGGACAATCCTTCGTTCACACAATTCTTTATAAACGGACAATTCTCCATGTAAAGAAATATTCCAAATAATATACAACAATCTTGTATATACAAATAATGTACATAGCAACTTGTACATAGTAATCGTACAACAACACTTGTACATACGAAATTTGTGTAAGCAAAATAGAATTGAAAAATTATATTTTAGTTACACAACAATTTCATGATAATACCTCTACAATCAAATAATTGAGAGATTCATAAACATCGTATTGATTTTGCAAAACCAAAATCATGTAAAACGCATCAACACATACATTAAGCCATTGCACAACAGATGGCATTACAAACATTTATGTTCAGTAAACATAATTGAAAACGGGAGTGAAAAATACTTGGTGCAGTAAAAAAACACAACGAATTTAAATTCTGATTTAGTTCTGTCAGCAGCAAATGGTACCATAATAAATACTTTTGGTACCAAATTACTTAACGTTGAAATTGGTTTACGACGTTCTTTTAAACACGCATTTATTCTTGCCAATGTCAACCGCCCCATCGTCGGCGAGTATTTCCTAACGAAATTCGGTTTATTAGTGGATCTGAAAAATCGCAAATTAATCGATCCATCCACTAAGCTTACTATCAACGCTACAACAGCACTCGTTGATACGCCATCACCATTGTTCTACATAATCAACAATGCGTATGGAGCATTGTTGAAGAAATTTTCTTCTTTAACAGCTCCACCAAACTACAACTCTCTGGTAAGGCATAATGTAGTACACCACATTGTGATTACAGGCCATTTACCATTTGCGAGACCACGTAGACTTGATCCAATTCGGCATAAAGCAGCATTCCTAGAATTCCAACACATGGTAGAACTAGGGATCTGCCGACCTTCTTCTTCAGCAATATCATGTCCATTGCACATGCTGAAGAAGAAGGACAATGACTGGAGACCATGTGAGGACTACAGAAGGCTTAACGCAGTCACAATTCCTGACCGTTACAGTATCCCCCACATACAAAATTTCTCCATGCAACTACATGGTTGCACAATTTTCACCAAAATCGATCTCGTCAGAGCATACTATCTCATACCAATTGCTCCTGACGACATTTACAAAACCGCAATTACCACTCCATTTGGCTTATTCGAATTCACCCGAATGCCATTTGAACTCAGAAATGCTGCACAAACATTCCGTTCATCAACGAAATCGTGAGAGATCTCGATTTCGTTTTTGTATACATTCTGGTAGCCTCAAAAGACGAGAAGCAACACCTACTCCATTTGGAAAAACTCTTCCAAAAATTATCAAAGTACGGTGTCAATATTAACACGGCAAAATGCGTGTTTGGGATAAATAATCTTGACTTTCTCAGTCACAAGATTACATCTAATGGCATTCTGCCGTCCGAAGGACGAATTAATGCAATTAGAGAATTCCCAGCACCTCAAAACGTGAAACAAATACAACAATTCGTCGGCATGGTAAACTACTACCACCGATTTATACCAAAACTTGCAGAAGTACTTGCCCCAATCCACACGCATTTGGCAAGTCTTCTCAAAAAGTCCAAAACGCATCAAAATTTTTCTTGGATTGAAGAATGTCAAAAACCATTCCTTCAGCTGAAGAACAGCTTGGAAAATGTTGTTCATTTAGCGCATCCGCTAAATGCAACCAAATATAGCATCACTACTGATGCATCGAACACTGCAATAGGCGCGGTCTTACAACAACTCAACAAAAAGACCTGGGAACCACTTGGATTTTTCTCCAAGAAATTATCAGATGCCGAAAGAAAATATTCCGCATTTGATCGCGAATTGCTTGCAATCTTCCAAGCAATTAAACACTTTCGCTACTTTGTCGAAGGTCGGGAATTCACTATATTCACCGACCACAAACCGCTTACTAGAGCAATAACCTCTAAAGCCGAGCGAAACCCAAGGCAAGCACGCCACTTGGACTATGTCTCTCAATTCACGACAGACATACAACACATTCAAGGCAAAGACAATGTGGTCGCCGATACACTATCTCGGACTTCCGACCATGAACTTGCCCCCATAGCAACACGCTACGACATCATAACAATCGCAAAAGCACAGGCTTGCGATCAAGAATTAGAAGACTTACTTTCTAATTCTACAAATCGGCGCACTTCCAAATGGAAAATAGAAAAATTTCCATTAGCCGATTTGTCCATTTACTGTGAAATATCTACGGGTAACAATCGCCCGTACATTCCAGAGTCATTGCGTCGAACTATCTTCGACACTCTGCATAATATTTCACACCCAAGTGTACGAGCAACTCGCAAACTCGTCACTTTAAGGTATTTTTGGCCCAGCATGAACAAAGATTTAACATTTTACGTTGTTGTTGTATTTATTGTAATGGTTTTTTGTTGTGATTGTTCCGTACATTGGTCTATTTCAGTATATCTCGAATTAAATACACAATCGTAGGAAATTCTTCCATTTGGCGTCAAATCTGTGTGACAACGACTATGATGATTCATACTTACTTAGACACAATCAACTTCCCAACCACTCCATACTTTTTCTTTCCTTTAACGCTGGATCGCGGATAAATTAGAATTTAATTTGAATTATAGATGGAAGGTTTGTAAGAATCGCAACAATCAGTTTCGAACTTAATGAGATTATTGATTTGAAAAAATCAGTCATCTCATCAGGCCGAATTCTGTAGACTAGGAAGTAATTCGCTAGTGGTACATATACATGGTATTGTTCTATATATATGGACAATATTCCTATGTAAAATATCAACGTCAGTCGCCGCGGCCTGATGAGATGACTGATTTTTTCAAATCAATAATCTCATTAAGTTCGAAACTGATTGTTGCGATTCTTACAAACCTTCCATCTATAATTCAAATTAAATTCTAAAGATTTAACCCTTTGGGCGAAATCTTGTTTATCCTACCAAAAATGCAAAGTACAAAGACATACCAAATCACCTCACGGGAATTTTCAAATTCCTCCAGGCAGATTTGAACATGTCCATTTGGATATTGTTGGACCACTTCCACCATCCAATGGATTCACATATTTGTTAACCTGCGTTGATCGTTTTACGCGTTGGCCAGAAGCCTACTGCATAAAGGACATCTCCGCACAAACCATTGCAAAAACGCTCGTCAAAAACTACATTGCTAGATTCGGCGTTCCGGTCAACATTACGACCGATCAAGGCACACAGTTTGAGTCCAAACTATTCGCTGAACTTATGAATCTTTTAGGCTCACACCGAATACGGACAACTGCTTATCATCCACAGCCAAACGGTATGGTTGAGCGCTTCCACCGCCAACTTAAAACAGCTCTCAAAGCTCGTGCAAATACCGTCAGCTGGAGCTCAGAGATCCCAATCATATTGTTGGGAATCCGAGCGACAGTCAAAGATGAGCTGAAATGTTCACCAGCAGAACTGGTGTACGGTCAAACCATTAAATTACCTGGGGAATTCTTTGTGGAACATCCACTTACACCCCAAGTTACCACTGACACAGTGATAAATCATTTGCGCTCCACGATGAACAAACTCATCCCAACGGACACGCGCAAATCTAATCAAACCGACATATTCGTACCAAAGTCACTGCAAACCTGTGACTACGTTTTCGTACGAATAAATAAAGTTCGGACCGGCCTCACACCACCGTATGAAGGCCCATACAAAGTAATACGACGACTTCGTAAGCACTTTGTATTACAAATACAAATTAAAGACAAGCATCAATCTGTCTCTATCGATAGACTCAAACCAGTCTATGGAATTTTGAGTTCGCCCGATCAAATATCGGGAGTGAAGAAAACCGTCCGCATTTTCGGATAACAGATTTAGGGGATCAAAAACCATAAAGGTCACATTGCTACCATTCTCAGTAATTAGTTGGTGCTGGTGACGGCGTATGTGGTGGCAATATGTTTGTATCGTTCCGAGACTCATACTTAGTTTTACTCATCAAATTGATGAGACTTATTAGATGCTCTTTGTTTATCAGAATGGAGTTACATAAAAAGGATTTGGCAAAATAGATAGAGGTAACGCTAGGGGGATACCGGATTGCTACCAGTGAAATTGCAAGCAGCTTATCCAGTCCTCAGAAGAAACTGTGTTGAAGAAGACAAATATTTTTTTACAAGAAGACAAATATTACCCATAGGGCAGCTCTGTAGGAATTCATAATTTCTAATTCTAATCGAAATCAAATTACATAAATTAGAATAAATAAAATGTCGGTATGTAATGTTTTTCATGGGCTTTAACGACAATTATAACGTCGTACAAAGTTAAATCCAGCTAAAAAACAAATTCCGTTTCCAATGTGACAAATGTCTCGTACACCTACGAAACGAATGCTGTATATTATGTTGATTGCCAATTTTTTTTGCAACACGGGTCGTTTTATAATATAATCCATAATAATTTTCATCTGATCAATTGAGGTTTACATTTGGCCGATAAATTCATCAGTTTATAATCAATATACGATTAGCTTTCTTTTTTCTTTTTGACTACGTTGCTATGTTGCTTTCGCAAATCCCGCTTAGCTTTAACATCAGAGGCCAATTTTGGTTTCAGCAATATTTGTTTATGAAATTCTAGTAGCGAAAATAATTGTTCATCATATTTGGCGTATTTATCAATAGTAATTAAAGTAGAGTTGGCTTTAAATAAAACTAAAACAAAATAAGATATACTGACATAAAACCCAACTATGATGAACAATTATTTTCCCATGAGAGTTTAGCGCACCATCTTTGATGTATTGAACACACTACGATTTTTCACTGGTGAACTGAGTACTACAAAATGAAAACAGAAGTGAAATTTTTCATTTCTAATTTCACTTTGGTAAAATCGTATGGAAATTTCACGTGAAATCGAACTGAGTACTATACTTTAGCAGCGAAATATATTAGCCTTTGGGAGACAGCTAAAATATATTGAATTCGGATTGTTTCAATTTTCGAGCAAAGTGACATATTTTTTATACATATGTATATGTACTACATAATGATTACGAACATAATTACTGTACTTGATGCCCTTAGATTCCGTTCAATGATTTCAATGTCTGAGCTGTGTTGCGAGCTTCGATTTTCTCGAATGATGGGATCTATTTTTATTAAGAGATAGTTGCAATTTATAGCTATTGATTTTCTTATATTGCAATCAATAAATAATATTTTAATTTTTTAATGGTATTTAACTCAGTTGCAAAAATAATTTATTTTTGCTTTAGCTTCGACACCCTTTCGGTGTCATTTAAAAATAAATTATTTTTGTAACTGAGTTAAATACCATTAAAAAATTAAAATATTTAAAAAATAGCTCAATAATATTATTAATTAATTTAATAAATAAAATAAAGATTGCTTGCGCGTGGTAGGCCGCTGATGATTTTGCATAACATTCCGAAACATTTTTGGACTTCCCTGTACAATTCCCTCATTTTAAAATCTTGCCTTCATAGCAAGTGGTTGCGCGTATACTGTTGCTGCTTTGACCAGTTAATATTTTGGTTGATTGTTCTAAATTTTTAGTACACACGTGGCTGGTGGCCCATTATTTAACGCTTCTTCGTTCCTCTAAAATAATTCATCTGCTGCTTGTACTAATCCTGAGAACTAAGGGAAAATACGTTCGAGGAATTAAGACTCATAGCTCATGAAACTTTTCCACAGACTCAATGGACTTTTTTCTTATTCGTCATCAGAAAACAGCAATATGCAAAAAAATGCTCTTGCTCATGTCCCGCTTCCAATAAACGACTTTAGCATCGGTAAAAAATGCAATTTCATTACAGACCCTTCTTCGGTTATACCAGCTCTAATCGTTTTGAACTTGAGCTGTAAATCCTTAACGACATCGTTAGAGTATATACCCATTTACATTTGGAACTGTAACTGTTTGAAATTTTTTCGGGAATTGCTTCTTGCATTTTCCGTCCTCCATACATGAGGCGACTGGCTTTGTGGTACCATTACTTTCATGCACCATGCATCAGGTTAAAATTTTGTACAGTGTTGGATTACGTGTCATTTCAAAAATTTCAATACACACACCTACCACGAGTCTTTCAGAGTTCTTAAATTTGGAATTCGATGATACAAAATAAGCGATGCTGCGTCCCAAGGCATAATCTATCAATAGATAATCCACCAGTGCTTGCAGTCTCAGCATGAATACACGTGCAAATCGAGACAATCGGTTCAATCTCAACTGGTCTTAAGTTGGCGTAAGTGTAGATGACGTATACATCGCCGAAATCGGGTAAAAAAAAAATTTATAGGATTATGTATCTATACTTTTTAGAATGTGTAAGCCATAAGTTTCAGGAAAATCACATTTTCCGAATAAATATTCGTTTTTTCCAAAAACATGTTTAGTTTTTTTTTCATTCAAAAATTGAAAATCTGCGTTCTTAATGTTAATTATAAAAATTTAAATTACACCATCATGAAACAGGTAAAAATTACAATTGCGTTATTTTAATTCATCTTATATATTAGAAGGGCCATCCCAAACCCCCGCTTCTCTAGAACAAATTAAAACTCAAATGCTTTTTTATTAAAAAGTGCAAATGCTAAAATTGCGATTTTTTTTTCAAAAATGCCATAATTTAAGCGCCAAATTTTTCAAAATTTGTTTGGTTATTTACATACTAAAATTAGGAACTCTTAAAACCACTTAGCATTCATCTCCTCCGCGCAGGGATAATCCATATGGATAATTTCTAAATTATCACGAAAAATGTTGCAATTTTACCATAAATTCAAAATTCCGACATCAAAATGTATTAAAAAACTTATCATTTTTTAACTTGTCATCTAACTTGTCATCATCATCAAAATTTACGCTGTAAATGTGAAAATTTTTCCAAAATTTCAATCCTATACGTCATCTGTATTTTAGCCCTTTAAGTCTCTCAGGCATGCTTCTTGGTCTGGCCTAGGCACTTTGGTCAACACTAATGATTGTATTGAACTCATTTACATGAAATGCTGTTTGCGCTACTTTAAATTGCTAACATACTGTTTTATTTTTCCACAAGCATTAAATCGTGTTTCCTTATGCGCAATCTCTACACAGTTTCTTGGCTTTGCCGATCACGCAAACGCTGGCAGCTTACCCTTTTTAATCGTCTTCTCTTTTCAATTGAATTTATCTTAACTCTGATGTGAAAAGTACTTATAATAAAAAACTTTGAATACGTCTGACTATTTTAATTGGTTAAAGTTATGAACACAAATATACACTTGGCTTTAATGATAACCCGTCAAAAAAGAAAGATATTTTTTTGGTTATACACCAATAACACAATTTCCGATGTAAAAAAAAAAACAAATTTTTGATAAAAAAAATTATGTTATTACGCGAAATGGCCTCGATTTTATAAATACAAACGTTTTTGACTTTGAAATGCAAACCAACGATTTTACTTGATATTTGTATATTTTAAATTATCGGATTCGAATCAAGCCGGCCACCTTGAAATCGCTAGCAAATTTGGGTAATACTGTACCCAGCTTGGCTTGTTTGGATTAGTACAACTTTGGGTACGTATGGAAACATCATATTGTAAAATGGAAGGAATCGAAATCGTTCCACGGAATGCCAGTATGCCTCAATAGAACTTTGTCTTTTGCAGCACTGGGTATTAGCTAGGATTAACTTATCAATCATTAATTGAAAAATAACCTGATAAAGTAACCACATTGGAACGGCCAAATCTCTGCATGCGATGTAGCGCAAGCGAAATAAATAAAATCAATCACCCATTACTGTTGCCGATACCATTTTCCGCCAAGATTTTAATTTTTTTCGGCGTATATGGTTTCCGTTTATTGTTTTTTACATGAGAAAAGTTATTTTCCCATTATTTCCTGTACTTTCTGACAAGTTTTTCGTCTCGTCTTTGGTGGATCTTCCGGAACTTCTGGTAAAAATGGCATCCCTGTCTTTTTTATTTGTAAACTAGCCCCATTATCATTCGCTTGGTCAACTATTCCAGTGCAAATTACGCCAATATTCTGTTAGCAAGAAATTAAAAAAAAAACGTTAATATTTTATAAAATTTATTATAGGACACAAAACAGAAATTACCTGAATCGTAATCAAAAGGCAAACTAAAATAAAAGTCGTATGTCGAACCATCATGAAGAACTAACTCTTTTATTTACGGGCGCTGAAATGAAAGTGCGAACGATAAACATGAGTTCCACTTTGATATTTCGAAACTAACGAAATTTGATGCACTCGAATCAAGGTATTAAACCGTGAAATACAGCGATAACATTATTAGTTCATGTATAATCTGTCCGGGTTGATTAGAAACCACCTTGAATTTGTTCAGTATTTCAGTACATCTCACAAAATATCGGTATACAGCGAAGAAAATTGAATTAGACTCACATTCAACTGTTTATAAATAGCGTTGAATATGAATTTTGCAGACTTATGCAAATTTCATTTTATCTCTAGTCAATTTCAACATAAAATAAACATCACGTTCACACACTGCGTGCCCTAATGCAATTGAAGCGGCACTTACCTTTCTACGCTAAACTCAAGTGCAGCAATTGCCCATTTACATGTAAAATTATTTTCATTTTATGTTGGATGTTTCAGCCAGAGACAACCTAAAAGACAACCTAATATTTCGTTCTTTGTAAACATAAAATTAGAACTGCGTAAACATTTGTTTGTAAATGCTAGCACACATTCAGGAATATTTTGTTTATTTACCATTTAATCGTATCGACTACACGATGAAAATTTTTAACCAATCCTGTCCAAACGACGACCAATCGATTCATCATTAATCATCATTTGCTTCAAAACCTTTGAATGGGGTGCTAAACAGACGGAGCTCCCAGTTTCGCATCTTATTTTACACCGTAACAGAATTTTGTATAACGACACACTCGCAACGAACAATTATGCGGCAGTATGAAATATTGGAGTACCACTGGATTTTGCTATATTAACTCTAAACAACAAACACAGCTTAATCAATGAGCTTTTTTTTTTTTTTTTTTTTTATAAAACATTTTTAGAGCTCTGTAATTTATAATTACGTACAACTTTGTTTAATTTTTACATTTATTTTTTATTTATTTATTATATAATTTAAGATATTTTGTAAATTCAAATGAGAGTTATTTAAAGAAAAATTGTATTTAAAAAAAACCTTACTGTACAGAATTAAAAACTAAACAAAAAACAGGTAACATGAAAAATTATGAAATTAAATTTCTAATTATAGTGTTCTCCGAAAATAAACAGGACAGAGAAAATTTTTGGTTTAATCTGGCTATATATGTTGATAAGGTCTCAAGATTACATTCAGTGTGCAAGGAGATTGTTGGATATCTACGTGGGAGATCTCTTATAATTTTTAAACAACGGTTCTGTACAATTTGTAATCGCTTTTTATGTGTATGAGCAGCGTTGCTCCTAATTTGGCTACCATACGTAATTGTTGCCCTAATTATCATTTTGTAAATCAGCAGTTTATTATTCTCGGATAATTTTGAGTTACGACATAATAGTGGATATAAAATTTTAGTTTATTTTTGTGATTTTTCAATTGTATGTTCAATATGATTTTGCAATAACATTTTTTGATCAAACCAAAGACCTAGGTATTTGACTTTTTTACACCATTGGATTGGAGTGTTGTCTACTATTACGTGAAGACCCCCAGGTAAAAATCTCGTTGCTCTCCTCCGAGTAAAAAATATTGCTTGGGTTTTGGACGGGTTTAGTTTGATATCCCATTGAGCACAATAGCTAGATAATGTATTCATGTTAGATTGTAAGTTGCTAATTATAATATTGGGATCGGCAGATGATGTATAGATTGCTGTATCGTCGGCATATTGGGCGAAATGAATATTTGAAAAGAAATTCTCAATATCAGCCATGTATAAATTATACAGAATTGGTGATAGAACGGCTCCTTGGGGAACGCCCGCATTAATGTGATGCACAATCGATTTTTCATTAGACATATAGACGAAAAACCGCCTTTCATTGAGATAATTATAGATGATTTTAATGAGGTAAATTGGGAATTTAAATTGAATTAGTTTGTAAATAAGTCCCTTGTGCCAAACACGATCGAATGCTCTTTCAATGTCAAATAGGATAAGACCCGTTGATTGTTTTTCATTAAATGAAGATCTAACATGTTGATAAATGCGAAGTGCCTGATGTTGAGCTGGAATCTCATCACGAAAACCGAATTGCTCGTCTGGTAGGATATTTTTTATTTTAATAAATTTGTTACAACGAATTTTGAGAACTATTTCGAAAATTTTTCCAAGTAGATTTAAGAGGCTTATTGGTCGATAGCTAGATAGTTCGGATTTATCTTTTCCGGGTTGTAAAATTGGTATAACTTTCGCCATTTTCCAATGTTTGGAAAAATAGGAGAATTTCATACAAGCGTTGAATAAATAAGAAATAAATATATGTCCTTTTATAGGAAGATTCTTGATTAATATACCATTTATTGTATCATATCCTGGAGATTTACGAGGCTTGATAGTTCTGATGATTTGCTTTATCTCTTTTGGAGTTGTCATATTAAATTCATGAGACGACAATAAACCGGTATGTGTAGATAGAAAGCTATTGACTTCTGAAGATATATGTTGGGAAAATGAAGATTGATTGTGATTATCATTATTTTGAATTGCAGCAAATTGTGCTGCGAAGGATTCACATTTTTCAAGACTAGTAATCAAAATACGGTTTTCTTTATCGTATAAGGGGGGTATTTGTTTACTACGTTGTCGCAGGTTTTTACTGACTGCCCACAATTTGTTTGTATTACGGTCATTTTGGAGTTTTTCAATCATATTAACCCATTTATTATTTCTCAAAATTCGAAATTCTGCCTTAATGCGTTGATGCAACTCATTCACAATAGATTTGAGCATAGGATCACGGGTGCGTTGCCACTGGCGTCTACGTGTGTTTCTAAGCCGAATTAACATTTTGGTTGCTTCTGGGATTTTGAATTCACTAAGTTTTGCTATAGTTTTATTACAAGGCACGCACTTATCTTTGGCATATAAGATGATATTATTTAAATTACCTACTAGCTCATCAATATCGCTACATGATTTAATATTTCGAATTGGGGCTTCGCTAGTTAGTTTTAGTTTGTTATTAATGCATGATTTATAGAGTTGCCAATTTGCCTTGGAATAATTATATCTATGTAAACCCTCATAATGTTGTGTGGATTGCAGTCAAATTGAAAGTGTACCGGTAGGTGGTCAGAACTTAAATCTGGGCGTGATTTCATATTATGAATGAATTGTGGGCAATTAGTGAGAGCTATGTCCAGAGTGGATCCATATCTTGAATTGTGATTAAAATGTGTTGGAGAACTTGGAAATTTAATTACAAATGTACTATTTAACATTTCATTGTATAAGATTGTACCGGCTCTATTATTTCTGTAGCAATTCCAATGCGGATGTTTTGCGTTCAGATCACCACCTAAAATAAAATTTGTTTGGAATGATGTAAGGTATTGTATATCTGATTTAAATTTATTAAGAATTATATTGGATGTTCCTCCTTTAAAATAAGCGGCTATGAGTTTTATTTTACCACGAACTGTATTAACTTCTATTGCTAAAGCCTCAATAGTTTGTAAATTTAAAGTGGGTAATAAAGAGTGTTGAATATTTCGTTTAATTATAATGGCAACACCTCCATAACCACTCGATTTTCTATTTAAATTGTACACTTTAAATTCCGGGTCAAAGAGTGATACATCGCCTTTTAGCCATGTTTCCGAAATTATGGCAACGTGCACATTAAGATGTTTCATATAAGAAAATGTTTCATTTGCTTTATTGTTTATACTTTGCGCATTCCAGATAAAAATGTTTAATGCGTTATTATTCAGATTCGTAGAACCATTATTTAACATTATTATAGAGGTAGGTTACAGTTAGGCGAGTTAAAACAGTAAATTGTTCTGCTTTCGTCTTGCAAACTGAAAGACTCGAGACCATATCACTTACCAGAGTTAAAATTTCTTCATATGTAAATAAAGAATCCTTTGTGGTCGGCGATTGAACGTCGTAGAGGAAAGACGTGTTTTTGTCTCTCCTCTATATAAATAAGTAAAAACTTTAAAATGTGTTTAAATTCAATAATTAATTAATTACTAATATATGTGCACATAAATAAATAAATAAAAAATAAATAATAATTATATTAATTATAATTTGTGTGTTTTAAGTAAAGTGAAAAGTTATACATATTGGATAGTTGTAATAATTTGTGTGTGATGCGCTTACAATGGCACAGAATGTGTATATAACAATTTCGTTTATATGTGTTTTGATACCGTTGTTTGAATGACGCATCATACGCATTGTGTGTAATTTTCCAATATGTATAGAACTTTTTTATTCTAAAGGATGCTCAAGAGTTTTTTTCATTTTTCATTGTTGTAATACATATTTTGTTATTGCAATCATATTAAAATATAATTTTTATTCTAAAAAATTTAAGTATATAAGCGCTAGGTAACTGTATTTTATAACACATAAAGGTGTAAAATACTAGTATTTTCATGTAGTGGGTTATTGCGAGTATTGTTTGGGCGAGAAAGGGTTTTTTTCAATTCTGTTTTGCTAAACTCAATTTTTGTTGTGGTTTTTGCGAGTAAGCATGTTTGATGATCGACGATTATTTTTTCGTTTTTTCTGAATATGGTAACCTTTTGTTTTCTTTTATATACATATTTACTTGTACATTTTGTACATTATATTTTGCATAGAGATTAGTATTGGAGATGTATAGCGGAATACACATTTCAATAATCACATAAAATGTGGTTTTGTGATGTATATACATATGTAGCTTGTTATTCGCTTTTGGCTGGCTCAAAACCAAACACAATCATATTCTCAATCATAGAATATGATTGTGTTTGGTTTTGGCTGGCTACTAAGATTGGGTATGTATGTATTGATTACATACGAACAAAATACAAGATCAGGGGAGTTTTTGTTTTCATTTTGTTTTATTTATATTATTAGATAGGTGTTATATATTTTCTTTTTGTGCTTGGGTGTGTAAATGTTTTAATATATGAAAAAACGATTGAACATGGATTTTTGTTGTTGTTTTTTAACCGAATGCGCTATTTTATTCTAAATAATACGCATTTTTGGCTTTTTCATTGTTTTATTTTGTGTGGTCAATTTACACATGAGCGGCGAGGATGTGGTGGGCTGGTATTGCAATAAATTTTCTTTGATATTTATGGTAGAGTATTTTGAATTGGTTTCGTTCATAATGAACATTATGTTTCTCAACTTACGGAAGGTTGTAACCATATAATATGCTCTTGCGTTACCTATATTAAGCTATTTTTGGCTATCTCAAATTGTTTTGTTTGATTAGGAGTTGATGCAGTTATCAATTATTACTATATAAGAAGGCAAATTTGCAGTTTTACATAGAACCCTTGTCTGAGGTTTAGATTTCTATGGTATGTCGAAATTAGTCTCTGCTAAATATTATATGTGTTTTTGTTGAGGTTTGCCGTCAATTTCGCTGGAGTGGAATCATTTTTGAAATTTTAGGATGATCAGTCATACGATGAAATTTTGAGCTGAATAGGATTACCACGATACGTTTATAATGTGTCATGGATTCATCACGGCTTTGTGAGGCATTGATGTTGTTGATTGGTGATGTTAGCGGAGGATCGCATGGTTGCCGTGTATTTTGATTCGGAAATGACTTTATGGGTAGCAGTGTGTTTGGTTTTCATTTTAGAAAAGCGGTTATTGAACACTTCTTTGTAAACGTTACATATGTTTCTTGGTACATTTAGCTATGATTATTTATAAAATTTGATTTTGAGATTGACTAATTTTACTAATGCTCCTTCATCCGGTTTTATTCAGCGTTTGAGTATTAAAATTCTAATTAAATTTAAAAGTCAAAAGAGCATACAAGGTGAACAAATAAGGCTATTTACCTTGGTTTAGAATAATATTTAATCATTGTTAATACTAATGAAATTTTAAAATAATTATAGTTTAGATTTAGATTAATCACATTACAGTTCAGATATAATATTTATAATAAACATTATAATACAAATAAAAGGGAAGTCAGCTAGTTTAATCTTATTCTTAATCTTGAATGTTGAATAATTATATTATTAGTATTCCAGGTTGTGTACTATATCTACAAATCTCCTCCAGGTTGATGTATTGGGTTGTAGCAAACAACCACTATTATATTAATGCTAGTTTTTAAATTAAATTAAATTTAGAATTAAGTTTATAATATGTTATTGTATGATAGAAAGTATACTTATACTTGGTAAAATAATTAAGCTAATTTATGATGGGTGCTGATTAATGACAAATATTCGGATGTGATAATGTTTTAAAAATGGATTGGAATAATTAAATTAATTTAATCCGGTTTTAGGAAGGGATTCCGGAATTAATAGTATCTATGCATCTCAATTTACTAACAAATTTAAATTCTAAGACATTGGTGTTTTGGAAGCAATTTTGTTGGCTACACTTTCGAATATTGTAAAGTGAAATGGTAGTTATTAATCTTAAGTTAATTTACAGGAAAATTTCGGAAGGCGACCCGGTTAATAACTATTTAAATTTAGTATTTAGTTATAATAAGTTATTATAAGTTAGACAGTTTACTTATTCTTGGTAAAGCAGTTAATCTATTTTAAGAGTAGTGCTGGTTAGTTACGGATACTCTAGGTGTTAGTGTTTAAAACTGGTTTATAACAATAATAAAACTAAATTAAATATTTATTGTTAAAGAAAGAATTCCGGAATCAATAGTTCTTTCTAATAATAAATTCTAACAATTTATTGACTCTAGGAGATAAGCATTCTGGAAGCAGTTTTGATGGCTATACTTAACTAAAATATTTCAAAATAATAATTAATTTCTGATGTGTTCCAAAGGGAAGCTGACACAATTTGAAAGTAGTTTTAGTTGTGTCAGTTGTGTTAGTTGTGTTGTCTTGTGATGTTAAACTTACTAACTATCGGATATTTCTAGGTGTCTGTAATCGGGCCAGGTCTGTCACATCTAAAGTACCTTTCCCATCCTTTTGTTGTATATAAAGCAGGTGTATGATTGGCGCGGCAGTAACTGGGATTTCCTGCTTTAAACTTGGTCGTGCATTGAAATCAAAACAAAATTTATTAATCCTACTTTAATTAATGATGAATTGATGTTTCAGATTTAGAGACAGAATAATAATATAATTCTTAGTGTAGGTTTATTTTAGTTAGGTGCTGATTCCCAGAAGAAATTGTTGATGACCATTAAAACTTTTATCCTTTGTATTGTCCTGTGCTGTACGATCCCAACCTATCGGCTATTTCTAGGTGTCTGTAACCGGGCTGATTCACTCCCATCCAATTAACCTATCTAATCCCTCGGTTTTGTTATATGTAAAAAGAGTGTGCGGTGGGCCCGGCGTCAACCGGGAGATCTTGTCTAAGAACTTGGTCGTGCATTCAAAATCAATCAATCAATCAATCAATATGTAAATAAAGAATCCTTTGTGGAGTTTACTTGTCTTGATACATTAGCAGCGTCCAATTTGTTTTGGTTTACACTATAATTAGAATTTGTTGGTTTATTATTAAAAATTGAATTCCAAGCCTGATGCATCTGTGTTGGGGAGACGAAAGCTCCGAAAATTTTTCAGCATTTAACAAATTCGGAGGAGGTCGTATTGAAGAGCCCCTAATATTATTTATATTGTTAGATTTTATATTTCGTTTAATTTTGACGTTTTCTTGTATGAGGATGTATTCCTTTAGTTTTGGACAGTTGGGTGAGTTTGCCATATGGTTTCCTTGACATAAACAGCATTTCAAATTTAACTAAATTTAGAAACTTTACATTGTAGCGTATCATGAGGGTCTCCACATTTGAGACATCTTGGTATTTTATAGCAGTAGGAGGTACCATGGCCATACATACCGCATCTGCGACATTGTGTAGGAGAAATTTTCCTAGGAGTATGTATCCGAAACGATACAATTATATGGTTGAGACTTTTTATTTTTTGTATAATCCTGAATTTAGTGTTGTTTGCATTAAATTTGATCAGATAAAGACCATTTTGCATCAAGCCTTCTTTAGGATTTAGTTCAGTTATTTCGATGATATCATCACTGTTTATGTCTTTATTAGTGTATTCATTATCAGTGAGTACTTGTTTAATCTCATTCGTATTAATTTTTTTGGGCAGACCGTTTAATATTACTTTTAATATTTTTTCTGACGGAGAACGATAGGTAAAATGTTCAGTATTCGTATCTGTTAGGTGTTTACGTAGATTGTTGTAATCCAACTGATTGTGAAGTGAAATTTTTATCCCAATGCTGCATAATTTACTCAGAAATTTATTAATGTTAAGTTCATTGAGAATATCCCTCAATTTGTTTTCAGTGATGTTTTGTATTATTATGGGCGTTATAATAATTTTATTATTTTCGTTTTTTGAATGAATTTCAGAATCAAGATCAAATTCAATACCGTTACCATCATCATCGACCAGACTGTTGAATGTATTATTTGTTGTTATATTTGTTGATGTTGAGGCGGCCATATTACTGTTATGTTGTAAAGAGTTGATCATGTATTGATTTTCTCTAATCATTTGTTGTAAACTTGCATCATCGTACGTTTTCTGTTTTTGATTTTTGAACGATAACACTTTTAAGGTCGCATTAAAGCGGCCTTTAGTTTCACTCTGGTTAGTTTGTTTTATTGTATACACTTATTTATTATTTTGTAAATTAGTAATTAATTTGAAGAACAATTATATATTAATAAAGATTTTTTTTTTATTTTTTATTTTTAACTCAATAAATTCAATTTGTAAATCACAAAGATGTTACCTCAATGAAGGTTGGTAGAGAACTGAATCAATGAACTACGAACTCAGTAAACAAATTATACTTTGTTTACCAAATCAGGATTAACGTAGACGACATCCACTGAAGCCCGATGAGCCGCTGATGATTTCTGTTTTTTACAATCGGGACAATTGTCCGGTCCAATTGTCCAAACCCTATTTTTGGAAATTTCAAAACTTTTAGAAAAACCGACTTTGACCTTTCTGTTTGAATTTTTGATTTATAGATGACAAATGTGTAAGAATCACAACAATCAGTGTCGAACAGATGAGACTATTGATATGAAAAAATCAGTCTTCTCATCAGGTCGCGACGACTGATGTTGTATGTTTACATTGGCATATTGTCTTTATATATAGAACAATACCATGTAGTTGTACTACTAGCGAATTACTGCGTAGCGTACGAAATTCGATTCTTTCACATTATCCATCTATATTCTATTCTCACAACTTTACTTTACGTATTTACGAATTTTTATATATGTACTAGCGGACCCGACTGACCTGCCCGAACGTTGGCATAAGCAGGCTCAGCAAACGGTTCTTCCATATTCGAATTTTCCATAAACTATATATTAAGTGACATTTGAAATTGAGTGATTTGTTGCCCAAAGTAAAATAAAAATTAGTGCAATTTCTCATTATTCTGCGCCGTTCAATTCTCGTGTCACCGCTGTACGAAATTTGGTGCTTGTCATTGGCACATTTGGCGAAAGAAGGTGTGCTTTTCGTGAGATTGGTGGTAAGCATAATAATGTGATTACAAAAAAGATATTGCTGTTGTTGCATGTGTGTAAATGTCTGACGGTTGTGTTTTTCGTATGTATTAACTGTGTGGAGGACTGTGTGAAACTCAGTTGGTTGATCAGCTCATAATGGATCTACAAATGACTGAAGAATTGTGAACTCATGAAAATGGACGCTTCTAAGCTGTGGATCTACTGACCCATATGTACATATATGTATACAAATTTGAATGATTTTCATTTTGATTAAATAATAGCAAACAAAGAAAAAACTCAACAGTGCCGATCGATCGTTTTGCAGTTGCACATGCATATTTATGTTAAGGTGTAACGTATTATCATTTCACCATAGGTATGATTGTTCCAAACATGCGTTAATTTCATCCACATATGTAACGCGTAGAATGGCCGGTAATATCTGGTTTTTCATCTGTTTATCGAGAGGTTCAAGTTAATGCTTGTGAGTCATAGTGCATTCATCCCAGATAATATTTTTGCATTTTTCCAAAACTTTAGCCATGCCGAAATCCTTCTATGTGTTGTAAATTCTGGCTGGATTTGTGTGAACGATCAATGGCAACTTGAGTGATTTGCAGTCCTACCAAAATCAAGCAAATGCCAACGCAATATGATTTTGTAATCGAATGCGTCCAAATAAAAGAATCCGCTTCATTATTTGCAACAAAAAGGACTGCATCAAACTGTGGTTCACGCTGAACATCGCTGTAAATGATGTCTGCTGCTGGAGGGTTAGGCGGCGGCATACCATAAATGAATCAGTGGCATATTCGAAATGAGAATGAAAATATCTTCAATATTAATGCCTCGTTATATACTGGTGGCAAACAATCGATATTGGGATTTTGATCAGCGGTCCAAATGCGATGTAAAAGTGTAGGTTAGATTGATTGCCATTAAATGCGCATGTATATATAATTGAAATTCATTGAAGATCATATATGTTTCGCGATGAATAATACATTCAATATGTACACAAATATGATACATGGAATATCGAAACACAACAAACCGAAATTGAAGTATCAAAACAACGCAAAGCTAGACAGAATTCTACATCAGCGCCGCCTATGGTACACAAACATAACTATGAATTATTCTCAGTAAGTCAATTATTTACTACGTTTTTTTTCATTTTATAAAATATTGGGGGTGGTGGGGGAGGGTGAAATTTTGGGGTTATATGTTCTGATATGTGAAAAATACAAAAAAAAAATAAAAAAATGTATTTCGTCAAAAAACAAAAACAAATCCTAGAACCCAATTGCAGTGCCACCTACCGAGTCCAATTGTGAATCCAGGGACCCACTCAAATACACACAAAAATTCATTAAAATCGGTCCTTGCCATTTAGGAGGAGTTCAATCACATACACACGTGCAGAATATTTTTGGGTGGTGGAGCTGTTGAAATTTTCGGGTTAATGTTCTGACATGCAAAAAATCTAAAGAAATAAAAAAAAATCGTCAAAAAACAAAAAAATATTTCTTAGATCCCGATCACAGTGCAGCCTACCGGGTCCAATTGAGAATCTAAACCATCTAGGAACCCATTTAAATGCACTCCCAAAATTTCATTAAAATCGGTTTAGCCGTTTAGGAGTTCAGTCACATCACACGTACAGAAAATCTTGGGGTGGTAAAATTTTGGGGTTATATGTTTGGATATGAGAGAAATCTAAACAAAATAAAAAAAAAAATGTTTTTGTCAAAAACAAAATAAAATTTTTATAGAACCCGAATGCAGTGCCACCTACCGAATCCAATTGTCAATCTAAACTATCTAGTGGGTTCCCCACTCAAATAAACACAAAATTTCATTAAAATCGGTTTAGCCGTTTACGAGTTCAGTCACATACACACGTACAAAAAATTTTGGGGTAGTAAAATTTTGGGGTTATATTATGCTCTGATATGTGAAAAATACAAGGAAAAAATAAAAAAAAAAATTCGTCAAAAAACAAAAAAAAAGAATCCTAGAACCCGAACGCTGTGCCACCTACCAGGTCCAATTGTGAATCTAAACCATCCAGGGACCCACTCAAACACATACCCAAAATTTCATTAAAATCGGTTTAGCCGTTTATGAGATAAATGACAGATTTTACTGCGGAAGAATGAGGTATTAAAGCATTGCCACATACACATCTAATAACAGACGATTCGTGCGTAGTTATTGGTTGTTGTAGCCTACTTAGTGTATGTTATTTAAGTAAAAACAAGTTTTTATCGCGAATATCGAATATCATTGGGCCTATTTTTTAATTCATCCCGAGCAGGCAGTGCGCTGTCAAAAAATACTTCGTATTTTTTATTCAACCTGGGTAATTTTACCCGGTACACTGCGTTTTTATTTGTGAACTGTGCTTACACAGTGCATACTCGGTTCTTCAAATTTTACTCTGAAATTAATGTCAGTGTACGAAGAGTGTGCAAAATAAAAAACAATTTATTACCCTATGCACACCGGATAATTTTACCCAGTACAATCGTTGCTCGGTGTACACTACCCAGGGTTAGCCTGCTTGCTCGGGTTAAATTAAAAAATAGACCCATTTTAAAACACGAGAATATCATTCATTGTACATAAATCAGGAAGTTTGTCGTTAGATTTTCTTTTTTGTTTTGCTATGTTCACTTTATGATGAGTAGTGTTTATTCGTGATTCGTGAAGATAACTACGTTAGATTTCATACTAGAGGTGTATAGTTAAACTTTTCTACAAATGGGAAAGCAAACGTCCCTTGGAACTAGAAATCTCGTGCTAAAATTTACAGAAGAGGGAAAATCGTTACGAGTTGTTCAAACAATTAGCAGGTGCCATAATACGGCAAAGAAAATTATAGATAAATACAAAAATTCAAGCAACTATAGGAGATTGTCGACGTAGCGGTAGGCCAAAGCGACTTTCTTAGGATATTTCGTTTTGGAAAAACATGTTATTTTGTGACGAAAGCAAATTTGAAATTTTCGGAAAGAAAAAACCCACAAAAATTTGGAGAGACAAAAATCAAGCTTTTTTGGAGAAAAATGTAATAACCACAATAAAGCATAGTGGGAGCTCGGTAATGGTCTGGGTATATATGGCGGCACCTGGCGTTGGAAATTTGATATTTAAAGAAAACACCATGAACAAAATAGGTTTTTTAAATATTTTGAAGCAAAATTTGTGATCTAGCGTGGCTAAATTAGGATTAGGTCAGTCATGGGTCAACACGATAACGACCCGAACCATAGTGCTAAAATATTCAAAGAATGGTTACTTTATCCGACTCCTAAGCAGCTAGACCACCCTCTCCAATCGCAAGACCTTAACCCGATAGAACATTTGTGGAAGTATCTCGACAGGCAGATTCGGGAAAGGGACATATCCAGCAAAGATGCCTTAAAATCTGTATTGTTGGAGGATTTTTTTAATATTACAACTGAATACAATTCATCTAGTAATTTTTCTTTCTTAATTTAGTCACTTGTGAATGAGAAGACGCCCATTGGCCGGCTCTATTTATAGGTTATTTACTGAAGTAGTCTTTGCTTTGGTGTCCTTAATCCAGTAAATCAATTGGTTTCGTTCTCTGCAATCGTCTTACTTCATGGAAAGTTTTTTTTATTTCTTCTTGGACCGTCGGGATATTTAGATCCCTATGAAGGTCATCATTCCTAATGTACAACGGAGCGTTAACTATACCACGTAGCACTTTGTTTAGATAAGTTTGTATTATTTTAGTGTTGGTTTTCTTTGTACAGCCCTAGAGGTGTTTTCCGTAAGTCCATACAGGCTTTAGCACCTGTTGATATAATAGCAATTTATTTTCGGTTGACACTTCCGAGTTTTTCCCGAGCAGCCAATACATTTTTCGATATTTGATATTAAGTTCTTCTTTTTTCTTTTTAACGTGCTCTTTCCATCTGAGCCTGGTATCTAAGGTCATCCCTAGATATTTAGCCTTATTTGCATACGGAATCTGCTGACCGTTAATGATTACAGGTTTGTAACTGACTTTTAGATTAGTAAAATGCACATGCGTGGATTTCGATTCATTGAGCCCGATACGCCAGATTTTTGTCCATTTTATGATTTTGTCACATGCTTCTTGAAGTTTCGTTGTCGATTCCTCGCTAGTGTCTCCTACTGAGAGAACTGCAGTGTCATCAGCAAATGTTGCAACGGTAACATCGTTTAAATGAGGTAGATCTCTGGTGTAGAGTAGGTAAAGAAAACACTACCCTGCGGGATTCCTGCCGAAATCTTTTTTAGCTCGGAATATTCATCTTCATATTTCACCCGAAAGTGGCGATTCTCTATGTATGATTTTAAAATCATGTAATATTGTTTTGGTAGATCTCTATGTAGTTTAAAGAGTAAACCTTTGTGCCATACATTATCGAAGGCCTGTGCCACATCTAAGAAGAGGAGGAAGTTGGAAGAAGTTGGAGGAAGTTAGAGGAATGACAAAATATTCCAGCCGAAGTAACCGCAAAGTTGGTTGAATCAATGCCGAGAAGGTTGGTAGCAGTTTGTAAATCGAAAGGGAAACAAAGCACTAATGAAGTCTTTTTAATTAATTAATTAATTAATGTTTTACTTGTACACTTTTTATTGACTCCTTAAAAATGAACTATTTTTTGTTGGGAGTACGTCATTGGTTTCTCTTCATCATTGTCTGCAGATCAGCATGAAACGTAAAATTTTCAATATTATCAGAAGAATGACTGATAATTTTACCTAAGAATTGATCACATGTTCGTGCTACATCGAGCGCTGTTCTTTAACCGTGTGAGTCCCAGGAGGTAATGCAAACGCATTACAAACAACGTAAAACGATTTGGGGTGTAAACGCAAAAAACAAAAATAAACTCCAAAGCAGATAACATTCGTTTCTTGTATTTGTTAGGTAACGGTATTCTACTAGGTAACGGTCTTTCTCTAGGTAACGGTCTCTTTTTCATCGCTTCTCGTCACATTTATTTATTTTATTTTCTCGCTGATTGGGACTCAAACGGTTAATATCACAAAATCACATTATACAATACTCCAGACTCCACTTTTCAGTGTCATATAAAGCCGCGGGTACATAAGAATCTTCTATCCCACTGATATTGCAATGAGGGTATATGTTTTAGATTTCCCAACACTTTGCTTTCTCAACGATTTGCCAACACTTACTCGAGGCATTGCCTGAAGTGCTCGGATATCCCTGTGGAATCTGTTACCAAAAAAATGTAACAGTGAAAATTTGAATTTTTGTGCTCCGATCATTATGTGCGAACTCGGGTTAATATAAACCGTCTATCCCAATGATATGGCAATGAGGGTATAAGTTTTAGATTTCTGATGGCCAATATTTACTCGAGGCATTTGCCGAAGTGGTCGGATATCCCTGTGGAATCTGCTACAGAAGAAAATGTAACAGTGAAAATTTGAATTGTGTTCTATGCCTTTAGAGTTCTATGCCTATATTTGATGTGTGTTCTATGCCTATATAGATTCGGTTATCTGAGTTTCTCAATGTTCCTTGACGATTTTACGAATCTTCTACGGAATTTATCGCATACTAACCACTTAATTATGGGTGATTTTAATATCGACTTTTTACATACTAATCCCGAGCTTGATAACTTTCTAGTTTTATTGTCCAATCATGGTCTTGACATATTAATCTCCAAACTTACACGTATTACAAATAGCTCTGCTACGTGTATTGATAATGTTCTTTACCGACTCGACGAGAGGCATTTTCAAAAAGTTACATGTTCGGTATTAGACTTGCGAATTACAGACCACTGTCTTCTAGATGTAGAACTTTCAGCAATATTTGCTCTCAGCCCCCTCAAAAAAAAAGAAAAAACATGTACTTTCCCTTACTGATTACAGTAAACTAAAAATTTTACTCACATTTGAAAAAGGGGTGCGGTTCTTAGTTGTAAAGATACATCAGTAGCGTTTGAAAATTTGATAGACATTTTCTCTAACCATCTTAGTAGCTGCACAAGTCAAGTAACTAGATCAAAATCCCATAAATTGAATGTATGGGTGTCCAACTATCTATTAAATCTCTTACGCAAACGTAATAAGTTTTGTCAATTAGTAAAAAAACATCCTACTAATGCTAGATTGCGAAACTACAGCTTGAAGTTGTGTGAGTTAGTACATCAAAATATAGATTTGTCCAAAAAATTATTTTACAAAAACCAATTTCGTCATAATGGTAAAAGTGCTCGCAAGAACTGGAAAACCGTTAACGAAATTATAACCGGGCATCCAGAGACAAATGATATTAAAGAAAAAAATTCTCAGTTAGGATACAATGTATCAGATCCAGCTACAATTCCCAATGAATTTAATGTATTTTTTACGAGTGTAGGTTCAAATAACATCTCACCAGTTGATTTAGCAACCATTGACAAGGAACGACTAATTATGGACAGTAATAACACAGTAAACAGTTTTTATTTCTCTTCCATTACGCCCTGCGAATTATATTATGTGATAAATTCCTTGAAAGAAAAATCTTCTCCTGGAATAGATGGTATAACCAATAGTGTTATAAAGCCACTTGCCTGTTTTTTAGTGGATGTCCTAGCCTTTATTTTTAATTTAAGCGTGGAAACAGGAACGTTTCGGTTATATCTCTGACCATGCAAAAAAGGAGTTGGTTGGATGGGCATTGCAGTTAGAAGAATTTCAATACACTTTGAAGCACCAGCCAGGAGTAGTTGTTTTGTGCCGGTTCTGGCATAAATCCCATCCCAAAAATTTTTTCCATAGTAATTGAATATTGAATACTGGTTTTTCATTTCATCTTCATATAACATGAGAAATATAGTAATGTCTCGATAACTAAAATCGTCATTTCAACACATATGATCATATGAATTTTATTGAAATTTATTAAGCTTTTGTCATTCGCCTGTTCAGCTATAATGAAGAATTTTATTACATATATTGATTGATTGACAATTGATGTATTATATGCAAGAATATGTTTTCGATAGAAAATTAAATAAAAAAAAATATTTTTTTGATCTTGACAACGTATCACTATATTTTATTTTTATGTAATCGCAAATAAGAAAGATAAAACTAAACTTGATCTTGAAAAACGTATCGCCATACATATCATAACAACAGCAAATCTGATGGATGCAAATGAGAATTGAAAGTTATAATATAATAAGAATATAGGTCAAATAAAATTTTTATCATATTTTTTTATAATTGTTATTGTTATAATCGGATTTCGCATATTTTCGTCACAATTATAAAAAATCATGTTGGATCATGTTTATTAACTAGTATGATTATTATTTCAGTTATGTTTTCGTTGCAATAGTGTAGGATAAGTCAATCGATTAAGTAAAAATGGAAAAAACGATGAGTGATAAAGGTGAAAAACGATGATAAG